>OX422218.1:46963277-47418277 GCA_949130495.1 Sambucus nigra
CTACGCCGCGATGTACGAGGAAAAACCCAAGACGGGAAACAACCTCGGACGGCCCTATCCTCAAATCAACAAAGTACAGAATTTACATTTTCAAGACAGATGGCTTACTTCCTCAACCCCATCCCTCTCAAGACTTGACGTATCTTCTTGCAAACACCTCCACTTAGCGAATAACCCCGGAGCTCCACCGTGGTCTCGGATTCCACCGATCGAACTTTATGTGGTCACCATCACCCGAACTAGGAGCCTTTCTCGAAGTGGGTAAATCACGAAAACCTCTTCTTCTTTGTGGGATTTGGAAGCAAACCCAAACTTCTCTTCTTCAATGGTGCAGAGAAAATCGGTGCCAAAACTCCAAGCAAGATGTATATATATAAGAACTGGTATAAACACAACTATGGGTGTAAACTAGAGTGATAAATGATTCTCTCCTTGAAAATTAACACTCAAAACTATCAAAATTTTTCTAAACCAATTTTTCTCTAAAACACTCTCTATAGGTTGGTAGGATATAAAAAAGTTAGATTAGAAAAATGGTTTCCCACACATAATAAAGTCTGAGAAAAATCAATTAAGAAATAAGTGGGGAAGTGGGAGAAAACTGCTTAAAACTGCCCAAAAATGTTCCTGCCAAATCTCGTTCGAACGAGTCTTCTAACGAAGTTCCAGTATGAACTCGTTAGAAGCTCGTCTAAAATCTCGTTAGAACGACCATCTCGTTTGAACGACATTTCGAACGAAGTTCCAGTATGCCCTAATGGTAAGTTGTTGGCAATCTCGTTCGAACGACTTGTGGTTCGAACGACACTTCGAACGAACTCACAGAATGCTCAAAAATTCTTTTTAAGCCCAGAAACTTTTATGTACTTTATATATAAGTTTTAATAGAAAACATTCTAAAAACAAAACACAGTTTTACAAACCTAACACCCAATATAAACCGTTCCAAGCTCGTATATGTACATAAATGCATTTATACCTTGGGAGCATGGAAGTAATGTTGATGACGTACAAACGAGGCACTTAAAATTGGCATTTTAATGAAGCTTTATACACTTGGCCGCTACGTCTTCAACTAAGCACATCATAGGCTTGAGTAGGTACACTTGAACACTATCCTATGACAAAAATGTTTCTGTCCAGAATTGAGCCAAAACTACAAAGGACTCAATTGGAAATTTGCATCCTTACAAATCTGGCCCTTTGGCTATTCCGGGACAAAAACCAACAAAAATACTAAAGGGCCGTTAAGCTCTACTCCCACCCAAAATAAAAATACAATGCTTGACTCTAACAACCCAAAATAAAAATACAATTCCGGGATCAACCGTCTTTATCATTGAAAGTTGTCGCTATATAAAATAATTTATGCACACTTAAGCAAACACATTACATGCATTGGGAATATCAAAATAGTTAATGCAAGTAAAGTAGCTACTCCCCCTAAATTAATTCTCTCCCTTTATCAAGTATGAGCAACTTAGAAAGACGTCTACCCCTAAGATAAATCTCCTTAAACTAAGATATGATAGTAATAGGATTAAATACCATTTCGCCCCTATCATTCTCCCCCTTTTTGTTCATTAATAGACAAAGGTAAAAAATTAAACATTAACTTATCTCCCCCAAATAAAGCATATATACCCTCTAAACTAAGCAATGGATAAATAGAATGGGATAACAAGCTAAAACATGTAATTATGCATATAGTGATGAGAACGTTAAAGCACTTGGGCAACAAAGATTCAACTAATCTAGGAAATAACAACTTAGACCAACTAGAATGCAATAAAATGATACCAAGATGATATATAAATTATGAAGCATGTGATATCAACAAAGAATGCAATAAGAGAGATACCATGTATGAATTAAAGCATATATGGATTAGAAATCAAAGCAAAGACTAAACAAAAATATCAAATATATCTATGCATAATATATATCAAAGAGACTCAAGTACACATATATAGATATAAACACACAAATGACACACACAAAATATAATAGGAGTCTTTCACACTCGTATGGTAAAAATGTTTCATATGGAAACATAAGAGTTGGGGTGTGAACTAGTAACGATTAAATATAGACACAATCACTTAAAATATGTTTACAGAGTTCTCAATTGATTGCAAACTTCATCAAATTTGAATATAACCTCATGTGATAATATAACTTGAACTCAATGAACAAACATACACAATGCATACAAGCCTAGCATATTGATGATTCTACAAACCAATAGAGTCATGACATGAAATACGCAACTAGAATAAATGGACATTGTGAAAACCATTGATATACCATCCAATCTCCCTCAATAAGCATATATATGAATTTTGAATGTTTATATCAAACAAACATAGGCCTTGGCAATTATTTTTCTTTTAGTGCCATTTTTTTATTTTTAGGCCTTTGGACCACGTATTTCTTTTAGGTCCATTTCAAACGGTGGCTTACAATCGTAAAGGATAATAAATCCTTTCGGAGCCCTTCCCCATCCACATTTATATATATCATGTTTTCATTTTTACACACAAATCTCACGTGCAACGGATTTCGACATGCACTAGTCCTCCTAAGTCACAAATATGCAGATGACAAGATTGGAAGGAGAACATCTGACAAAGCTCAAATATACATATGAAGTTAAGTTTCAAAAGAGCTCGTGCATGTGTGAATAGAGGCATATAAAAATAGAATCCATTAGATCAATACAAAATCCATCTACTCCATAAAAAATATGGTAAAGAACATTTTAAGGATTGACAATCTAAATCAAAAATTCTAGCCACATGGCAGCGTTAAAGAAGGGACTCAAACACAAGTATATTCCACCTAAAGTGTGTCAAACTAAAATACACACAAAATAAAATCTTTTTCTGGTTTTGTAATTTTTAACCAAAAACAAAAAGTATATACTCAAAAGACAAACAAAAATCATTTGAATTTTTCATTAAGCTTAAATTTCCAAGAGATAAAATCCAAATAATAAACAAAAAACTTTTTGTAATTTTTATTTAATGCAAGAAAAATGAAGGAAAAATAATACAAAATATATAAACAAAAATCATTTTTCTAGCATGAGATATGCGATAAAGCAATGACAAGAAAATTATTAAATAAGCATACTTTTAGCATGATAATATAGCATGAACCACAAAAGCTAAAGTATGCAAACACTAACACATTCATCCTTTAGATTTAGCAAGGGGGGAAGCATGTGAAAGTAAATGAGAATAAAAAACCCCATTTTGAAAGGCAACCAAGTCGAATTTCCTAACCCAAATTAATGAAGAATGACTATCTTAGGGTGTAGGAATTTTAACTACCTTGGTTGCTTTATGTTGGGATTTTCTAGGAATACGTTTAAGATCAAAACTAAATTTCCTAAGATGACCTTTTCGACCACAATGTGTACAAGTAAAAACATGTCGAAAATATTTACCTAAGGAGTTATCTCTAAAGAATTTCCTAGTAGATTCTCCTAAAACATTGGTTTTGGAGTTATAAGTAAATTCATTACAAGTATTGAAGCCTAAACCACAAGTGTCATTTTTAATTTCAACCGTTCGTAATATTTTATCTAATTTTTTCGAATGACACTCCAAATCAAATTTGACCTTACTAGAGTCTTTTAATTTATTTTGCAATTCTAAAATGTTAGACTCTAATAAAACATTTCGCTCTTAAAAAGCAAGAAGCTCCTTTTTCAAGGATTCCATCAGACCCCTAAGGCTATCTCTCTCGCCTTCTACATATTCAAGCTTCTCTCGAAGAGTCCTCTCACATTTCCTAAGGTCTTCTACCAACAAAATATCATCAATGACCTTGACACGCTCTTTTAAACTAGCTTCTAACTTCAAATTAGCTCTTTTCAACTTTATTGATTCTTTATATAATTCTTGAAAAGCATTTTGAAGTTCACTCACATTAACCTCTTCTTCGTTTTCACTCTCTCTTTCTTCTCCACTCTCACTGTCATGAAAAAAAGGGAATAAAAAACTTTGACCTCAGAAGTTTCATGTGTTAAAGTTTCATCAATCGACGAGTTCTCACTATCACTCACATGACTAGCCATAAAAGCCACAAAGTTGGGCTTAGTGGGGGAATGGGGTCCCTCTTCCTTATCACTATCACTAAGGGTCGCATTATATGAAATGGGTCATTTACCCTCTTTCTTTAGTTTAGTGTGGCACTCAGAAGCCCTATGGCCATAACCCTCATAACCAAAACCCTTATTTGACTCGTCCCTATTTAATTGTTCATTTATAGGTTTAGGGCTCTTCTCAGTTTTGTCATGCTTAGAGGTTTCAAATTTCTTAAAATCATTTTTAAATTTATCTTTGTTAAATTTAAGAAATTTTCTAAATTTCCGAGCAAACAAAGCCATGTCTTCCGAGTCACTATCACTCTCGCTCTCTACTACTTGTTTGATCTCTTTTAGGGCTTTTAAAGCAACGCCCTTTTATATTTTCTTTTCAGTTTTAGAGGGAAACATGTCTAGTTCATAGGTTTCTAAATCACCTACGAGCTCTTCTAATTTCGTAGAGGCTAAAGTTGGTAAAGAATTTAAAACGGTCACTTTTGGAATAAATCTATCGGGTAGGGACCTTAAAAGTTTCTTTACAACTCGGTTGTCAGGTATTTTCTCTCCGAAATTAAATGATGAATTGACAATATCGAAAAGTCTAGCATAAACTTCATCAAAAGTTTCATTATCGTTCATTTTGATGGTTTCAAATTGGGCGGTGAGATTTTGGAGTTTCGAAGCTTTAACAACACTAGTTCCTTCATGAGTTAGTTGTAAAATATCCCAAGCCTCTTTAGCGATTTCACACGTCATTATGTGTCAGAATTCATCCGGTGTGACCGCGCTAAACAAGCCATTTAAACCCCGGGAATTAAAAATATAAAGTTTAAACTATTTCTCAGTCCATCTATCGGCCGATTTGGGAACACGTTCATTTTCAACTAAATTAGTTGGTAGAGACCACCCGTTAACTACATACATCCAAACCCTCTCATCAATAGATTTTAATGCCGATTTCATTCGCTCTTTCCAATACGCGTAGTTAGAACCATCAAAAATAGGAAATTTTGAAAAAGGGGAAAATTCCATTTTAGTACAAATATTTAAAAGATCTTTAACGAAATAATTTATCGCTTTGGCTCTGATACCAATTTGAAGTCGACTGAGGGGGCCCCGATTTTAAACACTTTTAAAATTATAATATTTCCTATTTATGAAATAGATGCGGAAGCGTTAGGAGATGGTTCAACTTAAAATAACAAATTTTAATTTCTTCTTTAAATTAAAATTAAACATGAGTAGAGATTAAAACCCAATTTTATCTTGAATTACCTAAGCATGCGTTCTAGGTGAGTATAGAAAGATAAAATAAACAATGAAAGCATTACACCGCGATGTACGAGGAAAAACCCAAGACGGGAAACAACCTCGGACGGCCCTAGCCTCAAATCCACTAAGTACGGAATTTACATTTACAAGACAGATGACTTACTTCCTCAACTCCATCCCTCTCAAGCCTTGACGCGTCTTCTTGCAAACACCTCCATTTAGCGAATAACCCCGGAGATCCACCGCGGTCTCGGATTCCACCGATCGAACTTTATGTGTTCACCGTCACCTGAACTAGGAGCCTTTCTCAAAGTGGGTAAATCACGAAAACCTCTTATTCTTTGTGGGATTTACAAGCAAACCCGAACTTCTATTCTTCAATGGTGTAGAGAAAACCGGTGCCAAAACTCCAAGCAAGATGTATATATATAAGAACTTGGATAAACACAACTATGGGTGTAAACTAGAGTGATAAATGATTTTCTCCTTGAAAATTAACACTCAAAACCAATGAACTTTTTCTAAAACAATTTTGCTCTAAAAGACTCTCTAGAGGTTGGTAGGATATAAAAAAGTTAGATTAGAAAACTGGTTTCCCGCACATAATAAAGTCTGAGAAAAATCAGTTAAGAAACAAGTGGGGAAGTGGGAGAAAACTGCTTAAAACTGCCAAAAAATTGTTCCCGCCAAATCTCGTTCGAACGACATTTCGTTCGAACGAAGTTCCAGTATGAACTCGTTAGAAGATCGTTAGAAATCTCGTTAGAACAACCATCTCGTTCGAATGACATTTCGAACGAAGTTCTAGGATGCCGTAATGGGAAGTCGTTGGCAATCTCGTTCGAACGACTTGTGGTTCGAACGACAATCTCATTCTAACGACACTTCGAACGAACTCACAGAATGCTCAAAAATTCTTTTTAAGCCCGAAAACTTTTATGTACTTTATATATAAGTTTTAATAGAAAACATTCTGAAAACAAAACACAGTTTTAAAAACCTAACACCCAATATAAACCGTTCCAAGCTCCTATATATACATAAATGCATTCATAACTTGGGAGCATTGAACTAATGTTGATGACGTACAAATGAGGCACTTAAACTCGGCATTTTGATGAAGCTTTATATACTTGGCCGCTACATCTTCAACTAAACACACCATAGGCTTAAGTAGGTACACTTGAACACTATCCTATGACATAAATGTTTTTGTCCGGAATTGAGCCAAAACTACAAAGGACTCCATTGGAAATTTGTCTCCTTACATATAGTTAATGGAAAACCTCGTAGAAAGTACATTGTAAGAAATGGTTGCAGAGTTGATTACTCAAGTTCTTGAATCTACTAGGTCTCTTTTGAGGCGGATTGAAGCTATGTAGGTTCATAAGTAAATTATATTTATGTTTGTTTCTTGAATATTATGATCTACTATACTAACTTTACAGTCATTTTATTTGTTTCATGTTCCTGACTTGAGTCCTTTCTCTATTGGATTAACAAGACCCTCATAATGCCCCTAAAATTAACCAGACCCTCATAGTGCCCCTGGAATTAATGGTTCAGGGGCAATATGTCGTCATAGAAACCCTTATATTTTAATGGCATATTGTCCCTGAAATTAACAGAGTGTTTAAATTAACCAATTATTTAACGGCATATTAAGCAGACCCTCATAGTGCCCCTAAAATTAAATAGACCCTCATATTTCCCCTGCTTCTATCTTCAACACTCCTTCCTTTATTCAAGAACAATGATTTTCCAAGAATTTCACACCCGGTGGTTTTAGAAATGGTATTAATTATAATGAGAGGGATGTTGAGATTCAGGTCTTTCAATTTGAACTTCGTTATGACCATCATTATGATATTTGACTTAATTATTTGCATGTTTTTATTCAATTTTTTCCTTTATTCACTTTTCTCTTTAAGTTTGACAATGTGTAAATATTTTTTCAGATTTGGTATTTCACAGTGAGTGAGCATCGGGATAGGGGTGCAACACTATTACCTACACATATCATGGTAAACTTTATGATATTTTTTATTTGTTCATCCAATTTTGTAGAAATTGAATGATTACATACATTATTACATACCAATTAGATACCAGTTCTTTATTACATACCAATTCTTCATTACACACCAGGTACTCTTTACTTCAACTAAAGTAATTATACAATTGATATACATTATCTATTAAATATTTTAGATGATAGAAGTTGTACGGGATACTTATTGGTTTTGTTTGGTTTGGTTGATGGATAATTATTTGTTGTTGACTTGTTGTTGGATAGTATGTTAGAAGGAGTATGGGATAATTAGAAGGAGTACGGGATACGACGATAACTTGCTAGTGTCTAGACTTAAACTTAAAAACATGGCACCAACACCTCTCACGGGACCAATGTAACACGTAGGAACTGACCTCGCGGTCACGGGACTCCCAATTTGAGAATACAATGATAATTTAAAAATATTAGGACTTAAGCTTAAAAAGAAGGCGTTAGATATCAAAAATACGAAATAACCCTCGTACGGACCCGTGAGAGGCACCAACACCTCTCACGGGACCAATGTAACTTGTAGGAACAGACTGCGTAATCACAGGACTCCCAGTTTGAGAATACGACGATAGTTTTAAAATCTGAGGATTTAAGCTTAAAAATAAGGCGTTAGAGGGTGACAATCCAAAACAACCCCCGAACGGCCCCGTGAGAGGCACCAACACCTCGCACGTGAGCAATGTAACTCGTAGAAACTAACCGCGCGATCACGAGACTATCGGTTTGAGAATACATGTATGATTTGAAAATATATGGAATTAGGCTTAAAAACATGGCGTTAGATAGCCTAAACCCGAAATAGCCCCCTAACGTCCCCGTGAGAGGCACCAACACCTTGCACGGGACCGATGTAACTCGTAGGAACAGACCGCGCGATCACGAGACCCTCGATTTGAGAATATGACAATAATTTGCATATATAAGTAATTAGGCATAAAAAATGGCCTTAAATAGAAAAACCCTGAAACAGCCCCCGAATGGCCCCATGAGAGGCACTAACACGTTGCACGGGACCAATGTAATTCGTAGGAACTGACCGCGCGATCATGGGATAACCTCGTTTGAGAGTATGAGGATAAATGTGAATATTTCTAGACTTAGGCTTAGAAACATGGCGTTAGTGGGTGAAAACTCAAAATAGCCCCCGTACGGCCCCGTGGGTGGTGCCAACACCTCTCACGGGACCAATGTGACTCATTGTTACTGACCGCGCAGTCCCGGGACTCCCAGTTTGAGAATACGATGGTAATTTGAATATATTTAGACTTAGGCTTAAAAACATGGTGTTAGTCGGGGAAAACACGAAACAACCCCCAAACGGCCCCGTGGCTGTCACCAACACCTCCCACGAGACCATTGAAACTCGTAGGAACTGACCACGCAGCCGAGGGACTCCCAGTTTGAGAATATGGCGGTAATTTTCATAATTCAAGACTTAGGCTTAAAAACATGGCGTTACTGGGTGAAAACTGGAAACAGCCCCCGAACGGCCCTGTGGGTGGCACCAACGCCTCCCACGGGACCAATGTAACTTGTAGGAACTGACCGCGCAGCCGCAGGACTCCAATTTTGAGAATACGATGATAATATGCATAATTCAAGACTTAGGCTTAAAAACATGGCTTTAGAGGGTGAAAACTCGAAACAGACCCCGAACGACCTTGTGGGTGGCACCAACACCTCCCAAGGGACCAATGTGACTCATAGGAATTGACTTGGCAGCCGTTGTACTCCCGGTTTGAGACTACGATGATAATTTGCATATTTCTAGACTTACGCTTAAAAACATGGCTTTACAGGGTGAAAACCCGAAACAACCCTCGAACGGCCCCGTGGGTGGCACCAACACTTCCCACGGGACCAAGGTGACTAGTTGGAACTGATCGTGTAGCCCTGGGACTCTTGGTTTGAGAATACGATGGTAATTTATATATTTCTAGACTTAGGCTGAAAAACATGGCTTTTGATGGTGAAAACTCGAAATAACCCCCGAACGTCCCCGTGGGTGGCACCAACACTTTCCACGGGACCAATATGACTCGTAGGAACTGACCGCGGAGCTGCAGAACTCCCGGTTTGAGAATATGATAGTAATTTGAATATTTCTAGTCTTAGGCTTAAAAACATGGCGTTAGTGGGTGAAAACATGAAACAGCCCCCGTATGGCCCCATGGGTATTACTAACACCTCTCACGGAACCAAGTGACTTGTTTGAACGGACCGCGAAGCTCGGGGACTCCCAGTTTCAGAATATGATGATAATTTGCATATTTCTAGTCTTAGGCTTAAAAACATGGCGTTAGAGGGTGAAAACCCAAAATAGCCCCCGAACGGCCTCGTGGGTGGCACCAACACCTCCCACAGGACAATGCGACTCGTACGAACTGATCGTGCAGCCGTGGGACTCTCGGTCTGAGAATACGATAGTTATTTTAGTATTTGTAGACTTAGACTTCAAAACATGGCGTTAGTGGGTGAAAACTCAAAACAGCCCCCGTACGGCCTCGTGGGTGGCACTAACACCTCTCATGGGACCAATGTGACTCGTTAGAACTGACTGCGCAACATCGGGACTCCCAGTTTGAGAATATGATGGTAATTTGAATATTTATAGACTTAGGCTTAAAAATATGGCGTTAGTGGGGGGAAACCCGAAACAACCCCCGAACGGCCCTGTAGGTGTCATCAATACCTCCTATGGGACCAATGAAACTCGTAGGAAATGACCACGCAGCCGCGGGACTCTCGGTTTGAGAATACGATGGTAAGTTGCATAATTCAAGTCTTAGGCTTAAAAACATAGCGTTAATGGGTGAAAACCCGAAATAGCCCCCGAACGGCCCTGTGGGTGGCACCAACACCACCCATGGAACCAATGTAACTCGTAGGGATAGACCGCGCTGTCCCGGGACTCCCATTTTTAGAATACTACAATAATATGTATAATTTAAGACTTCAGCAAAAAAATGAGGCTTTAGAGGGTGAAAACTCGAAACAGCCACCGAACGACCCCGTCGGTGGGACCAATACCTCCCACGGGACCAATGTGACTCATAGGAACGGACCGCGCAATTGCGGGACTCTCGGTTTGAGAATACCACAGTAATTTGCATAAATCAAGACTTAGGCTTAAAAATGTGGCGTTAGTGGGTGAAAACCCGAAATAGCCCCCCGAACGGCCCCGTGGGTGGCACCTACACCTCCCACGGGACCAACGTAACTTGTAGGAACTGATCGTGCAACTGCGAGACTCCTATTTTGAGAATACGACGATAATTTTCATAATTCAATACTTAGGCTTAAAAACATGGATTTAGAGGGTGAAAACCCGACACATCCCCCGAACCTCCTCGTGGGTGGCACCAATACCTCCCACGGGACCAATGTGACTCGTAGGAACTGACGGCGCATCCGCGGGACTCCCAGTTAGAGAATATAACGTTAATTTTCATATTTCTAGACTTAGGCTTAAAAACATGGCTTTAGATGGTGAAAACCCAAAACAGCCCTTGAACGGCCCCGTGGGTGGCACCAACACCTCCCAGGGGACCAATGTGACTCGTAGGAACTGACCGCGCAGCCGTGGGACTCCCGATTTGAGAATATGATGATAATTTGTATATTTTTACACATGGGCTAAAAAACATGGCGTTAGAGGGTGAAAACCCAAAACAGCCCCTGAACGGCCGCGTGGGTGGTACCAAGACCTCCCACTGGACCAATGTGACTCGTATGAACTGATCGTGCACCCGTGGGACTCCCAGTTTGAGAATACAATGGTAATTTGAGTATTTGTAGACTTAGGCGAAACATGGCATTTTTTAGGTAAAACTCGAAACAACCCCCGAATGGCCCCGTGGGTGGCACTAACACCTCGTACGGGACCAATGTAACTCGTAGGAACTGACCGCGCAGCCCTTGGACTACCAGTTTGAGAATACGACGATAATTTGATTATTTCTAGACTTAGGCTTAAAAACATGGAGTTAGTGGGTGAAAACTCAAAACAGCCCCCGTATGGCCCCGTGGGTGGAACCAACACCTCTCACGGGACCAATGTGACTCGTTGGAACTGACCGCGCAGCCCCGAGACTCCCGGTTTGAGAATACGATGGTAATATCAATATTTCTAGGCTTAGGCTTAAAAACATGGCGTTAGTGGGGGAGAACCCGAAACAACCCCCAAACGTCCCCATGGGTGTCACCAACACCTCCCACGGGACTAATGAAACTCGTAGGAACTAACCACGTAGCCGCGGGACTCTCGGTTTGAGAATACGATGGTAACTTGTATAACTCAAGACTTAGGCTGAAAAATATGGCGTTAGTGGGTGAAAACCCAAAATAAACCCCGAACGGCCTCGTAGGTGGCACCAACACCTCCCACGGGACCAATGTAACTCGTAGGAACTCACTGCACAGCCACGGGACTACCATTTTGAGAATACGACAATAATATACATAATTCAAGACTTAGACTTGAAAACATGGCTTTAGAGGGTGAAAAATTGAAACATGCCCCGAGGGGCCCCTTGGGTGGCACCAACACCTCCCACGAGACCAATGTGACATATAGGAACTGACCGCGCAGCCGCGGGGCTCCCCATTTGTGAATACGATGATAATTTGCATATTTCTAGACTTAGGCTTAAAAAATGGTGTTAGAGGGTGAAAACCCAAAACTTGCCCCCGAACGGCCCCGTGGGTGGAACCGATACTTCCCACGAGACCAATGTGACTCGTAGGAACTGACCGCGCAACCCTGGGACTCCCGGTTTGAGAATATGACGATAATTTGCATATTTCTAGACTTACGTTGAACATGGCGTTTGAGGGTGAAAACTTGGAATAACCCCCGAACATCCCCGAGGATGGAACCAACACCTCCCACGAGACCAATGTAACTCGTAGGAACTGAACCCGCAGCCGTGGGTCTCCCTGTTTGAGAATACGACGATAATTTACATATTTCTAAACTTAGGCTTAAAAACATGGCGTTAGAGGATGGAAACTCGAAACAGCCCCCGAACGTCCCCGTGGGTGGCACTTACACCTCCCACGGGACCAATGTAACTCGTAGGAACTGACCTCGCAGCCGCGGGTGTCCCGGTTTGAGAATACGACGATAATTTACATATTTATAGACTTAGGCTTAAAAACATGGCGTTAGAGGGTGAGAACTGGAAACGGCCCCCGAACGTCCCCGTTGGTGGCACCAACACCTCCCACGAGACTAATGTAACTCGTACGAACTGACCACGCATCTGCGAGACTCCCGATTTGAGAATACGACGGTAATTTGCATATTGCTAGACTTAGGCATAAAAATATTGATATGTTGATAATTTTAAGTCATATATGCAATTTTTTAGCTTGATTAAATATTTTGTAAAACTACTTTGTTATTGATATTTTTTTATGTATCCTATCATTTGTAGGATTTTTGCACGCGGAACAAATGAAGGAGGCAATGGTTTACAACATGAAGATTGTTTATATGTTGTGGACATTCAGGATTTTTTTTATGTGTTACATCCGTGAGGGCTTTTATAATTTGATTGTTGAATTTTATGGCCGTACGGGCTTTATAATAAGCAGGTTTTACATTTACACGTTTTGGAATGTCAAGAAAATAGAGGAAACTCTGCCCAATTTTTTTTTTTGGTCTATGAATTATTAAGACGTGTAATATTTTTAAGTTTGTATATATATTTGTTTATTAACAACGTTCTCGATTCGCAATTTGTGATTTTTTTTATTGTTTTGCCAATAATAAATATTTGTACCACCTCGTACGCGTCCAACGTTACATGTATCAACCGACGGTGCACTAACAGGACCCCCAATTTTAGGATTGGACCAAAATGATACATTGTTTTAGAATTATAGTTAAATATGGTCATGGACTTTGTCCATGACCAGTTTTAGTTTTTTTGTCACGCATAAAAATGGTCGCGGACTTTGGCCGTGGCCATTTTTTATTTTTATTTTGTCACGATTGTGGGTCGCGGACTTTGACCGCGACCAATTTATCACGATTGTGGGTCACGGATGAGGGCCGCGACCAATTTATTTGTCACGGTTCTGGGTCACGGATGAGGGCCACGACCAATTTATTTTTTATTTTTTTGTAATGGTCGTGGGTCGCGGACTTTGGCCGCGAACAATTTGTTACGGTTGTGGGTCACGGATAAGGGTCGCGACCCGTCATGACATGGGTCACGGCCTAAGTCCGCGACCATCTTCTATGATCCCTCTCGGTCGTGACCATTTTTTGGTCACGAACTTGGGCCGCGACCCACGAAATGGTCACACCCGAAATCGTCACGGACCAAGTCCGCGACCCACGACTTTAGTCAGGGATGTTGGCCGTGACCAATCGTCAGTTTTGGTGTAGTGGCTTATCTCACTTTTAGGGAAGGAATGTGACCGCCTCCAATGTTTATATTTTTTGCCAAGTTTGTGAGCAATTCTGACTTGGGATAACTAGGTTATGTGAGTATACCTAGTGTGATAGCAGTTTGGAGAATACGTCCGGTGAGTTATTACTCAGGAGGATGGGTTATATTTATAATCAACATATGTCTGAATGTTGGAATACAGTTCTACGTATATAATGGAGTAGATAATTATATACGGGTAATTAAATACATGAAGAGAATTTGTATTACTTATATAACTAGGGAATGTTATATGGCTTTTAAGAGCGATTTTATTTATATTCAACATATGTGTGAATGTTGTAATATGGTTTTACGTATAAAATGAGATAAATAATTATATACGGGAACTTTAAATACATTGAGAAAATTGTATTATTTTTATAACTAGTGAATGTTATATGGCTTTCAAGGAAATATGATAGCATTGAGAGACTGCATCCATTGAGTTATAGCTCTGAGGGATGGTTATTATACTTATATAGTGTGTGATATATAAGTATGGATATACTTAATGTGTATATTATAGTGTGTGTATATATATATATATATATATATATATATATATATATATATATATATATATATATATATATATGAGATGTGAAACATATATATACGAACATAATAAAGAATGGAATATGAAATGAATTCTGAATCTTTCGGGAGTATAAAATTCAGAAGAAAAATAGGGATATAGGTATATAAAGATGCGAATATTATATACGAGGTTAATAACACTAAAACGTGAATAGTGTAAATAACTAGTGAAAGTTATTCATGATGAAAGGATGAATAATAAGGGATAAATTATGATGTATAAGCTCAGGCGACAGCTTAAAATATATTATAAAGTATGAATAAAGTGATATTCTCCTTTTGGTAGATTTATATCCGGATTTATATGTATATGGATCACAAGTTCAAGTGAGAACTATTCATATATACGGGATGGTATTAAATGAGGATCTTTAGAAGATGGGTGAAATGAATTAGTTAGGAAGGGTAGCTTAACTAAGTGATTTTAAAAGGTATGCGATAGTTGTGCACTATTAGAAGAGGGGTAAGGGACATCTCCCGAGAGTGCGATACCAGTTTAAATATGAGAAATTTCATATTTTAAAATATGGCAATTATGCACTTGCTAAAATATTTTGAAACTCGGGCTCTGACCCGTTTCTCTATTTTCCTCTCTTGCTATATATGTATATATATTAGGTGTCCAGACGCAGGGATGCCTGGATGATGATTCTTTCGAGTCAGACGTTCATTGCAGTATATATGGATGCATGCAGGTTCATTATAGACACTTCTATCCTTGAGATCTAGATAGGAGGTATTGTAGAAACATTCGGGATGATGGCTTAATTATATTCATTTATTCTCTACCGCCTTTTAGTACGACATTTGATTTGGTTGTATTAAATTATACTGAGTGTTCGGTTATTTGATTTCATTTCAGTTGTTGCATATAAACTGAAGAGATGGATTTATTTGAATGGTTTGGTTAAAAATATTTGTTAATTAAATTTTGACACCGGCCTAATAGGTTATTAGTAATTAAATTGGTTTCCGACAGACATGCTGAGAATGGACCATATGAGACTCCTGTTTTAATTTGGTATAGGATTGATCACCTGGTATTGTATTAGGCGGGGTGTCACACTAATCCCCACCTCCTACTGCCCTCATAACGGCCTTCCCTGGTCTCCCTTCATCGATCAGCACACGAATCTCACACGAGTGTGCAAAAGATTTACTATAATCTTACATAAAAGCATGAGAACGAAATCTCACAATAGGAATCAACAATTCTAATCATAATGCTCTATATCAAATAGAAAGCAACATTGAAAGCGTAGTACATTCGCACAAATTCCTAAGGACACTAGAACCTGATGCTCTGATACCATCTATGACACCCCACTTAATAAAATATCGGGTGATCAATCGTTTACCAGATTAAAATAGGAATCTCGTATGATTCATTCTCAGCATCACTGTCGAAAACAAATTTATTTACTATGAACCAATTAGGCTGGCGTCAAAATTTTATTTAAATAATCCTTTTTTTACCAAAACATTCAAATAAATTAATCACAACGGTTATATACAACAACTGAAATGAAATAAAATAACCAAACTCTCGGTACAACAATATACAACCAAAGCGAATCCGCAAACTACAATGCGGTAAAAAAATAAATGAATACAGTTGGGCTATCGGCTCAAGTATTTCTACAGTACCTCCTACCTATATTACAAGGATGTAAGTGTCTATAGTAAACCTTCTTGCATCCACAGCTGCTGCAACAAACGTCTGACTCTAAGGAATAATCGTCATCCAAGCATCCCTATGTCTGGACACCTATATATACATATATAGCAAGAGAGGGGAAAAATAGAGAAACGGGTCAGAGCCCGATTTTTAAAATATTTAGCAAGTGCATAGATGACATATTTTGAAATATGAAATCTCTCATATTTAAACTGGTATCACACCCTTATGAGATACACCTCACCCCTTTTAAAATAATGTACATATATTGCATACGTTTAAAATAACCTAGTTAAGCTACCCTGCCTAACTAATCTATTTCACCCATCTTTTAGAAATCCTCATAAACTCGAGTACTAAGTACTAAACTTCTCCTCATTCCCAACATTGTGCTACGTTTTGTGTGTGGGGTGTCTCGCAAAGCAAAATCCAAACAAGGACCCCCCCGGATACACTACTATATGACAATGTTGATCGTCGAGATCCAATAGGCCCTCAGTACATAACACATATTATTAAATCCCGTATATATATAGTTCTCACTAGAACCTATGATTCACATTCATATAATTCCAGATAAAAATATACCAGAAGGAGAATAAAAGCTTATTCATTATTTTCATTTCACAAAAGTTTACATTACATGAGATTTCTTTTTCATATATAAACCACATTCTATTCGCAACAAGTATAATTATACTAATAATAATATCATAAATATGATAACCATCCCACCGAGTTATAACTCGAGGATGCAGATTTAAAGTGCTTATCCTCATCCGGGTTTGCTCACGTAACCACAATACTAAGCTAGACTCATTCATGGTCATGGTAAAAACACTAAATGGTGGAGGAGGTCATGAACGATCTGACCTAGGGATATACTCTCCCTGCTCTGTAAGACAGGGGATTTACCCACATCGTTCAACCTCCATGGATAACACTAGAGATAATATATAATATGACCATCCATCCCTGTGCCCGTAGAACCAGCCTCTAAATACAAATAGACCAATCATACACAGATATATTTATTCGTATCATATTATTTTTATTGTAACAACATCGTATATATAATATATATCACTTCTCAATATATTTTGGCTATAATTTCCAAACTCTTATAGCAATAGCCAAAACCCCGAATGTTCCCATTCGTAATAGCATATAAGTATTTACCCACATAAAATACTAATCATATATATATTATCTTAATTAAAATATAAATCGCACCTTAATCACTTTTAAGGATTTATATATAATCCCAAATATACCAATTCGTAATAATTAAATAGCATACGCACTACGTATCTTAATTTCATAGGTATCGTGTCACCTACAATAATAGTCGTCAATAGACGTATAGGACGACCGCTCAATTATCTTTAGCCCAAATACTAACTTCCATCCTAATCACGTCCTATGAATTACTCAATGACAATCACCCCAAATTTATCCTAACTGCATTAATATATCTATTTACACTTCCTCAATAATTTTCTCGAATGTCACTCGTCATAAACATTCATTAGGTCCATACCCTAGATTGTACCCTTAACTAATCCAAGGTTCTCTCTTCTAATCCAAGGTCTATCCACCCTCAACTCCGTTATATAGGATTCTAGATATCATGTCTAGAATCCCCTACAAAATATCCAAATTATCATTTAACTCCCTATACACTTAAGGGAATAAGACTACCAAATTTAGCACGGGTGAATGATTTGCCCCAGCTACGAATCAATTCAGGATAGAGAATCGATTCGGTTTCCAACAAAATCGATTCGAAAAGTGATCTGCAAACAAGTCTCCAAAGGCGAATATGTTTGGTCTCAATCCGAATCGATTCAGCCTGAGACAGCCTTACAAATCCCCTTATGCGAATCGATTCGGTCTAGACCCGAATCAATTCGCCCTGTTCAGAGCGGACAGTTTGGACGATTTCTCAATCTCCAAAAATCCCAAATATCAACCCATCACCATTTTTATGGTTTCTAATCTCAACCAATAACAATATAATCATCCTAACACTGATTTATAACTAAGACGTCAATTAATTTGTGCTATTATACCATTTCTCTTAGATTTAAACCCTAAAACCCTTAAATCCCTAGTTTTATCATTTCTCCCATTTCGAACCATTTCTACACTCCATTATCACCGGTTTAACACTTGAAATCATTAAGAGTTTACAATACATCAATTTGTAAACTCAAACTCAAATTTCCCAAATTTATTTCAAGGGTTCTCACCTAAAATTCATCTAGTTTACCAACTATAATATGAGATACACACTCAAATGAATAAAGCAAGTAAATACTTGCCTCGTGGATAAAATCCGATGACCTCGAGTCGAATCCCATGGAGTTTGGCCTGGAATCCACTTTTATCTCTTCCTTTTCCTTCCATTCTTCTCAACTTTCTTTTCTCTCTTTTCTTTCTTCTCTTTCTCTCTCTCTCGAGCCTTATAAGAAAAAAATATGGGTTTGTCCCTTATAAAACCCAAAAATGACTCGTATACTCAAATGCGAGTCCCTATAGTCCAAAACTTCCCGGAACCTAAATATTACCACCGGATACTCTACTCTTACTATCTCGGCCACTCCGAAACCAACCATGTACCCAAAATATCCATTCCAGTTACCTAACTAAAATCCACTAATCATACCCGACACTTCTCAACAAGCGTTTTTACAACGTAAATTATCTCCCGTCACATAACCCAACTATGGCATGACTTATAAAATATTCCAACTCATATACTTAGTCCCATAAGAAAATATAATCCATGTAAATATTTATTCGGCACTAAAAACCTAATATTTACTATTCACGTTAAATTCTCAATTATTAGATTACACTAATAAATTCTAAAATTACTATTCACATAAACTTCCCTTAATTACCAAATTACATCCACTTATTCAATTTAAATCATCCTAAAAAGGATGGGGTATTACAGGAGGGTGACACGACATTTCGAATTCTTCAAAAAACATCCTCTTTGGATTATCAAATAATGCATTTGATTATATGTTTAAATTTCCTTTAGAAAACTAAAGTGTTCGTGTTTGTATTCTTTGCATTGTTTTAGATTGTTCATATCCTTCTTCAGTCTTCGTTTTTAGATTGATAATCACTTGAACGAATAAAATGCAACCATATTTAGTTCTTAGATTTTTAGATTTACATTTCTCCAATCTCACGTGCTCATATTTTTTGGGTTTGTAAAAAGGTACAATCGCTTATTATTTTAGATTTTTGTTCTTTTTTTTTATATTGGTTTTGTTATTTTATTGTTCTTTTTTATTGTTCAGTTAACTAGCCAATAAGAGCCTCCACTACAACTAACATTACAAACAATGAATCAACTTTAAATGAGCAGTCAGGCAAAATGCTGCTTGAAAATTATGAGGAGTATGTTAGACGTGCCATGCTTTACATTGGAATTCATTCTTTGAAGACAAATCCAAAGTTCAAAACAAGAGCTATATCAGAGTCAACAAATACTCTATATATTGACCAAACAAACACCTCAATCATTAAGGTGGACCCAAAGAATGCAGTGTTGGGTGTTTCACTCCAATTGCCATCTCAATTGGTACCTTAATCAAACACCATGAAAATGCTCAGAGATCAAGTATCTCCTTCTCTAATTATAATCACCACCGATACTCGACTTAGCGGCTGAACTAGTTCCAAAGAAGAAGGAAGTTGTTGGGTTGATAAAAGTTCTGGCAGAGAAAAAGACGATGGATGCCCTAAAGAAGAGCATGAAAAGATTATAAATTTTATGGGGTGGCTAAAATGGAGTTCTTTATCTAGTCTTATCAACTCATTGGTTTTGTGGAAAATGTTTTGTTTGTTTATCTGACAGGATGATAAAAAATATAATCATGCATAAATTAGTGGTTAGGTTATGTATTATATCACTTATTCTTGAATTTCGTTCATAAGAATATTATTCTAAATAATTTGTGTTGATTTAGCTGCCTATTTAGAGGTTTGGATGCTATGATAGTCTCTGCTCTCGTGGTTGGTTTGACTGCTCTACCCTGTTTAATTTTTATTTTTTGAAACACTGATAGTTTTTTAGCTGCAGTTGTAGATTTTATTATCACATGCCACTTGAATAGTGTATCTAGTAGGAAGTGAGGTAGGTTTAAATTTAGTTACCTTTTTTAAATATGTTCACTCCTTACAAGTGATATGTTATGTTTTTATATTTTGAATTATAAAGTTATGAATGCAGCATCCATAGTAATAATCACATATATCACGAAAAAAGAAAAATTTGGGATAGTGATGACGTTGACGCATATTTAAAATACAACGTTCGTGGGCAGGTTCAAACACCGAATATGTTATTTTTATACTAAATACTGAGTTGTTGTGGAGGTTCAAATTGTGTTTTCTTTTTTATCCTTAAGTTCTTCTCTTCATTTTTGTCTGTATTTTTTCCTACAGACTTTCATTTGAGATTCTATTTAAGGTTTGTGTTTGGGGTTCTTCTGTACTACTTATGTCCCAAATATACTGAGGCTTTGTTCCTTGATGATGCCTAGGCTTAAATTCTTAACTATGTTTGAGGCAAAGTGAAGCAGAGGACAATCTTTTTTTCTCTCAAACAGTATGTTTTAACACTTAAATAGATTCAAACTTGGCTATTAATACAAAAGTTGATTACTACTAAGGCTTAAATTATTTATAAATTAACTGTTATATGGGTTTCTTTATTTTTAGAATTCATTTCTTCTCTCTGTCAATAGTAACATGTTTTTGTGGTTTTTTTTTTATAGATCATATATGTTGGAGAGCTTTCTCTACTAACACTTTATCCAAATATGTCATCGTAGGGAATTTATCCAAACTAACCAAACTGAGTTTCTACTAATTGCCAAAGCTTTTGTTATATTTTTTTTGGTTACATGAAATAAACAAAAGATTAAAGACTGGTTAAGGCTTTTAAGGAACACCACGCCCCTCATTTCAGCATCAAGTTTTTTTCATAACTTCATAAGGCTGCTCATCCTATGATACAAATTTAGTGGTAAAAGGGGATTGTTTTCTTTGAATGTTGGATTGAATTATGGAAGTGTTGATGACACATTTAATTAATAAGCGTCGTAGACAAGTCTAGTATGTGTTTCAAAGGTGAAAAAATTCTCAGGCGTACATGGGATACTCGATTAAGATAATATTTTATATTTATCTTATTTACAATTTTGTTTGCGTTTTAACATAAACGAGCATTGTTATCATGAGTTTTGGTTGTTATTAATTATAGTGCTAATAATTATTTTTTATTGGTTTATATAATGTCCAGGATGGACTATTTGTATTGTTGAGTAGTTTTGGTTTCTTAAATAGGTGGATAGTCCTATAGATAGAGGACATTTTGCCCAAATATTTTGAATCGTGTAAACATTTTTTTGTTTTATAATAAATTGTATGATTACAAGTCTTAGTTGACGTAGTTTTTTGGATTCGTAGTCGCTAAAAACCTACTATGGCACGTGGTGTGCTTATACCAAACATGTATCAAGAATGTGTTATATTTTTTTGTAAAGTTTTAACCATGCCTTCAGGCACGAGGAACACCAATGTCAATCATTCATGCTCTTATAGATTTTTTGAGGGGAACGATATTTTGTCCATTTTTCAATTACGTACATTCGAAATTCTCTTTGTTTTGCGATTACGTAGTTTGAAAAATTTCTTCGTGCCTTCAGGGACAGGTATTCGCTAGTGTGTGTGTGTGTATATATATATATATATATATATATATATATAACTAAATCATCCCCTAAATGGCCACCGTAATGCATGCATACATTTCTATTAAGTCCACGTACCTCTCGTACCAAATTAAGGACTATCGGTTTCGAATGTCACCTGGAACCACAAATGAAATAACACACAATGGATGCGAACATATTTCTACGCCTTTGGGCTACGCATATACCTAACATACCCAACTCGCATGCCAGTTCCACTATTGCACTCTGAAATAGTGAATCACCCTAAGTTCTATGTTTTGTGGCACACATTAAGACCTTGCTGGAATCGCTAAGGTGGGATCGCTCACTGCGTGGAACCTCCTGTGATGTCAGGCAGCGTAGGTACGTTCACACATGTAACAAAGCACATAATAGGTATGCACATAACCTATATACACACACACACACACACACACACACACACACACACAGAGAAAGAAAGGAAGGGTTACCTACATCATGATGTATACATCACACCTAGTTTTAGGCCCTAAAAAAAATTCCATTTTTTTCCCTTGAATTTAACATTCCAATCTACCCATATTCAAAAAATTAGGTGAAATTACATTTTGTTGCTAATTTAAAAAAAAAATGTTGGCGCAAACCCTCATAAAAAAGGTATTTTAAGCAGTCTTTTTGTGATTTTTTTAAAAACAACTAAAAGGTGTACTTTGACCTAATTTTTTGAACATATTTTATTGGAAGGTTAATTTCAAGGGATATATAAACAATTTGAAAAAACAAAAGGTTTTTTAGGGCCTACAACTAGGTGTTATGTATGAATGATGTATAAACCGTGATGTAGTGACAATTCTCGTACATATATATATATATATATATATATATATATATATATATAGATATATATATATATATAGTTTCACTCCTAGGTTACCTCAATCCTCAAGATTGTCTAAACCCGTATTATAGTCAAGGTACATAAATCGAGATATAGTAAATCCAAGCCAATAACTAAGGGACCGATTACGCCCTCACTCACGGGACTAACACTTATAAATACAATACCCAGTCATTTAATTTCAATCAGGGAATTCACAAGCTTTCCAGCTAAGTTGTAATGAGATTACACGACGTTACTACTACTACTAAGGCTTCTTGGTAGGATACATGACACGACGTATAACCCGTATACTTCTAGTTTCACCAAAGATCCTATTAATCAAATGTTGCATTACTCCTGCAATCACTACTGCAAAGGGTTACCTAAGGTTCACTCCCTTACCACTACAGGTCCCCATTGTCACTTATGCGACATTTTGCCATAAATGGCCAACAACTCTAATCATGACTCAAAAGATACATTCATCGGCTAATTACTCCTAAGGGTCTCACCCACAAGGATAACATCCTGTTAACTAATGTTGAAAGTACCTATTCCTGAGTGCTGACCCACACAATTTTACATTATCACCACATTTACCATTAACCATGGTATTACCCCAAGGATCGAAATTGCCTAATCATCACATCGATATGGACCTCAAATATGTCACACCCAAGGCTACATATAATTTAAATCACGATTTGATGGTAAATAATTATTAAACTCTAACAATCAGTCTCTACTATTAATTATTCACAATTTGGTGCCACTAGCCCAGTGGACGTCGTCTCATTCTATCACTATCTCTAAAGTCTTGATGTCAACAAAGTTGGAGCACAAACACCTCACACTACAAATCTCGGTGTCACCACTCATTGGCTTACATGTACACCCATAAAGTATTAACACACTTAATCAGAAACGTCGAAGTGTTATACAACTATCTTTAACGTGTGCCACATGGAAGTAATTCACTTGTCGTGCTAACCTCTTTGAATTCACCGCCTAGGACTTAAACCGTAACCGTAACCAAACTAGCGTGACTTGACAAACCAACACCAATGTCGAATGATATAATGTCGACCTCACTACGTCACACCCAAATGGAACCTTGAACCTAGAGTTTTTATACCATTTGTAACGACCCAACCCGGATTTATGGATTCCCCGTGAGTTAACCTAATCCGAATCGGACGTTAGGTGTGAAGTGTAATGAAACAACCAAATTAATGTTACTAATTCATTTTTATTTTAAATTAACATTTCAGCTATTTAGCATGTGAGTCCAGTTTCAAGATAAACTATGTGTGGGACCCATGGGGGCACCCCGATTCCAAGTAAAGAGAGCTACTAACGTAAGATAAATAAAGTACAATTACAAGGAAAACAACCTCAAAATAACAACTCGCACCTAACTTGTTGTAACAAAGTGAGTGTGTGAGCCTATGCCCATTGGGAAAATACAAGCAGTATATAAATATACCTTTGAAAAATATATATTCAAATGCATTAACCGTCTTACTTCCATAAACCTTACTAATCCAGATTAATTTACCGTAATCTTGAAAAGACTTCATTTATTCATACTTATCATCTCACTTTGTTTAACACACCTGGTTCAACATATGAGACCATTACACTTGATTTATTCCAACCCATTCCTTTACCAAAATCACCCATTTTTTATTCATTTAAATGTACTTTAGCATTTCCATTGAAAAGTAACATTTTAACGCATGCATTCGTCATCTTAGAAAATACTTTGTTGTCATTTGAAAATATTTAGACACGTACTTATGAAAATTATGGGTTTCACAACCTAGGTTACTTAACTACCCGATTACCCAATTTACTTTAGCCTTTTTACCTCGACTTATGGACATTAATAGATTTATGCATTTACTTTTCCATTTCAACTTTTATCGGAACATTTAATTTATTTATTCAAGTTAGGTTATATTAATGTATATTACCACACAACTCGTTTCCAGATATGTTACTTATTCCTTTATCTTTTCTTGGAATTTTACCATTTATCGCATATTTACACGGGCTCCACACCGACGACTATGTACACCATATGCTCTGGCCAATGATTTATGGCTCACCTAAGGGATCTGGGCCCTTTGTTCTTTATCCGAGTTTGATCCGAGTCCCTATTATATCTTTAAAATTTAACAAATTTTCACATTGATCCACTTCTTTGTTGTTTCCCAGCCGGGGTCAAAAGCCGGACTTAACGGTTTTTTTTTCCATTAACACTTGGAAAATTGTTTATTTTCTTCTTTAAGTCCCTTATCAACACACATGTGATTTATACTCAACTCATTCACGCTTAGGACTTAATTAATTTTCACACACATTAGTGTAAACACATTCGTTAACATTTTTATTCCATAAAAATGTTTCACTATAAGTAAATTACCAATTTACCCTCTGTTTACCAAATTTGTAATTTAGTCCTTTTCAAGTATTATTTCTTTGTCAAAATGGTTATTAAGTTGCCACTTCACAATTTAAACACCTTTTAACCATTTTAACACTTGTTCCATATCACAATTTACCCCACTTTCTTGCTTACTACGTTAACATTTTCACCCTTTACTTCCATTTTCACTTTTACATCACACTTTATGGAAAACCATATCTTTTATACATTTCAAGCAACTTAAGATGTTTTATCAATTTCTTTAAACTCGACAACTGTCCATTTTCGTAAATTCTCCATTTTGCAAGAAACCTAAAAATAACTATTTGATAAATATTTCAACAAGTTTAGATTATCCAATACAAATCTCCATTATGTTCTATTTACTAGAAATACGCAAAATACAATTTCCTCACATTTTCATTCCATAAAAATGTTCATTATTTTTTTATAATAGAAATACACACAAATAATATTTTCTTACATTTTTATTCAATAAAAATGACCATTGTTTCTTTTTACTAAAAATACACCAGAATGACATTTAATTACATTTTTATTTCCATAAAAATGTCCATCATTTATTTTTCTAAAACAACAAAATGATATTTTCTTACATTTTTTCCCATAAAAATGTCATTATTTCGTTTTACTAAAAATACACCAAAATGACATGTTCTTAAATTTTTATTTCGATAAAAATGTCCATTTCAGTTTTTCTTGAAATACATCATTATCTCATAATAATCTTAATCTTAATGAACAACAATAAGGCTACAACATCCATCAAATAGATTTTCAAATATATTAAGAGTAGATTACCCACCTAAAAGACTCCAAAGTGGTGGTGGTGGTGAAGATGGGTGACTCCCCCACCTCCAAAGGTGTCCCTCATGGGACTCACTAAAAGCTCCACCAAATAGACTCCGTGGAAGATCCAACATACTCAAAAATTGCCTCCATTGATACACCTTTTTGGTCCAAGAATACCATCATCAAAACCACCCAACAATACTTATATATATATATATATATATATTGTAAGTCTGTCTCGGTAATACTTAAATCCCATCTACGGATTCATTTGGATATCTCCAATCATACCATTTCTCATTTAGCGAATATATAACTATACTCCCCAAATTTATTTTAATCCACTCATAGGATTCACCCGACCAAGATCAATATGATTATGTTATCTCTTTAGATCATAATCCTCTTTAATACTCAAATTTAGAAAGCCCGCTTTAAACTCAAAGAGGAGAAGTAATAACAATCTCCAAAATCTTGGGCTGAAAACAGGGCACCGGTCGACCGGTCCTGGACCCCCGCTCGACCGCGGGTTACAAATAAGCCTACGAAACAAAGCAGTAGGGCATTTCTCCTTGACGCGGTCGACCGGCCTTAGGGGCGCGGTCGACCGGTCACACTAGGTCACACAAAACTAAGTTCCTCAATTTCTTGATCCAACAACCCAAATTCATTAATGGGGTTTCTAAACTACACCGAAAATTATCTCGAACATCTACACGATTTATTCTAGCCTTTATTTTTCCAATTCCCGATTTGATTTCCGAGTTGATTTCAACCCGGAGCTTCCATCTTGTAAAAATCATATCAAATCTAGAGAAAATCAGAAAAATACGCGGTTGGTGCCCACGGGACCGTATCGAAAAGATCTACAACTTTCATGTTTTGGTCGAGAGCTAAATCAATTCTCTTCCTGGCCAAAATGGCCCCCTAAGGTCACGTGTTACTATTTATCATCTTCTTCGAGAAGATTTCGGCCATTAAAGCTTCTCCCAAGCTTTTGTCGCGTCACCCAACGTCCTACAACCTCAACCAACTACAAATACACATATAATACGTGTTCTAAACATCCTAGAACCCGAAATCACCCATTTATTTTGATTAATTTCAATGTTTCTCCAAATATGAAATTTTTAGGGGTTTATTTGTTTTAACTCCCAAAAACCCGTTTTATCCACGAAAACCCAACACAAAATCTTTAGGGTTTGTTTATACCAAACTACGATATGAGATATTTATGCAAAAAGTAAATAAAGCAAGTAAACACTTGCCTCGTGGATATAATCCGACGACCTCGAGCCGAATCCCGCGGAGGTAGGCCATAATATCCCCTTTTCTTCCTCTTTTCTTCCTCCTCTCTCTCTTCCCTCTCTTCTCTCTTCTTTCTTTCTTCTTTTCTCCCTATCCGCCTCTTTATATAAGAAGAAAAAGGGTTATACCCCTTAAAACCCAAAAACGACTCGTTTACCCAATTACGAGTTACTTTTACCTCTAAAATTACCTGAAACTCATTTTCGACAATCAGACACTCTTTTCTGACTATCTCGATCATTCCGAGAATCATGGCGCATTCGAAATTCCCATCCTAGGTATTTGACCGCAAATCACTATTTCAACCCAAAATAAATAAATGTGGGTTTTCCAATTAAAAATCTTACCTCGTGTCGCTTTACTCAACGACGACCTATAATTAAAATATTTCGACCTATATAGTCCCAAAAATAATCACAACATTCTTCGAGAATAATTTAATCCTCGAAAAATTCCAAAAAATTATTATTTAGGAAAATTCCCCAAATTCCAATTTATATTTAATTATGGAATTTAATCGTCTCCAAAAAGGACGGGTTGTTACATACTCCCCCCCCCCCCCCCCCCCCCCTTACAACGGAATTTCGTCCTCGAAATTCAGATACATACTACACCGCCAATCCATAGGATCACTCCAAATCCTAATACCTCAAAGGGAATGACACTAACCCAACGGTTCCCAAACCAAATACCACACTGCCACCACAGACATAAAGTGACTCCAATAGCATCACATAGCACTCATCATTACTAGTGCCTCACGGCATAAATTTCAACTTTATATACTACGCCCCTTCTATTTCAGGCGGTATATAACCCAACACTACTAAGGTGCCCATACACCTTTCTAACCTGTGCACATCTGCACATTCATAGTGAATGTCTAACACGTAACACTCTCTCCCATTAAGGGTCTCCTTTCCTCGGTGTAATACTCACCTATGGGTCCTCCGAACCCGCGAAATCAATTCTCCTAACCTCGGTGCCTCTAACACTATCGAACTTACGTCCTAATAATACTAATGTCTATGTGATGTCCTACCTACGCAGAACGAATATAATCCTAAGTATGTACCTAGTGCCCAAGGCCTCTCTCAACTCCCGACAATTGCTTGGTTTCATGCGTGGGACGTCTCGCCAAGGAGAAATCCAAACAAGGAACCCTCCCGTTACACTACTCCCTCACGTAGTCGGTCATCGAGATATAGCGACCTAATGCGCACCAGCAGGACATCCTAAATACTGCCTACGCTTACCTACGAACGCATTTCTATTATCTTATCCTTCCGCCCATGCGGAAGGAAACCTAATCAATCGAAGTTCTCACTTTTTGTAAAAGTGTCACGTACATCATACCATAAACATACCTTCTCAATATTTGCCTTTTTTATTAAGGCTAGATATTATCCTCAAACCAATTTCTCTAACTCCAACCTCATCCATCCACTTGTGGTGAGGGGACCACTTTAGTGCTTTTCCATAGCACAATCTTTCCATAAGTATGTCAACATCATGTGGCTCATAGCCTATAGTGGTTCATCCACACTATAATAAATTTCCACAAAATCAACATCCGTGCATCCCATAACAGCTCTCCACTCCCGATGCCGTTAAGATTCATGTGGGGAGTGTCTCGCAAAGTGAAATCCAAACAAGGAACCCCTCCACACATTGACACTTAACTTCGTTGCTTATGGAGTTCCGTTATTTCAACATGCAACTGGGATATCCCTATCCCCCAATCCAACAAAAAGGTGATCTGAACTCCTATCTCTAACTAAGAGTCATACAACCCTGTGCTCGCACTCATTTTTAAGTCCTTGCGCAAATAGTAATGATCTTTATCTTCCGCTCATCACTAATCCTGCGGCCTTAAATAATATATATAAGGTCGCCATAAACACAAATCACGATAATGAAACCTCTACTCATCGAAATTTAATATCCCACAATAAATAAGGTGAACTCAACCTATATCTAGGTGAGACACCGCAACAATAACCTGTTCCCTCCAGGAACCATGGACACGATAGACTTGCCATCTAAGCCTTCTATCGCTTCGAAAATACCAATAACATTATATACTCACCATAATACCATACTCGTATAAACATATAGAATGAGTATCCAAACCAGATATATATATACAATATATAAACACCCGCCTCTATGGCGAATGAAAGAAAATAAAATTTTGCTATCGCGAAAAACACATAAACATACATGATATTATGTTATCGTGACCTCCATAACTCAAATTACACACACGAGTCTAGGGCTAACTAATACTGCGACCTTATCTAGCCACGCCAAATATACCTCCTCGATTGAGGTAAAACTCATAACAATATCCTTCTCATTCCGACTAAATCGTGGGGACTCACGGTTAAGACTATCCGTAAGATCCCTTTCGAACCCTCAACTTTAATGAGGAATTCAACTTTAGTACCACTATCTACCTCAATGGTACTGCGGTACTCATAACTACTATTATTTAGTAGTGGCCACCGAAAATCCTTAATAATTACCATAAGTTGAGTGACTTCTACTAAGGTCCTCATCCCAACCTCCTGCTACCCTCTGAGCTCCGCACACGATTTTCAAATGAGCGCGCAAAAGATTTCTATAATCTTATAATATGGCAGGAGAACGAAATCTCCCAAGAGAAATCAACAATCCTAGTCGTGAGGCTCTATAACAAATGAGAGCAACGTTGAAAGCGTAGTACGTCCGCACCGATTCCTAAGGACACTAGAGCCTGATGCTGTGATACCATCTGTGACACCCCGCCTAATAAGATACCGGGCGATCACTCTAATATTAAATTAAAATAGGAGTCTCATATGGATCATTCTTATCATCACTGTCGAAAATCCATTTAATTACTAATAGCCTATTAGGTCGGTGTGAAAATTTTAACTTTACTACTCTTTTTTAGCAACTGTAAATAAAACATCCACACAGTTTTGCGGAAATGAAACTGAAATGAAATAAGATAATCGAACACTCGGTCAAAATATACAACCATATCGAATGCTGTACTAAAAGAATAAATAAATGCAACTGGACCATTGGCCCGAATGTGTATACCGTACCTCCTATCTAGATTACAAGGATATAAGCGTCTACTGAAAGTCCTACACACATCCACAGCTGCTGCAGCTGACGTCTGACTCTAAGGAATTGTCAGCCTGGCGTCCCTGTGTATGGACACCTATATAATATATATATATATATATATATATATATATATATATATATATATATATATATATAGCAAGAAAGGAAAAGTAGATAAACGGGTCAGAACCCGAGTTTTGAAAATATTTAGCAAGTGCATAAATGCCTTATTTTTTTTTGAAAAAGTTTTTATCTCATATTTAAGTTTGGTATCGCACTCCCAGGAGATACCCCTCACCTCTCCACTAATAGTGTACTCCTAGCGCATCCCTCTAAACATCCTAGTCAAGCTACCCTGCTAGACTAGTCTATCACCCAACCCACTATCAACCATAGATAGTCCAAGCAATGTACTAAGGGCTAAACTTCACCCCAGTCTCAACGCTATGCCATGTTCGTGTGTGGGGTGTTTCGCAAAGAGAAATCCAAACAAGGAACCCCCCCGATACACTACTACGCGGCACGGTCGATCGTCGAGATCCCTCAGTCCCTCGGTACAGAAAGATATATATATAAATATATATACCATAAGAATTAATAATATAAGACCACTAACGATTAAACTTCTCCCCAGTCTTAACATGTTTCCATATTCGTGCGTGGGGTGTCTCGCGAAGCGAAATCCAAACAAGGAACCCACCGATACACTACTATGCGGCAAGGTCGATCGTGGGGATCCATTAGACCCTCGGTACTCGATTCACCCATATATATTCATTTTACCATAAACATCCGGATCTATCTCCCGGACTGAGGGTTCATATATCAAGAATTTATCAATACCTTTATTTTCTCAAAATTTCCCATTTCCCTTTTTATACTCAGGAAATGTAAATTTAAAATCCAATTCATTATCATGAATTCCTTTAACAAATCATATACTTTTAAAATCTAATTTTATTATCATAAAAATGCTTTTTCATTTTATATCATCCCATTTCCCTTCTTACACTCAGAAAATGTACCCAAAGCCATTCCTATTATCATGAAAATGCTTTGATCATAACATATGCTTCCACATCCCTTCTTCCATCCGGGAGTGTTACCGAAGCCAAAACCTTTATCCCATTTCCCTTTTTATACTCAGGAAATATAAATTAAAGCCAATTTATCATCATAAATTGCTTTAATAAAACTAAGACCCCCCCCTCCGGGTTTCCCAACTGGACGCGCCCCTAAATGGCTATCATCTTCCAGGGCCTATCTATACAAGACAACCTGGGAACCTACCAACCTCGGGAAGCGGCCATATGCCTGCGGGATAGTCATGACCACACCCAGAATCACCTAACCAGCGCAGTATAAATAATCGCCCATATGGCCTATAGGACTATAGCCACCCTGCATTCATTAGCCAGGGGGCATCACCATAACGCACGCAACTTCCCTTATGATAGCGATTTAGGGAGGTGTGTAACCATAATTTATTAATTATGAAAATCATTTACCTTTCCATTTTGAAAACATTTATCTTTACATTTTCAAAATCATTTAAATCATACTCTACATATATACTTTAATCACATAGTATATACATATACCATATATCCCTCCTAGAATATATATATATATAATGGCCATATTTTCCAATTACATATAACGATGACCATTAATCCCAAGGATTCTCTAAAAGAATCATAATCATGCTTTCATATACGCATGATACTAAACCCAACGTATTTTCTTACTTTAATAAGTAATACATACTTAAATCCCATCTACGGATTCATTTGGATATCTCCAATCATACCATTTCTCATTTAGCGAATATATAACTATACTCCCCAAATTTATTCTAATCCACTCATAGGATTCACCCGACCAAGATCAATATGATTATGTTATCTCTTTAGATCATAATCCCCTTTAATACTCAAATTTAGAAAGCCCGCTTTAAACTAAAAGAGGAGAAGTAATAACAATCTCCAAAATCTTGGGCTGAAAACAGGGCATTGGTCGACCGGTCCTGGACCCCCGGTCGACCGCGGGTTACAAATAAGCCTATGAAACAAAGCAGTAGGCCATTTCTCCTTGACGCGGTCGACCGGCCTTAGGGGCGCGGTCGACCGGTCACACCAGGTCTCCCAAAACTAAGTTCCTCAATTTCTTGATCCAACAACCCAAATTCATTAACGGGGTTTCTAAACTACACCAAAAATTATCCCAAACATCTACAGGATTTATTCTAGCCTTTATTTTTCCAATTCCCGATTTGATTTTCGAGTTGATGATTTCAACCCGAAGCTTCCATCTTGTAAAAATCATATCAAATCGAGAAAAAATTAGAAAAATATGCGGTCAGTTTGCACGTGACCGTATCGAAAAGATCTACAACTTTCGTGTTTTGACCGAGAGCTAAATCAATTATTTTCCTGGCCAAAATTGCCCCCTAAAGTCACGGGTTACCATTCATCGTCTTCTTCGAGAAGATTTCGGCCATTAAAGCTTCTCCCAAGCTTTTGTTGCCTCACCCAACGTCCTACAACGTCAACCAACTATAACTACACATATAATACGGGTTCTAAACATTGTAGAACCCGAAATCACCCAATTTATTTCGATTAATTTTTATGTTTCTCCAAATATGAAATTTTTAAGGGTTTATTTGTTTTAACTGCCAAAAACCCGTTTTATCTACGAAAACCCAACCCCAAATCTTTAGGGTTTGTTTATACCAAACTACGGTATGAGATATTTATGCAAAAAGTAAATAAAGCAAGTAAACACTTGCCTCGTGGATATAATCCGATGACCTCGAGCCGAATCCCGAGGAGGTAGGCCGGAATCTCCCATTTTCTTCTTGTTTTCTTCCTCCTCTCTCTCTTCCTTCTCTTCTCTCTTATTTATTTCTTCTTTTCTCCCTATCCCCCTCTTTATATAAGAAGAAAAAGGGTTATACCCCTTAAAACCCAAAAACGACTCGTTTACCCAATTACGAGTTACTTTTACCTCTAAAATTATCTGAAACTCATTTTCGACAATCGGACACTCTTTTCCGACTATCTCGGTCATTTCGAGAATCATGGCGGAGTCAAAATTCCCATCCTGGGTATTTGACCGCAAATCACTATTTCAACCAAAAATAAATAAATGCGAGTTTTTCAATTAAAAATCTTACCTCGTGTCGCTTTACTCAACGGTGACATATAATTAAAATATTTCAACCTATATAGTCCCAAAAATAATCACAACATCCTTTGAGAATCATTTAATCCTCGAAAATCCCAAAAATTACTATTTAGGAAAATTCCCCAAATTCCAATTTATATTTAATTATGGAATTTAATCGTCTCCAAAAAGGACGCGTTGTTACATTCACAATGTAATGTGACTCAAATGGCGTCATGGGTCATTCGAACGACATGTCATGTCACGTGAACGAGCCTCACTCTCGTTCGAGCGACTTACTGGGGGTTTTGACTCTTCATTAGGGTTGGGAATTTAGTTGCCTTACTAAGATGTATTTGTCTCAATGAAAATTGAATTGTCCTACTGAATGAATTTAAAAAGGGGAGTTTTGTGACCAAGTATCCTGCATAGGGACCTCCCCCAATTTATGTATATTTTGTGATGTCCACTTAGGATAAGAGATTCCTCCGGAGTTTTCGATAGTGTGAGAATTAGACACAACGGTAGATGTCTTTATGTGTCAAATATATGAAAGGACATATATGAATAATTACTCATCCTTGAATTAAATACATTTAATTGTTTAAGAATATGGACAATAATTATATTTTGACCCTATAACTTATATATGAAACTTATGAGACTGGGATAAATGGGTCTTGGTAATTAAATGCAGTTGTTACATTTAAATATTTAATTATCAATTAATCCATCTTTTATAGATTTGAGACGATGTCATAATCATTACTTGGGACGTATTGGGATGCGAATTATATCACTCGTAGATGAGGGGTGAGGTGTTATACGCATGTGAGTGACGGAGGGGGGAATATTTATTTTGCATTGACTATATTATTGCATTATAAATTAATTAAGTCAATTCTTGCACACCTTGGGCTTTGACCCAAATTTAAATATTTTCCCTCTAGGTGCTCCTAGATAGGGATAGCTAGATTGTGCTATAGCAGTTTTGCAGCTTGCTCTTCAGTTTCAGATTAGTCCATTCTAGCATAGGTGCTATAGCATTTTTGCAGTTTCACTACTTGGATTTGTTATTTTATTTATGATGGATTGGTTTTATTTACTTTTTGTGGATATATTCGTGACATTTCAAATATGGGCCTTAAATAATAATTTTTTTTTTTCATTTGTGCTAAGAATGATATTAATTGACAAGCAAGCCCTATCTTCGGTGTATCGTACATGGCTAGACTTTACGTGAGAAAATAGGGGTTGTTATAGTCACACTAAGTAGAATGTTTATGTAAAGTTTTGAACTAACATTTCAATAATAAATAATTTATTGAAACACATGTTTCATTGTTTAGATACTTGATACGCTATCCTTATAAATTTATATTGGTTAAAATGTTTTGTTTTAATGTTGTTGGCTTGAATGAGGGTTGTTTTGTCCGTAGTTTTCTTAATTAGACTTTTTTCCAGTTTAATTTTTTGTGATGTCCTTATTTTTTTTTTGAGATTTCGGCTGCAAATTTGATATTGTTAGGCTGCAAAATTAGTATTCATTGACCACTGTACTTTGGTCAAGTATTGTTTATGATTTGATGGATTGTTCATTGTAGTTCTAGATGGTTTAGTCCCAACATTTAATTTATTTATTCCTTTATAATGGTAGATTGACAAACAAACAATGTCGCATGTTGATCTTAAATTGGGTATTGTTGTTGCTAATATTTGTAAATTATTTCATTTTATTAATGGTATAATATTATGTAAGCCCTGAATATTCCTTTTGCCTATGTTGTTAAGAGCGACATCTGTTGGGCTTTAACTAATTAATTGTGTATATTTTCATTTTTTGTAGGTATGATGATTTTTTTGTTAGTTTAGTGTTATTAGTCTATTAATTGCCAATGAGGAGTGCAGCAAAAAAGAGTCAAAGCGACCATTTGAGAGTGGTAAGATCTATTCCTAACTTAGACAATGACATTTGCAATGTTGTTTAATTTTTGTTATGTCTTTAACTATGTAATCATGTTTATTTTCATTTTCTTCATTTTTGCAATTATGAAGATTTTTTTTGTTAATTTTTTGGAGTTAGTCTATCAAAGGCTAAGAGAGTGAAATGATTTTTTTCTTCTGATGCTTTCGTTTGTAAGATTTTTATTTGCTTAGCCTTACAGATAAAAAAATATGGTGTTTTTCAACTAACATATCCAATTGTTGCCGCAATAATATTTTATCATTCTTAACCTTCACAAGTTTTAATCTATATTTAGGAAAAATATATTTTTTTATCCTATTTTTAATCTATCAAGGATTATGAAATTATAATTTAACTATTTTTTATTTTTATCATTATTATTTTTATTGTCAAATACTATTTCTTTTAATTATTTTACTATCATGTACACAAAAGAACAAATATATTATTGTCAAGATAATTTTTTAATTATTTAATTATTTTGAGCATGAAATACCCTTTTGAGGGCTGTTTTTATTATCAGTGGCCAAAAATACCAATTTTACCCTGAAATTCCGTTACAGTAGAGAGTGAAAGTGGTTGGAAGTGTGAAACTCACACCATATAGATACTTTATATACTTTAGGGGACATATAGTTAATTCACTGAATTTCATACTTTCGAAAAATCATTTCATTTTTTATTATTTTTGAAAAAAAACTCCACACCCAAAAGCCTCTCTTGAGTTCCCTTCTCCCTTAAATTACGGATAACCAATGACCCTTCCCCTACCGCTTCCCATTCTATATACCTCTCTATCTCTTTCAAACACCACACAACCAACCCCGATATATATATATATATATATATATGCAGGATATTTTTAGACGCGTATACCAAATAGTCCCTCAAGCATTTTTTAACACACGTTTAGTCCAAGCCTTTTTGTTTTGTTCTAAAATTCTCCTTCTCACATAAAGACACTAAAAAAAGGAACTTTGGTGAGTGTCACTCGAGCTTCGACAGTTGGGGGTGGGGGAGGTCGGGCAGGAATGCTGCTAGTGCAGACCTCTAAAAATAAGTGAATATTGGTTAAATGGGTGTTTCATGGACTTTTTGGCACAAAATAAAAAAACTTGACCTAATTGTGTATTATAAAATGTTTGACGGACTTTTTTGTAATTGATACTATTTTGTATGTGTTTGAGGTGAAAATCCAGAACTCCCATGTGGGATAGTTTTCAAAAAATCCAAATTTTTATTTTTTGTGTATGGTGTTTAAACATTTCGGGGGACTTGTAAAAAAATAAGTTTAAAATGATTTTTTTTGTTATTTTAAAAAAATGGATCAATATTTGACAGTTTGTAAGAAGCTTAAAACACTGTAAAATATTAATCTTTTTTTTCAAAATATCAAAAAAATAATCATTTTGAGCGTTTTTTTTATATAAATCCTCTAAAATGTTTAAAAAACACGGAAAAAACTTTTTTTTAAATCCCGCATGAGAGTCTTTTTTAAACCCCTCACCTAAGATTATTTTGTATATATCAGCATACAACCCATGAGATGCACAGGCGATATGCAATAAAAAAAATATAAAGATAATTAAAAAAAGTAGTATATATCACAAATTAAAAAACTTATCTTAAACCATTACACTTATACTCCATTTTTTCAGCTATTGCATGCTAAAAATAAACTTAAAAACATAATGTTTTTAGAAACTTTATATGCAACTATAATAATACGATACAAACTTTATTCAATGTTTTAATGTTAAGTAATCAGACAATATTGTACCAATATATGAAATTCATTCCAAATATAATATATTGTCTAATAAATAACACTCAAAAATAAAGGTAGAAAAAAAGAAATTGTTTTTAACTGTTAACAAAGCATATACTGTAATACTTTAAAAAAATATATATATTAATATATATGTAAAAAATTATTGTATAGTGGATCTAGCTTTTAAATATTTCTACTTTCAACTAAAAAATAGGAAAAAAACGAGAAAAAAAAACTATAGGTAAATACTATATTTCTATTTTAAAAGAAATATTTCATATATGTAAAAATTTATCCTATAGTTTGCCTTTCTATATTTTATACCCACCCATGAACTCTATCAGATTATTTTTGTAAATGCTAAATTTTATACCCACACAATTTCTTATATTGATTGAAACTTGTCATATGAGACTTGACTATTGGGGTATATCACGTAATATCTGAAATTTTATCAATGTCATATTTTTCAATACCTGCCTTGCTTAGTGAAAGCTTTTATGTGAAAATTTTATATTGGTAAAAATTAAATCAATCTGGAGAGAGAGAGAGAGAGAGAGAGAGAGAGAGAGATTTTAGTTTCCAACAGACTTTTGATTCATCTATTTTTTATTTATTTGAAAACACATGATGTTTAAGAAGCCCTTTGGTTTATTTATTTTTTGGTTTAAAAAAATATAGTGTTCAAGATGAGAGAGAAAGGGATATCAAGTATTAAAACGCCATTAACTCCTCTAATATTATCATACTAGCGTATAACTTGTGTAATTCACGAGCGATGTACAAAAACTAATATAATGATAATTATAAAAATTAATATATATCATAAATTCAATATCTTATTTTAAAGTCATTGTAAAAGCTCAATTTTTTTCATAAATAAAACTTGTCTATTATTTATATATATTTTTGTTGTATAATTTTTTTCTTATATGTCAAAAATGTATGTACTCTATATAAAAAAATTGTACAGGTTTGTATTTGTGTTTGGTTTAAAAATTGTATGTCATTTACAGATACAAACGTGAAGTTTTTTCTATAAATGGGGGATAAAAAATATTTTTGTTGCCAATTTTTTTTATATTTATGTCAAAACAATTTGGAAAATTTGAAAACTTTTTTAACATAAAAACTATTTTTTGTAAATAAAAAATTCCAAAAAATTGTACGTATTTTACATAAAAAATTGTATATATTTTATTTCATTTTATTTTAAAAAAAAATTATGCCATTTACAAATAAAAAATATAATTTTTTTTCTTTAAATACAATGTTAGAAATATTTTTAGTTTTTAAGAGACTTTTGATTTATTCATTTTTTAGGTTTCAAAGAGATTTTTTATTCATCCATTTAGGTGAAAGGGGGTAATAATTTTAGGAGGAGGGAATCCTACATATCTACGTAGGGAGCATTAATTATTATTTACACCTCTAATACTATCGTATTAGAGGTATAACTAGCATACGATTCTTGCGATGCACGAATGATATACAATAAACAAATTTAATAATAATTATAAAAGATAATACATATCATATATTCAATATCTAACTCTGTTATGGAGCTTAAAAGTCTAAGTCTTGGTATTAAGTTATGTATGCATAAGAATTTTTCAGAAGTTGATATCGAGTCAGATTTTTTGTTTGTGGTAAAATTGATCAAAAGAGAGTGGAAACCGCCTTGGCGTTTAAAGATTCTAACTGAAGAAATTCTGTCAGAGCTTAGAAGTGTTAATTATTCGATTAGCCATTGCTATAGAGAATCAAATATGGTTGCTGATAGATTAGCTAATGTTGGAGTTAATTCTCAAGGAATTAAAACCTATGAGGATGTGAAGGATCTTCCACAGACGGTCAAAGGAGCTTTCATGCTTGACAAGATTAGTTTCTTTTATTTTAGATTAGTTAAACTTTGAGGCTTTGTAATGGGATTAGTATAAAATCCCAATTTTATTTTCTCTAGCTTTGGGCCTTGTGCCTCTTTAACTTTATTCAGCATGTAGTACTTGGAGAGGTTTTTTCTCCCTTATTATAATAAATGTGGGGGTACAGTCTCTCTTCCCGAAAAAAAAAAAAAAAAAAAATCTTATCTTGAAGCCATTATAAAAGGTTAATTTTTTCGTAAATAAAATTTGTTTATTATTTTTAAATGTTTTTATTCTATAAAAACTATGTTTTATAAATAAAAAGTCAAAACAGTTGTACATATTTTATCTAAATTGTTTTTATATATTTTTATTCGTTTTTAGTTTTAAAAAATCTATGTCATTTATGGATACAAAACTTAAAGTTTTTTAAATAAATTAAACAGTAACAACATTTTTTTCACCGAATTTTTTTTGTATCTATATTAAAAACAATTTTCAAAATTTGATAACTTTTTTTTAACTTAGAAACTATTTTTTATAAACAAAAACTTCAAAAAACCTTTATGGCATTTATAAATAAAAACTTAAAGTTTTTTATATATATTTTTATTTGTTTTTAGTTTAAAAACCTTTATGGCATATATAAATAAAAACTTAAAGTCTATGAATAAAACATTAAAAATAGTTGTATAACCAAAAACTTTTTTATTTATATAAAAACAATTTTCAAATTTTCAAAACTTTATTAACTTTTTTTTCTAGAAATAAAAATATTATATAGATGTAGTAATATTAGTACCATTGTGTAATGTGATTTGAGTAGAGAATGATGAAAACGGATTAATTGAATCTTGAATATGTTGGGTCGTTAAATTAATTAATGGTGTCTAGAATAAACCATCTATTTAGTTTTCAAGAGACTTTTTATTTATTTGGGTTTTTGGTTTCAAAGGCAATTTCTTTAATACCCCATAATTTTGAAGTAAAATATTTCGACTAATTTAATTTTGTTAATTTAATATTAATTTGGGGATAAATTAAATCAGATGAATTTAAATTCAGATGAGTAAAAATTTTAATTTTTAAATAAACAATTACCCATGATTTTATAAATGTAAAACTCAATTGCACATAATGGGCTTGCAAAGTGAGAAGTAATTCACACATAACTAAATTTATGGGCGCATGTCGTTTTAACATAGTAAAATGTCTTAGTAAACCAAAAATAATTGGGACGTGATTTGGGAAGCATTAAAGACTCAGTTTAGTGTTTTAAATATTTAGAAATGGTCCCAGGTCATAGTTATATGAGTTGGGGAACTTTTAAGCTAATTAGATTACGGATTCAGGTCCGTTTAGGGGTCCAAAAGTTGGGTTTCAGGCCCAATTCGAGATTACTCAATAATTAATTTTTTAAGTGCAGGTAAACCAATCCCCCACTATCATTAGACAAAACCTAGATTAGCAGCCACGGGAGAAAAAAGTGAGAAATACCAAAGAAGGAGAAAAGGGAAAGAACAAAGGGGAACTCAGTGGAGTTCTCAAAGGGATTCTCCTCTACAAAATTTAAAGGCAAGAATTTCTTGCTTAATTTATGTTTCTAATTTATTTCTTAATGCCTATAATTATACCCTTTAAATTTATGGTATTTAGGTTGAATATGTTTAATTTGATGATGAATAACACATGTAGAGGACTGTTTTATATGTAGAATTTGTCCCAGAAATTAGTTATCAAAAATTGGATCATTGATGTTAGATTTCCTTAAGTTTTGATGGTTATTTGCTATAATTGGGTAATCAAGGTAGAGATTATTAGTGATCACTAATGGGATGAACTTGGAATGTAGTCTCCCTAATAAATGTGTAATAACCCCCATTTTCTCATGTAAACGATGGTCAGACACGATACGACAAAGATGGGGCTTATCAGCAATTTATACCATTTTAAGCACTGAAGGAATACAAACTTTCCTTATTTTATATCAAAATCCACAATGAATAATACATCTGAATAAAACTAATTCAACTCATGAATATTAAACACTAAATCATTATGCAATATCCATAATGTAAAGTTAAGTACAACTGATATAAATAAACCCTTAGGATTATTCCCGTACAAATCCCAGTATGAAATAAAATGACCAAAAGATGAAATATAACCTATACTAAAATCAATGGAGCGAAATCCGCTACGTCCAGTGCAACTGCAAGTCTGATCCATCGTTAGTCCAGCTATCTCCATCATCTCCATCATTAAGAATGCCTGGGGGGGAAACATTTATAATTCGGGTCAGATCCCAAGGTGTGCAAGGATTCTTCACTAGTAAATATCAAATTTGCTACTAACTCATACTTCACGTCTCCCCATCGATGATCACATGTAAAAAGTACCTCACCTCTCATCTAGAAGCAGTCATACTCGTATCTTCAATAAAACTACCAATTGTAACTTCCAACAATTAATTAGTCACATAAAGAATAATCCATTCAGCTATGCAACAACTAAAAAATGTAAACCCATATCAAACGCCCCAACTCCCCGATTAGATTCCATAATATAAATTTCACAATTTATACAAACTAAGTGTAAACTATTACATCATCATATCCTCCAACCCTTGTTTATTTCTTCAATTCAGTAATGATTATATTTTATAATCTCTGTCATCTACGCCATCACAGTACAAGTTTCGTTATTTTATATTAACAAATTATTATTCTCATTAATAATTGGTTACACCAGTTCTCATTCTGTTTAATGTTTGTCTATTTCCTTAGACTATCCTATTATTATTATTATTCATATTAATAATTGTATGTCGCATTATTCATTAGGGCTTATCTAGTCCTTAATTGTCCACATCATTCATATTAGTCCAACTTTATTATCATTAAGCATTGTTTACATCATTAGACAAAAAGAGACACATTCCCTTATAAGGTATACCATAATGGCTAAAAGAGTATATATATATATATATATATATGGTTGTATATGTATATGACACACAAAGTCATCTTCTGTTGGTGTTTCGATCATGCTCTATCGGCCAATCCGAAGGAATCCCTACATCATAAGCAGAAAGTCCGAAGCAATCCTTACATCCTAAGAGGACACTATAAAAAACACACAAGTTGGGGCGGTCCCTACTTAGGACACCTATATTCAATCCATACCCAGTAGTGATACAGGAAGGGTCAGCGTCACACCTACCCCTCGAGGGTGGAGCTTCTACGTAGTACCAATATGTAACAACCCTCACGTTTGAGAGCCTATTTTATATTTATTTACTATGTGTAGTAATTAATTATAAAATGATGGATGTTGAATAAATATTAATGTGGAAAATGTTAATATTTACTGAATTGTTCTATAATTACCTTATGAGTAGGTAAAAGTATTCATGTTGTGATTTATGGTGTCATAAGAATTAAAATGACATTTTGGTTTAATATGAAACCGGAACTTAAAATGAGTCATAAAATTCCCAAATGACAATTTGGAGGGTGCAGTTAGTCCCGGTAGGTGCGAGACAGTCAAAATAAGTGCCATATTGGATTTTGGTATTTCGGGCACTTTTGACTGGTTATAGCTTAAATGTGTATTTGCGAGTAATTCTATCACGTATTGATCATTTAAGTTGGGCATTTTAGACTTAAGGCCCGATTAAGTCTTGCTAGACTTATTATTTTCCTCATTTTCTCTTAATACACAATTGATCCCTAGAGAGAGTAGAGAGAGGGAGAGAACTTTGGGAGAAAAAAGAGAGATTTGGAGATTCAAGCTTGGATGGTTGTCTACACCAAATAAAATCTGAATTTTCAAGATCAAGGCATGTTATCTACTTGCTACTATGTGATTAAAGGAGAATAATTAATATTGATAGTTATGAATTGTTATGATTTGTCATTTAAGGGTCTTGTTAGATTTATGGGTATTATAACTCTTGGAAATGGATTTGGATGATCAATAATGTAAATGATGGTAGTTAGATGTATTTATGGTGTAATAGTTCCATTAGATGATTTGGGTTTGGTTGGTTTTGAGTTTGGGAGAAATTTGGAGTTCAAGACTCCATAGCCAAACTTAGCATTTTCGCAAGGGCGAATCGATTCGCATAGATGCAGCTTTCCAGGTTTGGGTACCCGAATCAATTCGGGTTAAGACCGAATTGATTCAGCATTTGCAGAATGTTTAGTTTGTTATCCGAACAAATTTTCTTTCAGAGAGAATCGATTCGTCCCTTAGGGCGAATCGATTCGGTTCCTGCAGTTTTGAATTATTTTCTTGTTTAAATTTTTTTACCTTTTTCATTAGGCTTAGGACCTAGTAACATTCTTGAATGAAGTAAACTTAGAGTCCTAGAGTAGTAGTTGAGTTTGGTCGCCACCCTAGACAAAAATTGGGTCATCTGGGGTTTATTTCGAGGATGTTTAAAGTAATGCTAAGGCATTACTTTTTTTATTGAATTTTTAGAAGTTAGGAAGTTAAATGCCCATACTTGGAGACTTTAGGGGCTTATCGGAATTATATGAATTTTTGGAATTTTAGAATCATAATGATTATTTGGAGACTAAGTCGGGACTTGTAATTTGAGGAATATTAATAATGATAGGTTCGAATAAAATGAACCCAATTATTTAATAACGATAGGTTCGAATAAAATGAACCAAGCACATGGATAATGGAAATGAAATTGGTAAATGAAAATGATATATAATATGGTAAATGTTAATTTACTGATACACACCTCTCTAAATACTATCATAAGGGAAGTCCGCGCGCGAGGTGATTCCCCCTGACAAATTAACACAGGGTGGATATAGTCCTTGGCCATATGAGCGCTGTTTTATATATATGTATTTTTCTATGATGGGTAGGAGATTCTGGGTGTGGTCTTGACTATCCCGCAGGCATATGGCCGCTTCCCGACGTTGCGTTATAAGCCCAGGTTGTCTTATATGTGATAGGCCCTGGATGATGATAGTTATTTAGAGGCGTGCCCAATGGGGAAACTTGGATGGGCGGTCTTAGAATCGTTATATGTATGAGAATATAAATTTTCTGCCTCAAGTGGGACTTAATAGATATATATGCCATAAAGAGCATGGATACGTGCCATAAAGAGCATGTGATTGAGATATGTGCCATAAAGAGCACTTGATAGAACTTGTATTCCTATTAAGGAATGGAAAGATAAAAATGGAAATGATGATTAAAGATGGAAGTTTTAATTAATGAAAGGAAATTATATCTTCTTGATTAAACCGAATGATTGGTTTTATTCCTAATAAGGAATGTAAGAAGAAAATGGTAATTGGATTGATGAGAAGAGGTTTTTAATTAAATATGTTTACTTATAATTCTTTTGTGTAAATGATTTACATTTCATAATTAGTTAAATATCTTAAATTGTAATGTAAGTTTAACATGCTAGTTAATATGCCATATTATCATCCTTGTCATTCATGCATAACTGTTCATACCTATCATGCTTTTTATTTCTTCTGGTGATCATATAGAACCCGACCCTGACCGGTTCTTTTTCTTTGTTGCGTATATGATTGTATCCGCTCAGGTGCTCCACCGCAAGGACGCCCGTTTTGATATTCCGATTCCTTGCTTTTGAAGAGCTGTAAGATTTTGCGGATTATTACAGGACCTTGAATTAGACGCTCTCATCTTTGTTTTCTAGATATGATCGGGTCTTTACTCGTACGTGTGGCCCAAACTTTTGTATTTGATTAATGAACGTATTACGCAAGATATTAAACTGTTGTAATACGTTGTATGTAACTGTGGACCGATAGCATATTCGGTCCTTTTGTGTACATTCATTTTAGTTGTATTATATATATACTCTTTTGGAATTCCACTTGCTTTTCAGATTGGGTTGTTTAATTTAATTTTCTTAACTGGTTTTAAATTTCTAAACTTTTTGGCACCCGTTTTCTGATTTATTGGGTGGTTTTCCCGTGTACTCAGTTTATTTTTGTGATGTTGAGAATGATATCCATCCATGATTCCTGTTACATTCGAGTATCGGGATGGCCACCCCTTATCTCGGATCGCGGTTTATCACACTATATGGCCTACACATCATCAAGACACCTGTGTCGAAGTGTGGTTTATAGCCTGAATGAGAGAACCACCAATCCAATCGGACGATCCACTAGTATGTCCATACAAATACATATAAATACATATTATCACCCAATATATATAAGTAGTTAGTCTATAACTACCTGAATCCATGGAAAAAGAAATCCATATAAATTATAGCCTTCCTGGCTTAACCATAGCATTTTAGTCCATTATTCCAAAACTCATTTTAAGTTGTTATCCTATGACTACTTCCAAATTAAATATTATGTCTCATAAAAATTCTTTTTGGCCTTAAATCACATGTGCTTCATAATTTATAACTCTTTAAAAATTCATAGGTATATTTATTACTAAAAATGAGTCATTCCAAAACATTATGGGTATAGTTATTCCCTAACTAACCTTACCCACATATTTAAAAGACTTAACATGTTGTCCTCCGGACTCACACTTTAATCATTCCAAATTATTAATAATTATACACCTCTTGATTCTTTTTCCATAAGGTTTATATGTACATATACAAGGAGTTAACTAATCTGAAAAGTGTTATATGTCGATATTATCACCTAACTACCATACCCAGTATCAATAATTTGGCCCATATCTTTATCCCTTGGGATTTTGTTACACAAAATACTACTAATTGGTCAACATCCCTTTAATAAATTCGATACTTGATAATTTATTATATATATAATAAATTAAACCGGCTACCCCCTTCCTAACGCCCGCAGCACTGGCCCTTAATACCCGAGTCAATTTCCTTAACTCAAAATTTAATTAATCATATCTTAATTAATTTATGAAAATGGTGTCATTCGACCAAAATGCCCAGACTCACTCCTCGGTTCGTATCCTAACTTAAATTCCCATAAATAATTCAACACACTTAAAAAATTTCCATTTCTCACCTCTTAGTTATAAGCATCCCTTCTCGTGAATGACCGGGCTTAGTTCTTAATTTATTAATTCATCACACACATTCAAATATAAATACGGCAATAAAATCAAATAAGAGCAAGTAGTCACAGACAAAAATTGACTCGTTGGCAGGAGAGGCGCGGGGGTTTAGAAATGTACCTCCCACGATTTTTACACCCTGGGGTGATGTTACAACGCTCATATCCGAGATAAGGGGTGGCCAGCTCGATACTCAAACGTAACAGAAATCATGGATGGATATCATCCTCAGCATCAACAAAAATAAACTGAGTATACGGGAACACCACCCAATAAATCAGAAAACGGGTTGCCAAAAAGTATAGAAATTTAAAACAAGTTAAGAAAATTAAATTTAAACAACCCAATCTGAGTGTAATACCCCGTATTTTTTATGCTATATTAATTTGGGGATTTATTGAATTTAATGTGAGTTAATTATTTAATAAAAATCCGAAAATTAATTATGTTATAATTATTAACGTGGCGAGAGTTAGTAATTATGAGAAATTTGTTGAATATTACTAATGAGCAAAGTAATATATTATTTTGGTTATATTGAATGTCATGAGTGAGTTAAATGACAATTTCGGAAATTTAAGTCGGAACGTGCTCGTGTCGCGTCGGGACTAAATTTTGATAAATAAAAGGTGAGTATTTTATAAGTTTCCCGTATAGTCGTTTGGAGTGCGCCAACGCGTCCGGAAGGGTCGAGATAGTCAAAAAAGTGTACCCAGGGGTTAGTTTGGGTCTCGGGGCGTTTTTAGGCCTAATTGGTACCCCGGGAGGGCGTTTTGGACATTTTACCTTTTTGGGTAATTAAACCCACGAAAATACCAAGGGTTATATCAGATATCTGGATTGTCATCTAGGGTTAGAAAATCTAAACACAAGTGACGGCCATAGGAGAGGAAAGAAGAAAGCTTCCAAGGCAATTCAAGGCCAAAAAGCCACCCGTTTGCACCGCCGTCACCGCCAACGCGTAGATCGCGAGACGAGGAACGCAACCATACCAAAATTAGCCGTAAATCAGAATACCAAAAGTCCCAGGCAAGTGTTTATCTTGATATTTTCGTTGGTGCAATTTCCATATTAGTTTAGGAATGATTAGGGATAAAATATGTGGAAGAAAACTCAATTTGTGATAGCAAAATCCATGTAGTATTGGTTGATATGATGATTCTGGAAACCCTTGCCATGTAGAGGAAATTAACCACGAAATTTTGATGATTATAAGAAAGAAATTCTGGAGAAAAAATTGTTAGAAATCTGTTTAAGAAAATTCTAGGGTTCTTGATAATTAAATATAATTTTGGGTTGAAAATCCATGTTTAAATGATGAATATGTACATGCCTTACGTTAGAAACATCTGGTATATTGTTATAATGTTAGTAGTAGAATTCTTGGGACGTTTGGGGTTGGAAAACATGGATTTGGATGAAGACAATTGGTAGAACCCGTAACAGCAATTCTGCAGAAATCAAAACACCTGCTTGATCGATCGATAGAGCATAGAGCTTCGATCGATCGAGCCCCAGACCTCGATCGATCGACCCCTCCTGGCAGACTCCTATTTCCCTTGTTTAATTAGTTAAACCAAATTATCGTGAAATAATTCTTGGGTATTCTTAATAAAATGTTTTGGGAGATAGGAAAGACCAGTAGGACATATGAATAAGTGTTGGGAACTTTATTATAAGACGAGAAGTTTCTTTTGGGATCATTATGTAATGAACGATGAAACTACGTATTTCCAGTGAGAGATTTCGGCAATTAGCTACGATAGTGAATAGAGGTATACCTACTGAATGTTCTACTTGGAAGGATAGAGTCCACGAGTGTCACGTAATAAGTGTGAAAACTCTTCGAGTTAAGGTTAGAGATGAAAAATTATACGTAATACTAATAATGTGAAATTAAGGATAAATGTTGTAATTATGGGTGATGATAGAAACCTGTATTGATATAATAATAAGTGGTATATTTATATGGTTGTGTATGAATATATTATATACGTGTGAAAAACGTACCCGCGCTATTTGCTATCCCTGAGGTTACCGCGCTAGGACAGTCTTATCTCGATGGGACCTTTATGGGGGATATTGACTCGTACCCTAAAAGATAGATATCCTTGGTACAAGCTATCGAATCGATAGTTCCGACGGTCCTAAGAGGCGTGGGGTATGTACTGACCTCTTAGAGACTTGGAATCTATACTTCGCCTCAAATCTTGTTTGTGTATATATGTTGATACAGTTCGAGAGTGATTCCAAACTTGTATATCCTTTAGTGTGAGCGATGCGGGGATTGGATAGCAGAGTATGCCTGCACCATTGTTTTGTATGTTGGTGCCGTTAGAATGTATATATTATACGAGTGCTTAATATATATAATTAAAATTGGCAAATTTAAACTGTTGCTGTGATATGGTAAGTGAGAAATAATTCAGGACTATAAATCGGAAATACTTGTTTGAAAAGTATAATATGACACAGGGAAACTTTATAAATTAATAAAGCTAAAACGAGAGTTGTGCTGCTAATTGGAAGTATCTTTTTTAAACAATGATATTGTTCAGTTTTGAAATCTTATGAGTAAGTTAAGATAAGCTAAATTATTGGGAAGGTTGGTATGATAAAATGATAAGATAAACCGTTGGGAAGGTTAGTACGATAGGCGTGCACATTAGAAGAGAGGTGAGAATTTCTCAAGAGAGTGTCGCTTTAATATGTTTTTGCATTGGCCTGTATCAATTTAAATACTTGCTAAACGAATTTTAAATCATACACACTATCGGGCTCTGACCCGTTTCTTTCTCTCTCTCTCTCTCTCTTGTATATATATGTACGTATTAGAGGTGCCCAGCCACAGGGGCGTCTTGCTTAGGATCTCTTGGAAGGAACGCGCTGCAGCTTAGGTGGGAGTTGCAGGTCTCTTGATTAGACGACTTCGTTCATTCGGATCCACTCTTAGTACTTTCATCTAGTTGGGCATATGTAGCTCTTTCCATTATTCCGTTGTCATTGGACATTTGTATTTCAGTTATTTCCAGTATTGTTACTATGGGATTTATTCAGTTTGGATGTGTGACTTTAGATTTCGTATGTTGACATTCGATTGACGAATGTATTAAATTAATTGGACTATGTTGCAGAATGTAATGTGGTGTGATTCTTACTTATTGAATGTTGCTAATAAATAAATAAATCATTTTCTTTAAATAAAAATTTGGAAAGTAATGTTTAAATATGGTTTTAACACTTAGCTTAATTATTTAGGGTGTTAAATTGGAAAGTTTATTTTTACGACAGTGATGCTAAGAATGAACCAAACTATTCACCTTGATTTAATTTAATAAAGGAGTGATTGCCCGGTATTTAATTAGGCGGGGTGTCACAGGTGGTATCAGAGCATCAGGTTCTAGTGTCCATAGGATCTGTACGGCTTATTTTCGCTTTCAGCTTAACGTTATTGCTATAGAGCCCTATTTTCAGGATTGTTGTACTCTTATCTTACGTTTAAGTCTTCAGCTATTTGAGATTTGATAATAACTGTAGACTAATAAACTTCTTCACATTTCAGATGCCTCCGAGACGTCCTCTGAAGGATAGGCGTGCCTAGGCCGAACAACCAGCAGTTCCGGCTCAAGGCACAATTAATGCAAATGAAGTAGCCGCCATTGTTGCTTAGGCAATGAATGCCGCACTAGCGGTGGTTCAGCAGGCTCCACCCCAGGTGTAGGCAGTGGTGCCGGTACCAGCACATCTTCCATCTGCATGGGAGAGGGTTCGAGATGCTTTTCAGAAAGCGCATCCCCCTGAGTTCTCTGGTAGCTCCGATATTGTTACAGTTAGCCAATGGAAGAAAGACATCCAGCGGCACCTCCGTATGTATGAGTGCACTGATGTGCAAAAGCAGTTATTGGCTTCCTTTAAGCTGGTGGGAGCCGCATTGCAGTGGTGGGAGTCCACTACCACTTTGGAGGAGAGGGACACGATCCCTATTCAGTCATTTTGGGAGCGGTTTGACCGCATATATTTTCCACCAGCCGTGCAGACTGAGATGAGGCGGAGATTACTGAATCTGAAGCAGGAGAGTCTTACCGTAGCAGAGTATGAGGAGGAGTTCACGAGACTTCTCACCATTGTGCCAGATGAGGCACCTACTGAGAGCAAGAAGATTATGCTGTTTGTCGACAGGATATCTTGGAGGATCCGTCAGCACCTTATTGGGAATTTATCCCTGAGTACTTTCACTGATGTACTCAATGCCGCATTGCTACATTGCCAGGATCACTGCTTCCATCTGCAGGGAAGCAAGAGAGAAGGAGAGTCCAGCCAGCAGGGCAGGATCGGGGGTAATAGTGCCAGTGGGGCACCATCTCATGGACAGACTCGTCAGCACGGGCAGAGTTCCCATCAGGGGGACCCTGCTAAGCGATTCCGTTCAGGTGATTCTAGGCAGGGATATGGGGGCTATAGGCAGGGCTAGCCTAATCAGCAGGGCCAGCAGGGCCAACACCGACAGCAGCAGGGCCAGCAGCGTGCTAATCAGGGCCAACAGGGCCAGGGGCGAGGAGGCAACGGCCAGCAGGGCCGTGGTCAGCAGGGACAGAGGGGAGGTAATTTGAGAGGCTGATGTTTTGGGTGTGGTAAGCATGGCCATAGGCATCAGGATTGCCCAAAGGGTGAGAGGGACCCACAGCAGTAGGGTGCCCGTAATGAGCCATAGAGACCACTTTTTCCACCTACCCTCCCAGCTCCGGCCCAGGTGCCAATCCTACCAACCATTCCAGCAGCTCCAGTTCAGCAGGGGCAATTAGAGTATGGACGTGTCTATAACGTCCACCAGGCAGCAGCTCCACAGGCACCTCCCGCGATTGAGGGTATGTTTCCTATCCATGGTACTATGGGTCGGGTTTTGTTTGATACGGGGGCAACACATTGTTATATAGCTACGCATTTTGCGAAGGCCTTAGGGTTGTTAGCCACAGCAGAGAGCACAGTGACGTGTGTAGACTCACCACTGGGGAGTGGGTCCCTTATTTTCTTTATATGTCGGGGAGTGGGGGTAGAGATTGGTAGTTTGGTATTACCTGCAGACATGCTCGTTTTAGACATGCATGAGCATGATGTGATTATTGGTATGGATTGGCTCGCAACTTATAGATCCATGATTGACTACTTCGGTGGGAGCATTGTTTTTGCCATTCCGGGGCAAGAGATGTTTGTAGTGGTGATGCCTCGCCCAGAGGGAGGCTCGACCGCTCATTTGTATTACATAGAGGAGGATACCTCTAAGGAGGTTATGATTCCCTTAGATTCGATCCCAGTTGACAGGGAGTATTCCGATGTGTTTCAGGAGATACTAGGCCTACCCCCCAGTCGAGAGATAGACTTTGTCATAGATTTATTGCCATATACGAGACCTATAGCACGCGCACCGTACCGTATGGCTCCGGCAGAGATGCGAGAGCTACGAGATCAGATAGAGCAGCTATTAGGTCAGGGCTTCATTCGTAGGAGTACCTCACCTTGGGGCGCTCCAGTTTTGTTTGTGAAGAAGAGAGATGGTTCGCTGAGATTGTGTGTGGACTACCGGGAGCTAAACAAGGTCACGATACAGAATAAGTATCCGTTGCCTCGAATCGATGACCTGTTCGACCTGTTGAGGGGAGCAACTTTCTTTTCGAAGATAGATCTGAGGTCGGGGTACCATTAGTTACGTATTAGAGAGCAGGATGTTTCAAAGACTACCTTCTTAACGAGATATGGGTCTTATGAGTTCCGGGTGATGCCATTCGGACTCACAAATGCTCCAGCCATTTTCATGGACTTGATGAACCGAGTATTCAGAGAGTTCTTGGATCAGTTTGTCATCGTTTTCATAGATAACATTTTGATATATTCACACTCCGAGGAGGAGCATGCCGAGCACTTGAGGCAGGTTCTTCAGACTCTACGAGAGCATCCGTTGTATGCTAAGTACGAGAATTACGAATTTTCGTTGCGAGAAGTACAGTTCTTGGGGCATGTTGTTTCTGAGCAGGGGATAGCAGTTGACCCGAGTAAAGTATCAGCGGTGAGGGAGTGGGGATAGCCCACGACACCGAAGGAAGTGCGTAGTTTCTTGGGGTTAGCTGGTTACTACAGGAGATTCATTCGGGGATTCTCAAAAATAGCGGGTCCATTGATGAATCTGACTCGCAAGGGAGTACCATATGTTTGGGATGACGCTTGTCAGTTGGCTTTCGACGAGCTGAAAGACAAGCTTACTTCAGCGCCAATCCTTGCGTTACCGAAGACGGGTGTGGAGTACCTGGTTTACACCGATGCGTCCTTACGGGGACTTGGGGGAGTACTTCAGCAGGAAGAGAAGGCTATAGCTTTTGCCTCCCGCAAGCTTAAGCCGCATGAGAAGAATTACCCCACCCACGACCTGGAGTTAGCAGCGGTCATCTTTGTTAGGTGACCCCGAAAATGCGGGTCGGTGCGCAAAGACTTTATATGCGGAAGTAAACTATTGTTGAGTAAACACCTTAAACCTACGAGTTTATATGAATGATGCCAAGAGGGACCAAATTAAACTTTTACTTAATCTGATTAACTTTTATGAAAATAATTTTAATTTTCAAAGTTAATTAAAGTCCAAAACAGATTCAATTTTTAGGCGAGTTTCTAATTATTTAGTCCTACCTTTTCATTTGAGGTGAAATGCAATAAATGTACAACACACGGTATTTATTTAACGTCGCAAAAACCCTTACCCGGGAAAAACGACGAACTCCTCTAGGAGTTACCTAAACTACTTCCACTAAAACAATAAAAGAATAGGAACGAGTTACAAACAACAAACGTAACAATTAAAGAAGAATGATCTAGCTATTATCCCACCCGACCAAGTCTACCCTGGTTGCTTATTCTATTCTCTCATTAACTTGTCCTCACTTGTTTTTGCGTTCTTCACTTCCATGCCTCCCCTTTAACTTCTTTAAGCGCAGGTTGGCTCAGTGCCTATTATTTACTTTCTAGTGAAGTGTGTGTGATGCAACAGAATATATAACACCTATATCTTTGCAAGTCTTGTGCTATTCAAATCAAATCAGTTTGACTTTGAATACACTTTTGAAAAACTTCTTTTCTCTTTCTTTAAATCTCGAACACTAGACCTGTTCAGATATTACACAAACATGTGTCTACGTGAATACAAAGTGATATGTGAGTGATATGAGATGCAAACAATTTCTGAAAATCACTAACACAAACAAGTGTTCACAGAATATGACTTCAAATATATTCAATAAAAACAGAGAGTCAAATATTCACAATCTCGTTTTTCAGAAAACAACTATTAGATTAAATCAGATTTTAATCTAAAATCGTATCAAGACTAATTTCACAGATATTTCAGATTAAATCAAAACAGTATTAAGCACACATGCAAATAATATTCAGTCAGATATTAAATCTTCCACAAATCGGATCTAAGAAATCTTAGGTTCAACTTTCTAAACCTCAAGCAATACAAATCTGAATATTATCAAATATATTCTGAAAAATCTGTTTTAAAACAAAACGTTTTAAAAACATACAAGATCTCACAATCAAGTCACAAGCAGAATATTCACATACACAAATTAATTTCGTGAATAGTGTGTGTTGTGCACAAATATTAGATCTAAAGACTGATAAAAAAAAAATACACACAAATGAGATAACTCACTTACAAAGATTATACACTCTAGAAAATCGTAAGTGCAGATTCAGAAGAGAGAAGTCCAGTCTTCAGTTTAGTTTTTGACAGAAAACAACACTTGAAGATGACACAAAAATAATCTGCTTTAATCTCTCTCTCTCTCTCAAAATTTTGACAGAGTTCTGCTACAAAATTATTTTCTCAGCTCTATTAAAATGAATACCCAAAGAGTTCTATTTATAGAGTGCACAAGTGTGTGCAGATAGGTGTAAAAAGAGTCACACGGATTGACATAGAATACACACCAACCACTGATAAAAAAATAGATCTCAGGGCTCACAAAGAAACACAAAGTGTAGTGTTACAAATGTGACACGTGTTGTGCAAGCTGTTACACACTAACTGAACAAGAAACAATCAGTTACATAAAACACAGTCGTTTTTAAAACAATGAAATCCAGCTGTAACGCACTAAAATATTACAGTTGCTCAAAAATGAAACAGCGTCGTTTTTGAATAAGAAAATTAAAAACAACTTTTGGTTTTGAGTAAAACCGTGGACGGTGTGGGAGCCAGCTGTGACGCACAAAAAAATTACCGTTTAATAGAAATAAAACGGCATCGTTTTAATAAAATGAAAACGGATTTTAAAACAAAATTGCGACGTCATCGATTTTAAAACCAAGAAACCGTGAGCAGTTTTTGTAAAACCAAGGGCGGTCAAATCTTATGCACATGTACAAATAACACGCCAATAGAAATTGGGGAACACGCCAACTGTACGCAATTATATATAAACTAAATATCAACAGGGGTCAAGTCACAACAGGTCGCGAAAAGGGAACGGTAACAGCTAAAGCAAATAAGGGAATGGTGTATAGCTTAAGGCCAAGACCACAAAGGCAATTGACATGGGACGGTCAAATCGGCAGTACAACTGCTAAGTCCACATCGAATGCAGGCCTAAGGCTATATAAAAGCTAAGGTTTCAAGCCATGTATGCTACAATACACGCATACGTATATACAAATTACATATCATATATTAACATATATATATATATATATATATATATTAAAAGCATACACTAGTTCACTTCACAAGCACTGCTAAAGGCTATGCATGAAAGACATACTATAACATGCAAAACATTATAACAAATAAAAGTGCTTATGAAACAAATATTGCCACGCATGCACATATTAGGCAATAAAAATATAAGGTACACATTCACATGTAAATCATCATAAAATAACAAAATGTATTTTCAACTTAAAAAAAAAATGTTTTGCAATTTATATAAAAAAAATGTTTAGTGTCAAAACTTATTTTCCAATAAATATTTTTCTAATAAAAATTTCAAATAAAGTTTTTTGAACTCAAAAATAATTTTATTATGACGAAACAAAATATTATCATAAGATATGATAAAAATGCAAAATGCAACGTGGTGTCGTGTCCTATGTGACAGAAATTCCTATGGGCCATAACAATGAAAAATACCTTTTACTGGGATGGCGGACTGATTTGAGAGCACATTTGATGTAGATGGACAAGGATAGCTTGGAGTCGATATGGGGACACACAATCCTAAATTACAAAAATATTTTGTCAAAATTCAAGTCCAACTAGATGAAGTCCTATATAGCTAAAGCACCAAAAACAAATCCTAGGTGTGCTCTATATAGGGCCTTCAAACTCCCCCATTGGACTAATTTTGACAAAACCCTTGAGTACATCAAATGATATACTAAGGAAAAATAAATCCTAATATGTCCTATACAAAAGAGTATCTAACTACCCACCCATCCTAGAAAAGAAAAAGACACAACTCGATCGGATGCACGGTTAAGAAAACCTGCAAAACATAAATACACAATCTGCCAAGAAATCAAGTTAGTAGCATTTGCTCTACCAAAATATTAATATGACAGAATTAAATGTGCAGAAATTATAGGACGGGATATGTATGTAAAATATCATCAACACAAGACTAGAATATGTACTCAATTCTCCCCCATTTTGTCTAAATTAGACAATGGTAAGAAGAAGAAAAAAATAAGTGTTCATAATCTGCAAAATAAGCGTCTCCTACATTACACATGGCTTTAAGAGATACCGGTTTTTAGTAGATACCTTTATCCTAAAACCTCTGAGATCTAGTAATCAAACTATGCAGTTTAAACACAAACAAAACATTCAAGTACAATCTTTCCAATCAAATGTTGAAGTTACATGCAAGCAAGATTTATCATAAGGCATAGACAACATATCAACAAGCTGAAAATTAGAAGAAATAGACGGAACTACCCTAATTTGTTTATGAGTTTTTGGAGCATTAAACTAGAACGAATATCCATTAGTGTCACAATACTTGGAAACTCCATTTTTATTAAACTTACCTCCCCCATCATTGAATAAGTCTAAGGGTATGGTAGTGTTTAAGTCCTTAACCTTCACGTGAGGAGACATAATGATTTTCTTATTCTCGCAAGCGTCACATACATTAATTGGGCATTTCTTCGATTTTAAAAAATCCATTTGAGGTCTCAAGTCACAAGTCCTAATCCAAATAGGCAAAGTTTTCAAAGGTTTTTGTGCCTTTTGAAATTTAGGATAAAATTTATTTTTCGAAAATCTGTTCTTGTTAACATGAGGCCTAGACTTATTGAAGGAATGATTCCAATTAGTATTAGTGCGCTGCCTAGAAAAAATTGTAAATCGCTTCACATTAGAGTTATGACTTTTAAACTGAGTACCTATCTTGCGATTACCAAGGCATTCCCAGTTTTGATGACCAAAAACATCACACCTAGTACAAAATTTACTAGAAGTAGGTAAATCAGATTGGTAGTGTTTTTCCTCTACATGCTTGACAGATTCATTACGAATAAATGGTTTAGGAGGTCTATAGAGTATCTTGGCCGGAGGACAATATTTAGATGTAGATTCCTCAACAAAATTTTCAATGAAAATATCAATGTCATTTTCAAAATCACTTTCAATTAAGACTTGTTTTCCTTTATCCTTTGCAGAGAACTTACTTTCCAACGGAAGAGCCATTTCTTCTTGGGCTTTTACAAAGGGGACTGGTTTAGTAAAATCATCAGTCTTTGAAATAGGACCATCATAACCAAACCCTCTAGTATCACCCTTATATCGTTGTTCAGCAAGCAATTTGTCAAGGTCAAAACATGTTATATCACGACTACGACAGATTTTGAAAGCTGTTTCACAAACTTGTTTGGATTTTTCAACTTGCAAAAGTGCTTCATTATATTTTTCTTCAAAAGAAGATAAATTTTCTTTTAAAGTCGTAATCTGAATTTTAAAATCAAGTGATTGTTTTTCAAAATCAGTTTTGACATTGTTCATTTCATTGGAATTTTGTTGAACAATCTTATATTGGTTCTCTAAGGTCTCACTAAGTATTTTAACCAAATTCGATAATTCTTGTCTATTCTGCAAAGTCCTTGCATACAATTCCGAGTAATCATCATAGCCAACAAAATTTTCATCCTCATTAGTGTCCGTGTGTGAATTGTTGTTATCATCAAATTCAGTATCACACAAGGCACGTTTAGCATCAAACGGAGCAATTATTTCAAGCATAGAAGGCTGACTAGCTAATAAAGATTTAGCGGCATCAATTAAATCAAGCACATCATCAGATTCAGAATCAGAATGAGAATCATATTCAGAATCAGTCATTCCTGCTAAGTACACATCTCCACAACAATCATAAACTTTCCCAAAAAATGCAACACAGTTTGATTCATCAGAAATAGGAGGTCTACTAAAAATACCAAGCCTAAGTAATTGATTTGAAGCACCCATTAAAACAAGGTAAAAAGTGTTTAACAAAGTTTTGAAAATGATCTTCAAAAGTCTAGCTCTGATACCACTTGAGGTGACCCCGAAAATGCGGGTCGGTGCGCAAAGACTTTATATGCGGAAGTAAACTATTGTTGAGTAAACACCTTAAACCTACGAGTTTATATGAATGATGCCAAGAGGGACCAAATTAAACTTTTACTTAATATGATTAACTTTTATGAAAATAATTTTAATTTTCAAAGTTAATTAAAGTCCAAAACAGATTCAATTTTTAGGCAAGTTTCTAATTATTTAGTCCTACCTTTTCATTTGAGGTGAAATGCAATAAATGTACAACACACGGTATTTATTTAACGTCGCAAAAACCCTTCCCCGGGAAAAACGACGAACTCCTCTAGGAGTTACCTAAACTACTTCCACTAAAACAATAAAAGAATAGGAACGAGTTACAAACAACAAACGTAACAATTAAAGAAGAATGATCTAGCTATTATCCCAGCCGACCAAGTCTACCCTGGTTGCTTATTCTATTCTCTCTTTAACTTGTCCTCACTTGTTTTTGCGTTCTTCACTTCCATGCCTCCCCTTTAACTTCTTTAAGCGCAGGTTGGCTCAGTGCCTATTATTTACTTTCTAGTGAAGTGTGTGTGATGCAACAGAATATATAACACCTATATCTTTGCAAGTCTTGTGCTATTCAAATCAAATCAGTTTGACTTTGAATACACTTTTGAAAAACTTCTTTTCTCTTTCTTTAAATCTCGAACACTAGACTTGTTCAGATATTACACAAACATGTGTCTACGTGAATACAAAGTGATATGTGAGTGATATGAGATGCAAACAATTTCTGAAAATCACTAACACAAACAAGTGTTCACAGAATATGACTTCAAATATATTCAATAAAAACAGAGAGTCAAATATTCACAATCTCGTTTTTCAGAAACCAACTATTAGATTAAATCAGATTTTAATCTAAAATCGTATCAAGACTATTTTCACAGATATTTCAGATTAAATCAAAACAGTCTTAAGCACACATGCAAATAATATTCAGTCAGATATTAAATCTTCCACAAATCAGATCTAAGAAATCTTAGGTTTAACTTTCTAAACCTCAAGCAATACAAATCTGAATATTATCAAATATATTCTGAAAAATCTGTTTTAAAACAAAACGTTTTAAAAACATACAAGATCTCACAATCAAGTCACAAGCAGAATATTCACGTACACAAATTAATTTCGTGAATAGTGTGTGTTGTGTACAAATATTAGATCTAAAGACTGATAAAAAAAAATACACACAAATGAGATAACTCACTTACAAAGATTATACACTCTAGAAAATCGTAAGTGCAGATTCAGAAGAGAGAAGTCCAGCCTTCAGTTTAGTTTTTGACAGAAAACAACACTTGAAGATGACACAAAAATAATCTGGTTTAATCTCTCTCTCTCTCTCAAAATTTTGACAGAGTTCTGCTACAAAATTATTTTCTCAGCTCTATTAAAATGAATACCCAAAGAGTTCTATTTATAGAGTGCACAAGTGTGCGCAGATAGGTGTAAAAAGAGTCACACGGATTGACATAGAATACACACCAACCACTGATAAAAAAATAGATCTGAGGGCTCACAAAGAAACACAAAGTGTAGTGTTACAAATGTGACACGTGTTGTGCAAGCTGTTACACACTAACTGAACAAGAAACAATTAGTTACATAAAACACAGTCGTTTTTAAAACAATGAAATCCAGCTGTAACGCACTAAAATATTACCGTTGCTCAAAAATGAAACTGCGTCGTTTTTGAATAAGAAAATTAAAAACAACTTTTGGTTTTGAGTAAAACCGCGGGCGGTGTGGGAGCCAGCTGTGACGCACAAAAAAATTACCATTTAATAGAAATAAAACGGCATCGTTTTAATAAAATGAAAACGGATTTTAAAACAAAATTGCGACGTCATCGATTTTAAAACCAAGAAACCGTGAGCAGTTTTTGTAAAACCAAGGGCGGTCAAATCTTATGCACATGTACAAATAACACGCCAATAGAAATTGGGGAACACGCCAACTGTACGCAATTATATATAAACTAAATATCAACAGCGGTCAAGTCACAACAGGTCGCGAAAAGGGAACGGTAACAGCTAAAGCAAATAAGGGAATGGTGTATAGCTTAAGGCCAAGACCACAAAGGCAATTGACATGGGACGGTCAAATCGGCAGTACAACTGCTAAGTCCACATCGAATGCAGGCCTAAGGCTATATAAAAGCTAAGGTTTCAAGCCATGTATGCTACAATACACGCATACATATATACAAATTACATATCATATATTAACATATATATATATATGTATATATTAAAAGCATACACTAGTTCACTTCAGAAGCACTGCTAAAGGCTACGCATGAAAGACATACTATAACATGCAAAACATTATAACAAATAAAAGTGCTTATGAAACAAATATTGCCACGCATGCACGTATTAGGCAATAAAAATATAAGGTACACATTCACATGTAAATCATCATAAAATAACAAAATGTATTTTCAACTTCAAAAAAAATGTTTTGCAATTTATATAAAAAAAATGTTTAGTGTCAAAACTTATTTTCCAATAAATATTTTTCTAATAAAAATTTCAAATAAAGTTTTTTGAACTCAAAAATAATTTTATTATGACGAAACAAAATATTATCATAAGATATGATAAAAATGCAAAATGCAACGTGGTGTCGTGTCCTATGTGACAGAAATTCCTATGAGCCATAACAATGAAAAATACCTTTTACTGGGATGGCGGACTGATTTGAGAGCACATTTGATGTAGATGGACAAGGATAGCTTGGAGTCGATATGGGGACACACAATCCTAAATTACAAAAATATTTTGTCAAAATTCAAGTCCAACTAGATGAAGTCCTATATAGCTAAAGCACCAAAAACAAATCCTAGGTGTGCTCAATATAGGGCCTTCACTTTGCATTGAGGATATGGAGGCACTATTTGTTGGGAGAGAAATTCCATTTGTTCACAGACCACAAGTCGTTGCAGTACCTGTTCACTCAACGAGAGCTGAATATGCATCAGCGCAGATGGCTAGAGTTTGTGAAGGACTACCAGTTCGATATACAGTATCATCCGGGAAAGGCCAACGTAGTTGCTGATGCGTTGAGTCATAGACCGGTAGACGAGGTAGCAGACGTCTGGAAAGAAAAAGTGGAAGGAGTTGGGTCACCAGGACGCTGTAGCACGTTCTTTCATATCCGTGATGTCAGTCACACACGAGATTGTTACGAGGGTGATACAGGCACAGACCACAGACCCGTTTTGCCAGGAGAAAATTGTGCGACTTCTAGCCGAGGGTTCTAAGTCCTATTCTGTTAGTTCTGATGGAGGTTTGCGGTTTAATGGGAGATTGGTGGTTCCAGAAGGAGCAAAATTACGTCATGCAGTGATGACCCAGTCTCACGGGTCCCAATTTAAAGTACATCCTGGAGGAGATAAGATGTACCAGGATATGAGGAGACAATACTGGTGGAGTGGAATGAAGAAGGACATTGCTGAGTTCGTGTCCAAGTGTTCTACCTGCCAACTGGTAAAGGTGGACCACCAGAAATTGTCAGGATTGCTTCAGCCATTGGAAGTACCTGCGTGGAAGTGGGAGAGTTTTCCATGGATTTTATTACAGGGTTGCCTACATCACAGCGGGGCAACAATTCTCTCTGGGTGATTGTAGACCGTTTGACCAAGGTGGCTCATTTTTTGCCGGTGCAGACAGACTACACCACAGGTCAGTATGCTCAGTTGTTCATCACGGAGATTATCAGATTACACGGGGTGCCCCTGAATATTGTGTCAGATAGGGACAAGATTTTCGTGTCACGTTTTTGGGAAAGCATTCAGGAGGCTATGGGTACTGAGTTGAGGTTGAGTTCAGCTTACCACCCACAGACAGATGGACATACAGAGCGTACTAATCAGATGTTAGAAGATATGCTACGCATGTGTGTTCTCGATTTTGGAGGAGGCTGGGAGCCACATCTTCCACTGGTAGAGTTTGCTTATAATAACTCTTACCAGTTTACGATTGGTATGGCTCCATTTGAGGCTTTGTACGGCAGGCCTTGTCATTCCCCAACTTGTTGGCTCAAAGTGGGGGATAATAAGTTGCTAGGACCAGAGGTGATTCAGGAGACCTCCGCGATGATCGAGATGATCAGGAGTCGTATTCGGGTAGCCCAGGATAGGCAAAAGAGCTACGCCGATGCGAAACGGTTCTTTCGGGAGTTTAGTGTGGGGGACCAAGTGTTATTGCGTGTATCTCCTATGAAGGGAGTGATGAGGTTCGGGAAGAAAGGGAAGTTGGCTCCGAGGTATGTGGGACCACTTCCCATCATCGAGAGGATTGGGTCGGTTGCATACAGGTTGGGACTGCCAGAACATTTACATCGCATCCACGATGTGTTCCACATCTCGTCGTTGAGACGATATCTTCGGGATGATATGGCCCATACCCACATTGCGATAGATGAGATCGACTTACAACCTGATAGATCTTATGAGGAGAGACCGGTGTCTATCCTAGACTATAGTGAGAGGAGATTGAGGTCGAAGACAGTTCCACTTGTGCGGGTCCAGTGGGAGCATCACAATGTTGAGGAATCCACTTGGGAGCGCGAGGCAGATATGCGCGAAAAATATCCAGAGTTGCTTTTACCAGGTATGCCTTATTTTCTGAATTTCGGGACGAAATTCCGTTATTAGGGGGGAAGTATGTAATACCCCGTGTTTTTTATGCTATATTAATTTGGGGATTTATTGAATTTAATGTGAGTTAATTATTTAATAAAAATTCGGAAATTAATTATGTTATAATTATTAACGTGATGAGAGTTAGTAATTATGGGAAATTTGTTGAATATCACTAATGATCAAAGTAATATATTATATTGGTTATATTGAATGTCATGAGTGAGTTAAATGACAATTTTGGAAATTTAAGTCGGAACGTGCTCGTGTCGCGTCGGGACTAAATTTTGATAAATAAAAAGTGAATATTTTATAAGTTGCCCGTATAGTCGTTTTGAGTGCGCCAACGCGTCCGGAAGGGTCGAGATAGTCCGAAAAGTGTACCCGGGGGTGTAGTTTGGGTCTCGGGGCGTTTTTAGGCCTAATTAGTACCCCGGGAGTGCGTTTTGGACATTTTACCTTTTTGGGTAATTAAACCCACGAAAATACCAAGGGTTATATCAGATATATGGATTGTCATCTAGGGTTAGAAACTCTAAACACAAGTGATGGCCATAGGAGAGGGAAGAAGAAAGCTTTCAAGGCAATTCAAGGCCAAAAAGCCACCCGTTTGCACCGCCGTCACCGCCAACGCGTAGATCGCGAGACGAGGAACACAACCATACCAAAATCAGCCATAAATCAGAATACCAAAAATCCCAGGCAAGTGTTTATCTTGCTATTTTCGTTGGTGCAATTTCCATATTAGTTTAGGAATGATTAGGGATGAAATATGTAGCAGAAAACCCAATTTGTGATAGGAGAATCCATGTAGTATTGGTTGATATGATGATTCTGGAAACCCTTGCCATGTAGAGGAAATTAACCACGAAATTTTGATGATTATAAGAAAGAAATTCTGGAGAAAAATTTGTTAGAAACCTGTTTAAGAAAATTGTAGGGTTCTTGATAATTAGATATAATTTTAGGTTGAAAATCCATGTTTAAATGATGAATACATGCCTTACGTTAGAAACATCTAGTATATTGTTATAATGTTAGTAGTAGAATTCTTAGGACGTTTGGGGTCGGAAAACATGGATTTGGATAAAGAAAATTGCTAGAACCCGTAACTGCAATTCTGCAGAAATCAAAACACCTACTTGATCGATCGATCGAGCATAGAGCTTCGATCAATCGAAGGTTCGATCGATCGAGCCCCAGACCTCGATCGATCGACCCCTCTTGGCAGACTCCTATTTCCCTTGTTTAATTAGTTAAACTAAATTATCGTGAAATAATTCTTGGGTATTCTTAATAAAATGTTTCGGGAGATAGGAAAGACCAGTAGGACATATGAATAAGTGTTGGGAACTTTATTATAAGACGAGAAGTTGATTTTGGGATCATTATGTAATGAACGATGAAACTACGTATTTCAAGTGAGAGATTTCAGCAATTAGCTACGATAGTGAATAGAGGTATACCTACTAAATGTTCTACTTGGAAGGATAGAGTCCACGAGTGTCATGTAATAAGTGAGAAAACTCTTCGAGTTAAGGTTAGAGATGCAACCTTATACGTAATACTAATAATGTGAAATTAAAGATAAATGTTGTAATTATGGGTGATGAGAGAAACTTGTATTGATATGAGAGTGCAGCTACAACGGAAATATTGCAACTTCTCAAATAAAAAACCAATTTTAATTAAACCCAAATTTTAGTTAAACCCTAAGACATGCATCTAGATGATTTATGAAATAAAATATAGCATGCAGGATAAAAATAAACAATTTCAGGAAAAATCCCCCAAAGGGGCAAAACCTTTTATTTCACTATAATTTGTAAGAGAACGGCTTACAATCGGATTACAATGAAATACAGTTTGACTAAGAATTACCCTCAGGTATCGGATTCTGTAGTCGGCGGATGGAAATATCCCTTTCCAGGAGGGCAACAATGAATCCACACGCAGCGAACCCACATGAACCTCAGTCCAATCAACAAAGGAAGAACCGCAGCACTTCTCAATGACACGCAGCCATGAAACTTTATAGAGACTCCCTCAGCAATGACACGCAGCCCTCGGTTGCAAAGATCTCTCCACAAAGATGAACAACAACAAAGTTTGTGTTCTAGGGTTCCAAAAGATTCACAAAAGTAATTGGGATTTTTGGTGTGAATCAAAAAGAGTCTTGGGACTCAAAAAGGTGAAGACTTAGAGTATTTAGGACTTTGAAAATCGTCGTAAAAAGTCTTAAAAAATAACTCCCCGAAGTTGGCTTTAAATAGAAAAACTTTGCGCCAAAAAAATCTGCAGCGAATCTGGCCGAATTTATCCCAGTCGGACCGGTCCGGCTTGGGGGCGGATCGGTCCGACCTCAGATCGGTTCTTTTAAATTTTTGCTTCTTCGGTTCGCAATCGGTCCGGGGTATACTGGATTTGCAGCAAGCGGATCGGTCCGGTTGAGAGGCAGACCGGTCCGATTGCGGATCGGTCCGGTAGGGGGCGGACCGGTCCGGTTTTTTTATAAAAAACATTTTATAAAAATTTCCCAATACTAAATATGAACTTTAAGGAACGTAAAAACAAAATTTTACCAAGTTCATTCTTGCAGAGGCTATGATGTTGAAGATGCTTTGATATTTGGATCCGTTGATGTAGATGCGATCTTGAGTTTCTTCAACGGTGTAACGACGTACGACATACAAATTGATAATGGACACAAATGTCCTTACATGATATAATAATAAGTGGTATATTTATATGGTTGTGTATGCATATATTATATACGTGTGGAAAACGTACCCGCGCTACTTGCTATCCCTGAGGTTACCGCGCTGGGATAGTCTTATCTCGATGGGACCTTTATGGGGGATATTGACTTGTACCCTAGAAGATAGATATCCTTGGTACAGGCTATCTAATCGATATTTCAGACGGTCCTAAGAGGCGTGGGGTATGCACTGACCTCTTAGAGACTTGGAATCTATACTTCGCCTCAAATCTTGTTTGTGTATATATGTTGATACAGTTCGAGAGTGATTACGAACTTGTATATCCCTTAGTGTGAGCGATGAGGGGATTGGATAGCAGAGTATGCCTGCACCATAGTTTTGTATGTTGGTGCCGTTAGAATGTATATATTATACGAGTGCTTAATATATATAATTGAAATTGGGAAATTTAAACTGTTGCTGTGATATGGTAAGTGAGAAATAATTATGGACTATAAATTGGAATTACTTGTTTGAAAAGTATAATATGACACAGGGAAACTTTATAAATTAATAAAGCTAAAACGAGAGTTGTGCTGCTAATTGGAAGTATCCTTTTTAAACAATGATATTGTTCAGTTTTGAAATCTTATGAGTAAGTTAAGATAAGCTAAATTATTGGGAAGCTTGGTATGATAAAATGATAAGATAAACCATTGGGAAGGTTAGTACGATAGGCGTGCACATTAGAAGAGAGGTGAGAATTTCTCAAGAGAGTGTCGCTCTAATATGTTGTTGCATTGGCCTGTATCAATTTAAATACTAGCTAAACGAATTTTAAATCATACACACTATCGGGCTCTGACCCGTTTCTTTCTCTCTCTCTCTCTCTTGTATATATATGTATGTATTACAGGTGCCCAGCCACAGGGGCGTCTTGCTTAGGATCTCTTGGAAGGAACGTGCTGCAGCTTAGGTGGGAGTTGCAGGTCTCTTGATTAGACGACTTCGTTCATTCGGATCCACTCTTAGTACTTTCATCTAGTTGGGCATGTGTAGCTCTTTCCGTTATTCCGTTGTCATTGGACATTTGTATTTCAGTTATTTCCAGTATTGTTACTATGGGATTTATTCAGTTTGGACGTGTGACTTTAGATTTCGTATGTTGACATTCGATTGACGAATGTATTAAATTAATTGGACTATGTTGCAGAATGTAATGTGGTGTGATTCTTACTTATTGAATATTTCTAATAAATAAATAAGTCATTTTCTTTAAATAAAAATTTGGAAAGTAATGTTTAAATATGGTTTTGACACTTAGCTTAATTATTTAGGGTGTTAAATTGGAGAGTTTATTTTTCCGACAGTGATGCTAAGAATGAACCAAACTGTTCACCTTGATTTAATTTAATAAAGGAGTGATCGCCCGGTATTTAATTAGGCGGGGTGTCACACTGATAAGCAATTGGAATTCCACAAGAATATATATAATACAACTAAGACGAATGTATACAAAAGGACCGAATAGGCTGTCGGTCCACAACTACATACAACACAGTACAACAGTTTAATATATCACTTATTTCATTCATTAAACAAGTACAAAAGTTTGTGCCACACGCCCGATGAAAAGACCCGACAATATCTAGAATACCAAAATGGAGGCGTCTAAAACAACGTCCTGTAATATCCATAAAATCTTACAGCCCGTCAAAATGACTGGATGGGAAACATCAAAACGGGCGTCCTTGTGGTGGAGCACCTGAGCGGATACAATCATATGCAGAACAAGGAAAATAAACCGGTCAGGGCCGGGTTCTATATGATCACCAGAAGAAATAAAAAGAATGATAGAAATGAACAGCTATGCATGAATGATAACGAAGATAATGTGGCTTGATAACTAGCATGTTAAACTTACATTACAATTTAAGGCAATTTAACTAATTATAAAGTTTACATCATTTACACAAGAGAATAAAAGTAAATAACTTAAATTGAAAACCTTTCCTCATTTATCAAATTTCCATTTCCCTTTAGAGTCCTTAATAGGAATAAAACCATTTATTTGGTTAAATCAAGAAGATATAAATTCCCTTCATTTAATAACTTCCATAGTTAATTATCATTCCATTTTATCTTTCCATTCCTTAATAGGAATACTATTAGTATCCAGTGCTCTTTATGGCACATAAATCTCAATCACATGCTCTTTATGGCACGTATCCATGCTCTTTATGGCATATATCCATCAAGTCCCACTTGATGCAGAAAAGTTATATTCATATACATATAACGATTCTAAGACCGCCCCTCCGAGTTTCCCGACTGGGCGTGCCCCTAAATGACCATCATCTTCCAGGGGCCTATCAAACAAGGAAGCATGGGATCATAATGCAACGTCGGGAAGCGTCCATATGCCTGCGGGAGAGTCAGGACCACACAAAAATCCCCTCACCAGCGCCGAAAACATATAAAAATCCCGCATATGGCCTAGGACTATATCCACCCTACATTCATTATCCTGGGGGCATCACCAAGCGCGCGAACTTCCCTTATGATGTCATTTAGAGAGGTGTGTTTAAGTAAATTAACATTTACCATTTTAAATCTCATTTTCCTTTTCAATTCGCTTTACGAAATTCCATTTCCATTATCCATGTGTTTGGTTCTTTTTATTCGAACCTATTTTTATTTAAACAACTGGGTTCATATTATTTGAACCAATCATCTTTAACACAGTTTGGGTTCATTTTAGTTGAACCTATCATCTTTAAACATTTGGGTTCATTTTATTCGAACCTATTCTCATCGAATATCGTCATTTATATTCCTAAAATTACAAGTTCTGGTTTAGCCTCCAAAAAGACATTATGATCCTACAATTCCCAAACTTCATAGGATTCCGATAAGCCCCTAAGTCTCCAAGCATGGGCATTTAACTCCCTAACTTGTAAAAGTTTGAATAAAATAAGTATTGCCTTAACATCACCTTAAACCTCCCCGGAATAAACCCCAGATGACCCAATTCTAGTCTAGGGTGGTGACCAAACTCAACTACAACTCTAGGACTCTAATTTTACTTCATTCAATAAGGTTCTTAGGTCCTAATCCTAAAGAAAAAGTTTAAAATTTGAAAAGAAAAACAAAAGGAAAATGCAGGATTTCTGAATCGATTCGGCCAGTAAAACATAGGATTCCGCATAATTACCGAATCGATTCGGACAAACCAAATCGATTCGGTTGACTAAAACTTGGAAACTGCCTCAAGGCGAATCGATTCGGCCATGCCGAATCGATTTGGTTCTGCAAATTTGCCAAGTTTTGGCTATGGAGTTCTAAACTCCAAATTTCTTCCAAACCCAAAACTAACCAAACCAAGCTCATATAATGGAACTAAAAATCTATAAATACACCCAACTACCATCATTTGCAACATTTATCATCCAAATCAATTTCCAAGGGTTAATACGCAAAAATCCAACAAAAAACCCTAAAATGATTAAACACAACTAATTCATAACTATCACAACTAATTATTCTCCTTAAATCATGTAATAGAAAGTAGATAACTTGCCTTGATCATACAAATGCAGATTTGATTTGGTGTAGGCAATGATACAAGCTCCAATCTCTCTTTTCTCCAAAGTTCTCTTCCTCTCCCTACTCTCTCTAGGGCTCAATTTGTGTGTTAAGAGAAAATAAGGAAAATAATAAGGCTACAAAGACTTAATCGGGACTTAAGTCTAAAATTCCCACCTCTAATGGCTAATACACGATAAAATAAATCGCAAATACACATTTAAGCTACAACCAGTCAAAATTACCCGAAATACCAAAATGTAATATAGCACTTATTCTGATTATCTCGCAAATACCGAGACTAACTACACCCTCCAAATTATCATTTGGAAATTTTATAACTCATTTAAAGTTCCGATTTCTCAATAAACCAAAATGTTATTTTAATTCTTATGACACAACAAGTCACCACATGGATATTTTTACCTACTCATCAGGTAATCATACAACATTTCAGTAAATAATATCCTTTTTCATATTAAATTAATATTTACTCAACATCCATCATTTTATAATTAATTACTACATATAGTAAATAAATATAATATAGGATCTCAAAAGTGAGGGTTGTTACATACTCCCCCCCTTATGAGCAAATTTTCCCCCCCAAATTCAGGCATACCTTGCAAGAAGAAATGCGGATACTTTTCCTGCATGTCATCCTCGCGATCCCATGTCGATTCCTTGACACATTGCTAACTACCTTGCATCATAACTAAAGGTACTACCTGCGATCTCAATCGACGCTCTCTACACTCTCAAATAGCAACCGACTACTCCTCATAAGGAACGTCAAGTTGTATCTCAATATTTTCGAAAGAAATTTGCCTAAGGGCACCATCACATCTCTTGTACTACTTACATGATAGATATGGAACACGTCATGAACTTGCTACAAATGATTCGGTAAAGCAATTTAATAGGTTACCGGACCTACCTTAACATATATAGGAAAGGTCCAACATAACGCGGTGCAAGTTTTCCTTTTCTACTCGAAACGCTTAATGCCCTAAATAGGTGATACTCGCACCAACACTTGGTCCATCGACCTCAAACTCCACATGCCTTCTCCCTGCATCGACTTAGCTCTTTTTTCGATCTTGGTTATACGAGTGATATTTCGAATGATCTCAATTTTCGAAGAAGTGTCTCGGATCATTCTAGGTCCGAGAGACTTATCATCTCGCACCACTAACCAACAAGCGGGAGATCCACAAGGCCTACCATACAAGACTTTTTAAAGCATCATCCCGATAGTGAATCGATACAAATCATTATAAGCGAATTCAACTAGTGGGAGACATTGTTCCTGACTATTCTTGAAGTCAAGTACACACATAAGAAGTATATCCCCCATCATATGGTTTACCCTTTCGGTCTGTCCATCTGTTTGAGGATGATAAAAAGTACTAAACTTCATTCCGATTCCCATGGCATCTTGGAACCTTGCCAAAAGTGAGAAACAAAAATCTTATTTTAGTCAGAAACTATAATCAAGGGCACCCCATTCAATCCAACAAACCCTTCATGCCCGACCACCAATACTGGCGGCGCCCAACTTGGCACATAAGTCGTTACCCTGATGCACTGCAACCTTAGAACCGCGAGATTCAACCATTTCTACCTTTCTTAAGTCCTTCTCATTCAGGACAAAAATTCTTTTATGTAAACGCACCCCGCCCTGAGAGTCAATAGAGCAGGATATTGTTCCCTCAATCAACAGCTCGTATATGTGGCTTTAACCACCCTTGTCTCTCATACGATATCTTGCAACAAAAATATGGCTCGCACGAAGGATTAAATTATGCCCAGGAAGTAGCACTTCCCTTTCCTATTCAGTGGTCACCCCCACGCTGAATTTTAATTCAAGCATGGGATAATATTTACCTCAAGTTTAAACTTTTGAGGCGCATAAATAATAAGTTGATGCTTTAGTATTATTACTTCCCATTTTGGGAGAGACTTGGTAACTGAATTCACCCTCGAGCTTAACAATATGAGCTCAGGAGTGAGAATAAATTCACCCTATTCATCCCGAAAGCGGAGTTACCTCTGTAACCTCTAACTACGAGAGGCCTTATCTCCTTCGGTCTTATCCACCAAACCCCTTAAAATCTCCCACTTCTCGTTACTATAGAATAAATCCCTTTTAGAGTCAACACACAACTTATTCGGGGTCAACTCCCGACAACCTTCCTAAACTAACGTCACATAAACTAAAGGCCTTATATCCAAATAATCCTAAGGTCTACCTACCTATATCCTATCTAAGTGGTATACACCTAATACTAAGTATATCCCTAGTCCCCAAGACCGTTCTCAGCTCCCGACATTTGATCGGTTTCATGCGTGGGACGTCTCACCGAAGCGAAATCCAAACAAGGAACCCTCCCATTACACTACTACCTTGCGTTGTCGGTCATCAAGATATACATGTATAAGACACATGTTCGAGACCGAAAGATTCTACTTATATACATTACCATTTAAATAGCTGAAGATTTAACAAATCAAACATTCACTTTTCATAAAGCCTTATAATTATATACCCCACAACATATATATACCTTTTCAAATAGCCTTCTTATTAAGGCATAACCCGAAGTCTTAATTCCACTTCGCATCCCATTCTCCCTAGCATCGTTCAGAGGAGAGAACTATATACAATGCTTGTATTTCGCACTCTATTAGCCATTAATCATTCTTCTACGTGATTCTCGGCTAAACCTTTCCACACATCTCTTAACCAACAAAAAAAATAATAAAATAAAATGGAATTAACTAAAAGAAGAAAGAACAGCTGCTCTCCACTTCCAACGTCGTTGAGTTTCACGCGTGGAGCGTCCCGCAAAAGTGGAATCCAAACAAGGAACCCCTCCTATACGCTACTAGTCAACTTTTTCAATCATGGGGATAAGGCATACAAATCACATCATACCCGACCATGTCAAGGATGAGTAAATCGGCCTCAAAGAACAAAGTACCACAAGAAATCCCTATATGTTTACTAACAAGGAATTGAGCGAACCATCACTCGTAGAAAACTCAATGCTAGTAAAAATACTCTCAGCAGATCTCATCAAATCTATAGCCTGAGAAGAGATCATAGAACAAATGAGCGCATAACACCCACATCGAATAACACATAACTCAAGTACCTTCGAAATAAAAATTTACCCTTAATAGCGGGCGGTGGTAACGAAGCTGGAGGAAGTATAGCCTCCCGAATTTGATAAACTCTCCCAATCAATCGAGGACACTCCATCTTAGTGACCCACCTTCCCATATAGGAAGCACCGTCCCTTCATATCCTCTCGACCTCGACCCCCGTTATTTCTAAACTAGGAAGTGCCTTGGCCGAGATGCCCCTTTTTTTCCATGACCACACCGACCTACTTATCGCAAAGCACCTTTACCATGCCTAATGTTATTACCAATCACAATAAACCCTCCGAAGCATTGTCTCTTAGACGAGTCTCCTTGCGGAGGGTCCCTCTCATTCTGCTTACTACCCGATGATCGGGATGAGGGAAATGCTCCTCCTCCAATCCCCTGTTCTCCAAGCTTTTTTTCTTGGCCCACTACGGTAGCTTTCTTGCTACTCTGCGTATATAACCGATGCTCCTGGCAATGGAGCAATGCTGCATTCATAATTCCACCAAAAGTTTGCAAAGTTGGATTACCCCACAATTGTTGCCGGATTCTCCAATTTAGACTTCCCATAAACTTCGAGATCTTCATATCTTCCGGAGTCACCTCATCCCGGATAACTCGCCAACCGCGTAAACTCCTCTACATATTCCGCCATAGATCTCTCTCCTTGCACAACATCCTGGAACTTCTTTCTCATCTCCCTATGAACTGCGGGAGGAACATACTCATGATCGAACAAAGCCCGAACTCAGTGATCGTCATTATATCTCTTTGCTTTGGTGTGGTTATTATCTCCCACCAGTATAACGCAGATCCAACAAGCCTAAAAGTGAGAAGGACTTTTTTCTCCCCGTCGCTACATTCTATCATTCGAAGGTAGCATTGTCTGTTCTCTTTCCATGTATTGGCTTTAATAACATCTGTGCCCCCCTCTAATTTCAGGGAATTACCCTTTAGAAAGGACTCCCAAACCCTTTTTCACGGAGTAAGTCCTGCAGGAGCTTGAACATCGTGAGACCATTGTTGAGCCTGTGGTAAATTGTTGGACCACTGCGGTCATGGCGGCGTTAACCGCTTGAGCTACTATGTTTGCTACATCCGTAGCGTTACGGTCCCTTGTGGCGATGGTGGAGAATCTACCTCATCTTCTACAACCCTATAACGTCTCCCAGGGCGACCTCTCTAGGAAGAATTTGAGATGAAGAAACAATAGAGTTAAAATACTACTTGAAACTATCTATCTTGCAGAAGATCGCAAACATAGACAACTACACAGTCCTAACATTAGGCTCTCTATCAAAGAATGCTACAGTAGAACGTGACGAATCCACATAGATCCTAAAGACTCTAGAACTTGATACTCTGATACCATCTGTGACAACCCGCATATTCAAGATAAGGGGTGGCCAGTCCGATACTCAAACGTAACAGGAATCATGGATGGATATCATCCTCAGCATCAACAAAAATAAACTGAGTATACGGGAACACCACCCAATAAATCAGAAAACGGGTTGCCAAAAAGTTTAGAAATTTAAAACCAGTTAAGAAAATGAAATTTAAACAACCCAATGAGATAAGCAATTGGAATTCCACAAGAATATATATAATACAACTAAGACGAATGTATACAAAAGGACCGAATAGGCTGTGGTCCACAACTACGTACAACAGTTTAATATATCACTTATTTCATTCATTAAACAAGTACAAAAGTTTGGGCCACACGCCCGATGAAAAGACCCGACAGTATCTAGAATACCAAAATGGAGGCGTCTAAAACAACGTCCTGTAATATCCACAAAATTTTGCAGCCTGTCAAAATGACTGGAAGGGAAACATCAAAACGGTCGTCCTTGGGGTGGAGCACCTGAGCGGATACAATCATATACACAACAAGGAAAATAAAACGGTTAGGGCCGGGTTCTATATGATCACCAGAAGAAATAAAAAGCATGATAGAAATGAACAGTTATGCATGAATGATAACGAAGATAATGTGGCATGATAACTAGCATGTTAAACTTACATTACAATTTAAGGCAATTTAACTAATTATAAAGTTTACATCATTTACACAAGAGAATAAAAGTAAATAACTTAAATTGAAAACCTTTCCTCATTTATCCAATTTCCATTTCCCTTTACATTCCTTAATAGGAATAAAACCATTTATTTGGTTATATCAAGAAGATATAAATTCCCTTCATTTAATAACTTCCATAGTTAATTATCTTTCCATTCCTTGATAGGAATACCATTAGTATCCATTGCTCTTTATGGCACATAAATCTCAATCACATGCACTTTATGGCACGTATCCATGCTCTTTATGGCATATATCCATCAAGTCCCACTTGATGCAGAAAAGTTATATTCATATACATATAACGATTGTAAGACTGTACCTCCGAGTTTCCCCACTGGGCGCCCCCATAAATGACCATCATCTTCCAGGGGCCTATCAAACAAGGCAGTTTGGGATCATAACGCAACGTTGGGAAGCGTCCATATGCCTACGGAAGAGTCAGGACCACACCGGAATCCCCTCACCAGCGCAGAAAACATATAAAAACCCCGCATATGGCCTAGGACTATATCCACCCTGCATTCATTAGCCAGGGGGCATCACCAAGCGCGTGGACTTCCCTTATGATGTCATTTAGAGAGGTGTGTTTAAGAAAATTAACATTTACCATTTTAAATCTCATTTTCATTTTCAATTCTCTTTAAGAAATTCCATTTCCATTATCCATGTGTTTGGTTCTTTTTATTTGAACCTATCATTATTTAAACAACTGGGTTCATATTATTTGAACCATCATCTTTAACACAGTTTGGGTTCATTTTAGTTGAACCTATCATCTTTAAACATTTGGGTTCATTTTATTCGAACCTATTCTCATCGAGTATCGTCATTTATATTCCTCACATTACAAGTTCCGTCTTAGTCTCCAAAAAGACATTATGATCCTACAATTCCCAAAGTTCATAGGATTCCGATAAGCCCCTAAGTCTCCAAGCATGGGCATTTAACTCCCCAACTTCTAAAAGTTTGAATAAAATAAGTATTGCTTTAATATCACTTTAAACCACCCCGGAATAAACCCCAGATGTCCCAATTCTAGTCTAGGGTGGAAACCAAACTCAACTACAACTCTAGGACTCTAAGTTTACTTCATTCAAGAAGGTTCCTAGGTCCTAATCCTAAATAAAAAGTTTAAAATTTGAAAAGAAAAACAAAAGGAAAATGCAGGATTTCCGAATCGATTCGACCTAGCCGAATCGATTCGGCCAGGAAAACATGGGATTCTGCATAATTGCCAAAATGATTTGGAAAAACCAAATTGATTCGGTCCACTCAAACCTAGAAACTGCCTCAAGGCGAATCGATTCGGCCATGCTGAATCGATTACGTTCTGCAAATTTGCCAAGTTTTGGCTATGGAGTTCTAAACTCCAAATTTCTTCCAAACCCAAAACTAACCAAACCAAGATCATATAATGGAACTAAAACTCCATAAATACACCTAACTACCATCATTTGCAACATTTATCATCCAAATCAATTTCCAAGGGTTAATACCCAAAAATCCAACAAAAAACACTAAAATGATTAAACACAACAAATTCATAACTATCACAACTAATTATTCTCCTTAAATCATATAATATCAAGTAGATAACTTGCCTTGATCATACAAATGCAAATTTTATTTGGTGTAGGCAATGATCCAAGCTCCAATCTCCCTTTTCTCCAAAGTTCTCTTCTTCTCTCTACTCTCTCTAGGGCTCAATTTGTGTGTTAAGAGAAAATGTGGAAAATAATAAGGCTAGCAAGACTTCATCGGGCTTTAACTCTAAAATGCCCAAATCTAATTGCTAATACGCGATAAAATAAATCGCAACTACACATTTAAGCTATAACCAGTCAAAAGTTCCCGAAATACCAAAATGCAATATAGCACTTATTCTGATTATCTCGCACCTACCAGGACTAACTACACCCTCCAAATTATCATTTGGAAATTTTATAATTCATTTAAAGTTCCGGTTTCTCATTAAACCAAAATGTCATTGTAATTCTTATGACACAACACCTCACCACATGGATATTTTTACCTACTCATCAGGTAATCATAAAACATTTCAGTAAATATTAACCTTTTTCATATTAAATTAATATTTACTCAACATCCATCATTTATAATTAATAACAACATATAGTAAATAAATATAAAATAGGCTCTCAAAAGTGAGGGTTGTTACAGGTAATGAACGACTTGAGTCGACCGAGGGAATATCATGCCTATCTCAGTCATCCCCAGGAGTCTGACCAACCCAAAGTAGAGAGGCTTATTTTCCTCACCTTTGGAAACCCTCTCTCTACCATGTCCGGTTTCCCAATCACGCTTTTCTTCGATTATTACAAATTTAAATGAAAAATAAATGGTGTCTCTAAGCACCGCAATACAAGCAAAATAATAAAGTATGAATACAAGCCTTCTAAATAAATGAAATAGGGTACGAAAAATGAAAAATTCAAATGGAATACAAATCAATCACAATAAAAATCATCTCCAATGTTTCAAGCTCCAAAGATTGGCAACGGTGCGATCTGATATTTTAAACTTTTAATATGTGTCATTGTTTAAAGCTACTATAATAAAAAAATCTCAATTACCTAGAAAAATATATGACAAACTAGAAGAATAGTGGTAAGTGGCGTATTAATCCAAATCTAAGGGTGAAACAAAGAAAAGAAGCATGCAATTCATTTGTTTATTTTCCTTTTGGACTTTTTTGCTTTTTCTCATTTTTTCTTAGCTTTTCTTAATATTAAAAAAAATTGTGATGAGGGTGAAATAAGACTAAACTGAATTAAAAATGTAAAGAACTAACTAAAAAGTTAGTGAAGGTACTAAGTAAATCTAACTAAATAAAATCTAAAATATCAGATGAGTGAAAAAATAAAAGTGACAGCTAACAAGGGATGGGATTACACCAACTGTTCTAGTTAATCTATTTAATTAATTCATTCAAATTAAATATCCCAAGTTAGTATTAAAATTATAAATTAACTCTCGTTGCAAATGTAATTTTAATAATAAAATTTTAGAATATTCATTTTAACACTCCTACAACTCCTAAAAATTAAGTCCAAACATCATTTAACAAATAACCCACTAGGATCGATCAATTAAACTAGTGTAAATCATAGAAAATAAATTTAGAGTTGAAATTCAAGGAATAATACCACACTTGAGAAACCCTTATCTCTAGTTTGATTATAAAATGGGTACTATATCTCGAGTTTCGATTTTCTCTCGATAATCATTTACCCTCTCTCGAGGCATAAATAGAAAGTAAGAGTGCAAAGTTAATTATCAAAGGGAATTTTAATGTAAATAAACTAATTAAAATGGATTACCATCAAATAACGGGATCACCCTACCCTTTCAAAGGGGATTTAGCATAACATTATATTAAACATGATGAACAAATAATCAAAGGCATATGAAATAAAAGAGTAGAGAAAGAGAACAAATCTTTAACAAGTCTCCTTGAAATTGGCAATTTGAACTCTATCTTCTTCAATAGAAATCAATCACTCACAATTAAAACTCACCAAATCTCCAAAAAAAATAAAATTAAAACTATTCACAAAATGTTTTTCTCCCAAATTTATTTTCTTCTTCTAAACTATATCTCTTCTTTTCCAAGTCTTGCTTCTCTAAAATGGGACTTCTCATGATTTTATAGTAGCACATGGATCTAAGGGGTAATAATGGGAGGATAATGGGGGCAATAGGGTGTGTGAGGGTTATTTAAGGAAAAATACACACATGTGTATGTGTGTTGAGTGAGGTAATAATATGATTTGTTAAGAGGGTATTTTTGGGATAGGAGTTTAAAGGGTTGTTTAAAACATATGGGTTTTAGTTATTTGGTGTAACAACTCACTTAAACTAATAATGGGTGGCCAACCCTATACTACTTTAATTCCAGAATCTCAGATGGCTTAGTCTCAACATCAACTGATAGTACTATATAGTATAAGACTAATTACCCGAAATCATATAAGAGAGATGATAAAATTTAAATAAAACACACCACGAATAACAACCCAACACTATAGAACTACTGATAAAGAAGAAATGCATAAGTACTAAGATAAATGAAATGCTAGAATAAAATGAAATGAGTGTATACAATGAATATACCCGAATAAGCTATCGGGTGACAGACGATACAATAACTGAAATGGTAAAATATACACATCTATAAATATCTCTTGGGTCTAAACCCAATAAACAATGATGAATCCTATCTAGATTTATAAAGAAATAAGAAGCGACTACGATCTAAATCCCACGACAGTCCGCCCCTGTTATGGTTCCCAAGACTCTGAATGGAAAAGCATCCGGCATCCATGCGGTAGGACACCTGTAGTAATATATATATATATATATATATAGCAGGAGAGAAATATAAACGGGTCAGAGCCCGAGTTGTAAAAAATGTTTAGCAAGTGTGTTAACCGTGCATAATAAATATAAATGCACTTATTTCATAATTTAAAGTGGATTAGCACTCTCGTGAAACCCCCAAACTCACCTCTCATCTAACAGCGCGCACCTATTCGCGTCCTGGAATCTTAATTAAGTTGCCCCACCCATAAGGACAAACTACCATACAATAGGCACGACCTTTACCCGCAAGCCCTGCCATTCTAACATAACCCAAGAATCCAACCCATTCTAAGAGCAGTTAAATTATTTTACACATATATGCTATACTAGACTAGTTTCCAATTTTATTAGATTACAACAGTTATAAGTCTTAATATGTTACCCATTGACATTAGGCTTCAACAATATAATGTAATTTCTAAATAACATGCATACAAATTAATAAGGACAAAACTTCTCTCCACTCTCAACATTTTACTACGTTTCGTGCGTGGGGCGTCACGCAAAGCGAAATCCAAACAAGGAACCCCCCAATACACAATTCCTTGAAAATATTGATCGTAGCGATCCATTATCTCATACACACAATTCTACAATTACAACTAACAAAATTAGATTACTCTTTAAGAGTGACCTCAATATCTCCAATAATATCCTTGGGATGATGTAACCGAAATATTCCTTAAATGCGATACATCAACCCCCAACAATTTAATACACCATAATCACCCAAGATGTACACCATATAACATTTTATATCCTTCCATCTATAGGTTATGATACGCATATATATATTTACTCTAAACACACACATATATATATATATATATATATATATACACAACCATTAATTCCCATAGCCAAGTGCACATATCAAATATAATGTACAAAGGCCATGCACATAATATACCCGGCTATATATATCGCCGATAAACTGGACCATGCTATCGTCTTCCAGTGCCCGGATCACGTAGCAACTGGGTCCACCTGTAGGACTCAAAGACGCCTACCCCGTGGTCAACACACAAACGCAACGTCCGGGAAGCTGTCATAGCTCCTAACCGGTCAATGAGACAAAACATACCCACTATGTCTCACCCTAAAAGAAATGTAAATCACATAATAACATAATGGATGACTACGACCTGGGGAATATCCACACTCTGCTCCTCGAGCCAGGGTGCTTACCCTCAACGCGTAACTTCCCAATGATAGCATGTGCGGGGTATGCTTGACTACATAAGTATATATATCGTTCACATGCACAATATATATACATCCATATGATCCCATCATATAATTAAACCATCACATACGGTTTAGATATTCACAACTTGAGTATGCACATATATCCATATCTGTACAATTATATATATATATATATATATATATATATATATATATATATATATATATATATATATATATATATATATATGTTGGAAGACTATTCATCATGGGAAAAATGGATGAATAAATGTGTATGTTTTCATCATGGGAAAAATGGATGAATAAGTGTGTGTGTGTGTATATATATATATATATATATATATATATATATATATATATATATATATATATATATATATCCACCATTAAGGCTATCACCCAAAGTTTTGTGTAGGAAACCATCACTACACATCTCATCTATATCCGAAAGTACATCCACATTTCTAGTACTAAATTTTGACTATTGGTGTACACATAACTAATAGCCTATAAACCTCAAGTTAAATCTTAAATTCATCTCATGGTCCCATCACTTAGGGAAAATACCCATGGTAAATCACACACCGATATATAACAACTACCCCGACTAGATTTACACACGCTACCCTAGTTGGTAATATGATCCCATCACTCTCAATTTTGACAACAGTTCAATCAATCTTGTGAATCCCCTAGTCTAACGCCTTTCTGATTTATTCCTTGAATTTATCATTACTAATAATATGCGACCACTCTCTTTCATTGGTCCCCAAATTGTATCTAAATAGTATCCTATCTCTATAAGGATTCGATATAAATGTTGGCCTAGAATTTCACAACATACCCTCGCAACTCTCTCTAAGAGTTCTTAACCTCACATCATATCTATCCTCACTTTTGATCTTATAATTAGGATTCCCAACCTCAATGAGGTTTCCCACAATCTCTATACACAATTCCAATGCATACATATATATTTTTTCCCAAATTATTCCAAGAAGTCCCCATAATTACAACATGTCAGAATCGATTCGCTCTCAAGGAAGAATCGATTCGCTCCAACTGTGAATCGATTCGGTCCAATGGACCTGGGAATCTCTCTCAATCCAAATCGATTTGCCTTGGGTCCGAATCGATTCAATCATGCAGACCTGCCACTTTTGCCTAGGCCGAATCGATTCGTTTAAGGGGCAAATCGATTTGGGTCTGCAATACCCTAAAGGTCTCTTCTTCTCCATTGAACCCACGAATTGTAAACCCTAAAATTTCAGTTCTAACCGCTAAACCTTCATCATATCATGATTCTAAGATAACAAATTAACCCAAAGTTGGTCCCAACCATTTCTACATCATCAAACCTATATATAAACATCAATTTCAAGATTAAATCTTCAAAATCTAGGTTTTATTATAAATACCCAAAATCCAATTTTTTTTCCACAAATTATGAAATGGAATACACAAATGAAATATTTAGCAAGATTAAACACTTGCCTCAGATTTGTAGAGGTTAGATCGTCCTCGTGATCGCGGTTGGGCCGAAAATCTCCAAGCTTTCTTCCTCTCTCTCTTCTTTCTTCTCCTTTCTTTATTCCTTTCTCTTTTCTTTCTATTTCTCTCTTTCTCTAAATGAGAAGGCTTGATCCATAAGCCTCTTAAATCCCTTAAATTAATAAACCTTGTTTTAAATGTTAATACACAGTTTAAAAGACTCGTTTACCCCAATTCGTGTCAAACATACTAAAAATATTTCGGAGCCGAAATAAAACCCAATGACAGTCATTTTTACTATGTCGACCCATCCGGAACCAATGGCGCACTCGGAATTATCATTCGGAATACTTTAAAATGTCCTCAATTTTTGGGCTTCAATTTCCAAATTCCAAAATTTTCCGATTTAAATAAATTTTATTTCTCCCAAAAATTAAATTTCTCGGTCCCAAAACCGTGGGGTGTTACATTTGGTTTATTTATTTGTTTAGTTATTATTAATTGGCTCTATCTTAAGAAGGAGGTAGATATCGATTTGGGTCAGGGGCGAGAAATGGGTAAGTGCGTATTGAATGGGGTTTTTCCTTGGCAGCTGGGTTTGAAAAGGGTTCAAAGTTGAATGGGATTACCAGTCTGAAAACCGGGAAGGGTGATTTTGGATTGGTCTCTCGTAGGGAGGTGGCGAGTTGAAATGTCATTTTCATTTGGTTAAGCACTTTTGGGTCGTCAGATTTTGGATTAGACCATCACTGAGGCTGGGGAGTTCGAAACAGGTGGTTTCGGTGTGGTGGGTTTCTTGGTTTTGGGTTGGATGTTTGGTATTGGGGTAATCGGGTTTTTAGTTGTTAGGTTTGTGGAGATGGCTGGCCGAAGTTGGTAAAAGGGTCGTAGGAGAGCTAGTGTCAAGGCTGGGGGATGGGGTTCAGAAATGGTGGGGTGAAATGGGTTTCAGGTTTGGAGTTAGTTTGGTGTGGTGTTAATGGGTGTTTGTGGTGAAATGGGTGGTTAGGAGAGAGAGTGTTGTGAGGTTGAAGATGGAGGGAGTGGGGCTTGGGTGTATGGTGTTAGGGTGTGTGAGTGAATTATTTACGTGCATGTGAGTGTGCGTTAGTTTGTGTGTGTTTTTGTTCGTACCCCATTAAAAAAGTAAAACTAAAAAAAACAAAAAATTAAAAATTACAATCAATTAAAACTACAATTCTAATCTAAAATAATAAAAATAAAATAATACAAATAAACATAACTTGATAAAATAAGAAATAACAAAACTAAACTAAGAGTAAAAACTAAAAATCAAATAAAAATTAAAAAAAACTAAACCACACACCTTTAAAAATATAAAAATAATAAAAACACACGCAACACACAAAAATTAAGTACAAAAATAAATCCTAAAAATATATACTTGAATAAAAAATATATAATTTAAAATCAATTCTAAAAAGCATAAAAGACCCAAATAAAAATCTAAAAAAATAAAATAAAAAAAATCAAAGGGGACAAACAAAACAGACATGGCTCGGGATGGACTTAGGTTAGGGTTATGGGATATGGTGTACATGCTTAGCTCCATTTTTGTTGCAATTTTCTTGATTTGAGCATTTCAACACCACAACATGCATTTGACCTACAAAATAAACAAGTAAGCATACAAGACCCAATTTTGCGGAGAATTAGCAAATAAAATACGTTTATTCGTTGTATAAAATGTACACTTTTGGGTGCTTATCACACCACCACCAATCAGAATATTTCTAGTCCTCGAGAAAAATATAGAGAGAAAGAAACATAAGAAACCAAAAGTGTACCACCTTCGCGGGCACTTACGATTGTACTTAGCATGTGCAACAAGCCTTTAAACCTATAGGTTGCCCTACAGGATGAGTTGTGTCTCGTGAGGGTTTGTAGTGAATATACCCACAAAATTCTTTATTTGGAAAAGGCAGTCAATCTCTTATCAGACATGGAATAATCACACAATCCATGATGAGAAAAATATTTTCAAAAATACAAGCTAGAATTGTGTAAAAATATTTAGCTAAGTAAATACTTAAGGCCCCTTCCTAGAACTCAGCGTGTGTGGTGTGAATCAGTCAAAACGGGTCGAGTATTATATGAGTAATTCCTATATTGACTTTTCAAAATCAATGCTTCGACTTAGAAATCTCTTTGGATATCTCTCTCTCAAACGAACTCTCGAGATTAAGGTAATTATATCACTCTTGTGAGTGAGGAGGTGACAAATATAAGAAAGAACGAACATATTGAAAGAAAAATGATCTCATGAAAGAATGTTAATCACTATAATGAAATCATCGAGTTATTCACCACGTTGACTTTCATTTGCCCGAACACCTAGGGGAATTATGGATGTATATGGGTGAGGGGTAAATGAGATGGATGGGATGAGATAAGGTATGGGTGGGTTGGATGGATGATGGATGAGTATGCGATGCATGAGAAGAGTGTTCTATACATGAAGAACAAATGTCTTTATTACACAAGAAATAATTACAAACTCTCCTTTAATTTACTTTTCTCTCTTTTCTCTTTTTTTTTTATCTTTTCTATTTTTTATCTTTTCTTTTTTTCTTCTTGTTTCTAATTTCCTATTTTAATTTTTTTATACCCTCAACATGGAAAACACTTTACATTTGGGATAACGCTCTTTTTCTCAAAATATAAGGATGATATATAAATAGAGTGGGGAATGTTTATGGATGGTGAGGGGAATATATGTGAATGTAGAATATGAAAGAATATGGAAAGGTAATGGATGAAGTTCATGGTAGATGGTAGGTGTGTGGATGAAAATGTAGTATTCGAGACAAATTTCAACACACGTGTTTCTTACAACACGAAAGTGATGTCGTTCTCAGTGATCAAGAGAAATTTTTTAATGAATAATAATAAGATCATACAACGATTTAAGTGCGGGCCCAAAATAAGTTAAATCAACATGTGACTCAGAGATTGCGTCAAACACACTGAAAGGGTGAAAGACACAAATCTCGCAACCTAAAGTCTCGACTAATGATCCTTAAGGCTCTCTTGGGAATCATAATACTCTTCAACTCTAAACCGCAGTGATATGATAAGTACACAAATTTTGTTGAGTATAGAAATTCATGGTGCAACATGCCTTGCTATGTATTACATAAGCTATTTAGAAAAAAAATCTCTAGCTTTATTCCTAGACTAAAAAGATGGATGATAGAAAATTCACGTTAATGAGTGAGATGAAAGAAACAGCACGAAAATTTTAAAAAATCAAGTTTTGAAATCAAAAATTTTCAAAAGAGGTATGATTTTCTTAAATTTTCCCACTCCCAAACAACAAGGAAAATCGTCCTCGATGAAGTACAATGATTTTTAAAATTGAGAGCAGGAGGGAGGAAAGAGATTCCCAGAATCAACCACTAATGAAGTGGACAAATGTAGCCAAAATGAAACCTGAATAAGAAGTGAGATAACAAAATGTGTAAAAGTCTATAATGTAACACCCCATGATTTTGGGGTCGAGAAATTAAATTTTTAGGAAAATAAAATTTAATTGAATTGGAGAATTTTAAAATTTGGGAATTGAGGTTCAAAAATAGAGGACATTTCAAAGTATTCTGAATGATGATTTTGAGGGTACCATCGATCTCGGTAGGGTCAAGATAGTCAAAATGACTTTCATTGGGTTTTATTTCGGCTCCGAAATGTTTTTAAGTTAGTTTGACTCGAATTGGAGTAAACGAGCCATTTAAAGTGTGTATTAACATTTAAAATTGGTACTTATGTTTTAAGGTTTAAAAGGCTTACGGATTAAGCCATTATCATTTGAGAGAAAGAGAGAAAAAGCCCTTGAGGGATAAAGAAGAAAGAAAGGAAGAAGAAAAGAAGAGAAAGAGGAAGAAAAGCTTGGAGATTCCGGCCCAAACGCGACAATGAGGACGATCTAACCTCTACAAATCTGAGGCAAGTGTTTAATCTTACTAAATAAGTCATTTGTGTATTTGATTTCATAATTTATGGGTAAAAGAAATGCTTTTGGGAATAAATATGAAAACCTAGATTTTTGGGTTTAATCTTGAAATTAATGTTTAAATATGGGTTTGATGGTGTAGAAATGGTTGGGATCAACTTTGGGTTAATTTATTGGCTTAGAATCATGATTTGATGAAGATTTAGGGATTAGAATAGAAATTTTTGGTTTTAGAATCCTTGGGTTTCTATGAAGAAGAAGAACCCTTCAAATTCTGCAGACCCGAATCGATTCGCCCCTTAAGCGAATCAATTCGGCTTAGGCAAATTGGCAGGTCTACATTGACCGAATCGATTCTCTCCCAAGGCAAATTGAGTTGGCTTGAGACAGAAGCCCATGTCTTTGGACCCGAATCGATTCGCCTTGGAGGCCGAATCGATTCACTAGGCCGAATGGATTCGGAATAGGGCCGAATCGATTTGAAAATCGGGTTGTTTTAAGGAGTTTTCCGAGGATGATTTCAAACCCTTTTTGCTTGGGTTTATTGATTTGGGGCCTTCTCTTATGATGTAAGAGATATGTTTTTGGAGACATATAAGGGGTTTCTCACATATTATGATTTTGGGGACTCCTTGGAATAATTGGGGAACAATATATCCATGTATGCATTGGAGTTGTGTATAGAGATTGTGGGGAAACCTCATTGGGATTGAGAATCCTAATATTAGATCAAAAGTAAGTATAGATTTGATGGGAGGTTAAGGACTCTTAGAGAGAGTTGAGAGGGTATGTTGTGAAATTCTAGGACGACATTTATATCGAATCCATATAAAGATAGGATATTATTAAGATATAATTTGGGGCCCAATGAAGAAGAGTGGTCGCATATCCTTAGTAATGATAAATTTAAGGAATAAGTCAGAGAGGCGTTAGACTAGGGGATTCATAAGAGTGATTGAACCATAGTCAAAATCGAGAGCGATGGGATCATACTACCAACTAGAGTAATGTGTGTAAATCTACTCGGGGTAGTTGTTGTTTATCAGTGTGTGATTTACAACGGGTATTTTCCCTAAGTAATGGGATCATGTGATGAATGTAAGATTGAGCTTGAGGCTTATAGACTATTAGTTATGTGTATGCCAATAGTCTAAATTATTACTAGATTCATAAATGTGCTCTCGGATATAGATGACATGTGTAGTGATGGTTTCCTACACTAAACTTTGGGGTGATAACCCTAATGTTGGATACATACAAGTATTTTTTGGAGACTATTCATCCTAGGAAAAATGGATGAATATGCTTCAAGTGAGGGTTTGTATTCACATATCGAGGTAAATTAAAGGAGTTTGGGGTGACGGCTTGTATATTAAGGATTATGCATACCTATAGCCGAGTTTATATATCTTATACGTATGAACGAGAATTAGTTTTTATATATAGATATATGGATACGTGAATATATATATATATATATATATATGCATATGAGTATATGGATATATTTAAGTTATGGATATACATGATATGAATATCTAAACCGTATATGATGGTTTAATGTTTTATCATATGATGGGACCATATGGGTGTGTATATATTGTGCATGTGAACGATATATATATATATATATATATATATATACTTATGTGGTTAAGCATACCCCGCTCATGCTATCATTGGGAAGTTTTCCGCTCAAAGGGTGAGCATCCTAGTTCAAGGAGTAGGGTGTGGATAATCCCCAGGTCATAGTCGTCCATGGTGTTATTATGTGATATGGATTTCTTTTGGGGTGGGACGTGGTGGATATGTCTCGTCTCATTAACCGGTTAGGAGCTATGACCGCTTCCCGAGATGTCGTGTGTGTGTGTTTGGCCCCGATGTCGGGGATATTGAGTCCGACCGTCCCCAGGATGGTATGTGAGTAATGCCCTGCAAGATGATAGCATGGTGCAGTTTATCGGCGATATATATATAGTCGGGTATGTTATGTGCATGGCCATCGTACATCATATGTGATATGTACACTTGGTCATGGGAATGGATGATGGTATATATATATGTGGTTAGAATAAATACCTATATATATATATGTTTATATATCCTATAGGTGAAAGGATATGGAATCTTTATGGAGTACATCTTTGATGATTATGATGTACTAGATTGATGGGGGTTGATGTATCGCATTTAAGGAATATTTTGGTTACATCATCCCAAGAATATTATTGGAGATTTTGAGTTGTTCTTATATGGTAATCTAAATTTTGTAGTTGTATTAGTAGAATAGTATGAATGGCATAATGGATCTCTAGGATCGACATTCTGAAGGAGTAGTGTAACGGGGTGGTTCCTTGTTTGGATTTAACTTTGCGAGACGCCCCACGCACGAAACGTAGTGCAATGTTGAGACTGGAGAGAAGTTTTGTCAATAATAATTTGTATGCATGTTATTTAGAAATGAAATCATATGATTCAAGCAAAATGTATATGGGTAACTTATTAAGGATTATAATTCACTAAATTATAAACCGGAATCCATTAAGCCAAGTATGGCATATATGTTTGTAAAAATAATCTAGTGTGATTACAAAGGGTTGGATTCTTGGGTATGTTGGGAAGGCAGGTCTTGGGAGTATAGGTCGTGGCTATGATATGTTAGGTTGTCCTTATAGGTGGGGTAACTTAACTAAAATTTTAGGACACGAATAGGTGCGCGCCGTTAGATGAGAGGTGAGTTGGGGTTTCACGAGAGTGCGATTCCACTTTAATTATGAAACAAGTACATTGATATTTATTATGCACAGTTAACACACTTGCTAAATATTTTTAGAACTCGGGCTCTGACCCGTTTACTTTTTTCTCCTGCATGTATATATATATATATATATTACTACAGGTGTCCTACCGCATGGATGCCGGATGCACTCCATCCAGAGTCTTGGGAGCCATGATAGGTGCGGACTGTTGCGGGACTTAGATTGTAGTCGCTTCCTACTTCTTTAAAAAACTCTAGGTAGGATTCATGTTGTATATCGGGTTTGTACCGAAGGGATATTTATAAATGTTTATATTTATTCCATTTCAGTTATTGTATTGTCTGTGACCCGACAACTTATTCGAGTTTATTTCTTTGTGGTATATTCAGTTGTAGTTACTCCTTTCAATTTATTCTAGCATTTCATTCATCTGTGTATTTATGCATTTTTTCCTTTATTACTTGTTATATAGTGTTGGTTTGTTGTCTGTTGCATATTTTATTTAATTTTAACATCTCCCCTATATTATATCGGGTAGTTATTCGTATATTATATTTGTACCGATAGTTGGTGTTGAGACTGAGCCATTTGAAACTCCTGATTTAATGTAGTATAGGGCTGGCCACCCGTTATTATTTTGAGCGGGGTGTTACATATAAATATGTAAAAGATAGGGTGATGTGAAACACCACCCGAAAACACGATGAGACTCATACTAGAAACTGTGGGCTGCCTCTCGGTAGCGCTAAGTTTAATGTCTTCAGCCAGACCGAAGCGATCTCACCCCAAACAAAAGATCTTGGAAAGCATGGTGCGACAAAAAAAATGGGCGAGTATAATCACCCCCAAACTAGACTGAAGCATCAACCTTGTTGGATAAAGGCTAAAGGGGTCAATGCACTTGTATTGCAAAGTGCATCACATTATTCAAAGAAACGCTAGACCATGGGCGGGTGGATAGTAAGTTATAAGGGATAAAGGAAAGAGTAAGGGTGAAGAGGAACCGATCACGGGCCTTATTGAGCCGGAAGGTGAGTGCAACAAGGGCCCTATAAGAATGGTGCTCTAGTTGGTGAGGAAGGAAATATGGTTTGGAAATGGGAATGTGGTGGGCTCATAGAAATTGCACGACCATTCTATAAATGGACGATGATAATGGTCACACCGTGACACGATAGGGAACTGCCAATGGAAAAAACAACACCACACGAGAGTGGCTAGCATAGGGTAATAAGCTTGGTGTCACGAAACTGGAGAGTAGCACCACATATACGCTTAGGAATGGTGGAGGATGGTTTTAGGTGAGGATCCAAATATATGGTTGGAAAAATGCAACATGTAATATCAAGATCCAAACCAAGTGGTTGGGTGGAAGCAACAATGGGTGGACTGGGTGGGATAAAGGGTGGATCGGGTGGGATAAATAGTGGATTGGGCGGGACAAATGGTGGATGAAGATGATACAACTCAAGAGTAGGGGACACACACTCCTCATGAGGCGTGGAGTGATCATCAAAGGCACTCGCAGGATGAACTATTGTATCTAAAGATGGAGTGGTCAACTTCTCCCCAAGAACACCCCCAATAAATGTGATGGGTGGTTTAAACAAGGAACCAAGATTGAAAATAGAGGAATCATTAAAAATATTGTGCTTAATGGGATCCATGCATCGTGGAACAAGATCCATATCCAGAGAGGTAGAAACCATCTTGGATTCAATCTCGAGATGATGGTGAGAACTCATAGATGGAGATCACCTAGGATAAATTGGTTTCCCGGGAACACACGCGGTGAGCTGAATAAGTGTAGACTCGGGCATTTTTTGGATTCGTCGGGAGGGAGAATGGGAACCTTAAAGGTGGGTTATTTTGGACATGGTGGGAGCATGTCAATCTCACTAATGAAAGGTATGTGAACACAATTGTCAACTTGAGTCCCGAGCCACCGTATGGTCTTAACATCAAGATTCTCAGGAGAACATGGTTGGTCACACTAAAAGTGAGTGACACAAGATGACGCATCATCACTCCACGTGGAAGCTACAACGGGTTGACTTGGGGTGAAATCCGACTCTCTCGCACACTCAAATGCATTTAATCTTTGTTCAAGCTGTTGTAGAGCTGGAGTTGGAATTTGAGGGGCTTTCTCTTTCTCTATGATGAATTGTTGCAAGAGTGCCTCGAGAGCGGATGTGGATGGTGGTTGTAAAGCAATGGGTGGTGGTGGTGGTTGAGGTGGACACAACTCACTATTGTCATGACTATATGGAGAATATTCAAAGGAAGTGTGTGGAACGGGGTCAAGTGTGTCATACACGGGAGAAGCACACAACTCGGGATTAGATACAACATGATAATAAGTCGGAGTGAGTTCCAAAATAGTGTAATATGGATACACTTGGTCCATGGTGGGTTCGAGTCGATGTGAAAGGTAAGGACTCTCATGGGACAAGTGATCAGCTAGAAAGAAAGAGGGGCAAAATGAAGCATGTGACGCGTTGATACTCATCATTGGAGGCGATAGAATGTGAGGTGCGTGTGGGGATGACACATGTGTATCAATGGCGTGGGGATTAGAGTTGAAGCCACTAAGTGAGGTATGGAGGTTCGAATCGGGATCAACTTCAAACATGCTTTGAGAAAGTGGGAAATGGCCAAAGTATTCCTGTAAGTGTTGTTCGTCAGCCATGACGAAAAAATATGTTTTGACTTTTTTTTATTATTTTTTTTTCAAAATGAAAGAAAATATTTTTGGATTTTTATAAAAAAAAAGGAAGAAACTATTTTTAGGTATTTCAGAAAAATAAATGAATAAAAGATTTTTGGATTTTTTTGAGAAAATGAAATAAAGAAAATGGTTTTGGAATCTTTTTTTTTTTAAAAAAGGAATGGGAAAAATATTTGGACTCTTTGAATTTGGACGAACTAACTACAACTGACTACTGAAAGAAATAAATTCGACACACACAAGTCAAGGATAAATTTTAACTAGCACATAGCTAATTTTTATCTTTGAAAATTAGTGAAAGGGGTAGTCAAATTATAATTAAGTCCGCGGGCAATAAAAATCACGAAAGTTATCATAGTGACAGCCTTTGCAAAATGTTCTCGTATTGGGATACCTAGTTTATTGATTTTAAAATCAATGATTGGTAGGGTAGCACACAAGTGGTAAGCGAGTGGGACGGGTGATGAAATCCCTTCTCGTGAGTCACCAGGTGTAGGTGTTAATTGATTAATTCATCACACACATTCAAAAATAAATGAGAGAATAAAATCAAATAAGAGCACGTAGTCACAAGAAAAAATTGACTCGCTGACAGGAGAGATGCGAGGGTTTAGAAATGTACCTCTCACGATTTTAACAACGTGGGGTGATGAATGATTTGAGTCGATCGGGGGGAGATCACACTTATCTCCGTCGGCCACGGGAGTCCGACCAACCGAAAGTAGAGAGGATTATTTTCCTCACCTTTGGATGCCGTCTCTCTACCATGTTCGGTTTCCCAATCACGCTTTCCTTCGATTATTAAAAATTTATATGAAAAATAAATCGTGTCTCCAAGCACCACAATACAAGCCAAATAACAAAGTCCTAATACAAGCCTTCAAAAAAATGAAAAAGGGTACAAAAAATGAAAAATACAAATGGAATACAAATGAATCACAATAAAAATCCTCTCCAATTGTTCAAGCTCCAAAGATTGGAAACGCAACCATTTGATATTGTGAACTTTTAGTATGTTTCATTGTTTAAAGCTCCTCTCATAAAAAATATCAATTACCTACAAAAATATATAACAAACTAGAAGAATAGTGGTAAGTGAGGTATTAATCCAAATCTAAGTGTGAAACATAGAAAATAGGCATGCAATTCATTTGTTCATTTTCTTTTTGGACTTTTTTGCTTTTTCCATTTTTTTGATGAGGGTGAACTAAGACTAAACTAAATCAAAGATGTAAATAACTAACTAAAAAGTAAGTGAATATACTAAGTAAATTTAACAAAATAAAAATGTAAAATATAAGATAAGTGAAAAAATAAAAGTGAGAGCTAACAAGTGATGGGATTACACCAATTATTATAGTCGATCTATTTAATTAATTTATTCAAATTAAACGTCCCAAGTTAGTATCAAAATTATAAATCAAGTATCTTTGCAAATGTAATTTTAATAATAACATTTTAGAATATTAATTTTAACACTTCTACAACTCTTAAATAGTAGATCCACACATCATTTAGCAAATCACCTGCTAGGATCGATCGATTAAACTCGTGTAAATCATAGAAAATAAAATTGGAGTTGAAATTAAAGGAATAATACCACACTTGAGAAACCCATGTCTCTAGTTCGATTCTAAAATGGGTGTTATAGCTCGAATTTCGATTTTCTCTCCAAAATCATTTACCCTCCCTCGAGGCATAAATAGAAAGTAACAGTGCAAAGTTAAATATGAAAGGGAATTTTAATGTAAATAAACTATTTAAAATGGATTAAAATCAAATAATGTGATCACCCCCCCCCCCCCCCCCCCCCCGTGAAAGGGGATTGAGCCTAACCTTATATTAAACATGATGAACAAATAATCAAAGGAATATAAAATAAAAGAGTAGAGACAAAGAACGAATATTCAACAAGTCTCCTTGAAAATAGCTGTTTGAACTCTATCTTCTTCAATATAAATCAATCACTCACAGTTAAATCTCATGAAATCTAAAAAAAAAATATTTACAAAATGTTTTTCTCCTTAATTTATTTTCTACTTATAAACTATCTCCCTTTTCCTCCAACTATCTCTTCTCTCAAATGGGCCTTCTCTTGATTTTATAGTAGCACGTGGAGCTAAGGGGAAAAATGGGAGGATATTGGAGCAAGATGGTGCATGAGGGTAATTTTAGGAAAAATACACACATGTGCATGTGTGTTTAGTGAGGTAACAATCTGATTTTTTAAGAGGGTATTTTTCAGAAATAAGGCTTAAAGGTTGGTTTAAAACATGTGGGTTTTAGTTATTTGATATATTTATTTTTTTTGTTTTTGTTAGTTGGCTCTGTCTTAAGCAGGTGGTAGAAATCGATTTGGGTCAAAGGGGAGCAATGGGTAAGTGAGTATTGAATTGGGTTTTGTCTTGGAAGCTGGGTTTGAAATGGTTCAGAGTTGAATGGGATTGTCGGTATCAAAATCTGGTAGGAGGATTTTGGATTGGTGTCGGGTAAGGAGGTGGTGGGTTGGAATGTCACTGTTGATTTGGTTCAGCACTTTGGGGTCATCGGGTTTCGGATTGCACCATCGCCGGGGATGGAGAGTTTGAAGCAGGTGGTTTCGACGAGGGGGTTTCTTAGCTTCGGGTTGGATGTTGGTTATTGGGGTAATCGGGTTTCGGGTTGTTAGGGTTTGTGGAGATGGATAGCCGAAGTTGGTAAAAGGGTCGTAGGAGAGCTAGTGTCAAGGCTGGAAATGGGGTTCCGAAATGGTGGGGTTAAATGGGTTTGGGGTTTGGAGTTAGTTTCGTGTGGTGTTAATGGGTGTTTGTGGTGAAATGGGTGGTTAGGAGAGAGTGTTGTGAGGCTAAATATGGAAGGAGTGGGATTTGTGTGAATGAGGGTGTAGGGTGCGGGTGAGTGAGTTATTTAGGTGTATGTGAGTGTGTGTTAGTTTTGTGTGTGTTTTTTTTTGTACCCAACTAAAAAAAAGGTAACAAAACTAAAAAATAAAATCTATTAAAAAATAAAATTCTAATTTAAAAAAATAAAAATAAAATAATACTAAAAAACCTAACCTAATAAAATAAAAAATAACAAAACTAAACTAATACTAAAAACTAAAAATCAAATAAAAATTAAATGAAACTAAAAGCGCACAACTTTAAAAATATAAAAATGATAAAAACACACGCGACACACAAAAATAAAGTATAAAAATAAATCCTAAAAATATATACATGACCTAAAAAATATATAATATAAAATAATTTCTAAAAATCATAAACAACACAAATAAAAATCCAATAAAATAAAATAAAAAGGGACAAACCAAACACACACGGTCGGGATTGGCTTAGGTTAGGGTTACGGGATAGGGTTTATAGGCTTAGCTCCATTTTTATTGCAATTTCTTTGATTCGAGCATCTGAACACGGCAACATGCATTTGACCTACAAAATAAACAAGTAATCATACACGACCCCATGTTGCTGAGAACTAGCAACTAAAATACGTCTATTCGGGATATAAAATGCATACTTTTAGGTGCTTATCATTTTCTACTCCATTAATTTTAAAATTTCTTGAAATATACTTACAACATGTCTTGCAAATAATCCCACAATTTAAATACCATGTACACAGATTCGATACAAGAGAGTCATGGATCTACTCATGGATTATGTACAAATCGTAAATTTTTACACTAATTTTTGAATCTTTAATTGTGCAGTCCCAAAACACGATTTATCTTTAATCTAAACATGGAGTTAACATTTATATAAGAAGAGCACAAATTGAATAAGAATGGCAAGAGAAAACTTGCCTGGGATTGTCTAGAATTGCCTTTGTTCCTCCTCATAGGGTGCTCTTCCTCCTCATAAGATTTTGTTCCTCTCTCTATTGATGTGGGGATGCTAGGGTTAGGTTTTGATAAAGAGTGGGGAATTATTTCTCTTCCTTGTTGTCTTATATTTTTCCCAATTCCCAAGTTGGGCTTTAAACCCCAATTTTGAACCCCCAAATGAGCCCAAATACAAAATCTAATTATCCCGATAACTACCCAACCCATATATATATATATATATATATATATACCCCAGGCACATTTATAAGGGTTTAAAATACCCAAACGAGCCCATAGTAGCCCTCAAAGTGCATCCCAAATATTTTATCCCAAAAATATATTTAATTTTTTCGTGACACACCCAAATACTTTTTTTTTTTAAAATACCGTTTGATTTATTCCTAATTATTGATGTCAAATTCTAAAATTTATAAATAATATTGAGTTTAATTACTAGTTATTCCAGATTAATTAATTTCATCGAATTAATTTTATCCTTATTAAATATGTATTTTATTCCAAAAATTTATAGGCTATTACATCCCCCCCCCCCCGGAAATGGAATTCCCTCATCGGAATTGAAGGTAGCACAAATTCATATATTACTTGCACTGTCACATTATGTTTATACCCAATTTGTCCATACTCATATCCTATGAGATAAATGAAAAGGATCTTCTATGCCTACCATAACATCATGGAGGTTCACATATATTTCTCATTACATATGTGGACACACTTACCATTAACAAATATGAATGCCACGTATACATCTAATATGTACCATTAATACCAAGAATATCCATACCATAAGTATACCACCACATATGTCCTTAAAATAACCACCCTCGTATCCAACTTCCCTTAACTCTTGACTTTTACCAATTTCCTGCGTGGGATGTCTTGCAAGCGAAATCCAAACAAGGAACCCTCCTGATACACTAATGCACGACTTAGTTAGTCATCGAGGTCCATTGGCACAAGGCAAAGGATAATAAAAATACCCATTTGTGGTAATCATACAAATTTCTATATTTACTATTTTTTAACCAACCACTTATCTCGTTATAAGAGTTATACCAAACTTCTCTAGAGTCAACCACTCTATCATTACCGATATCACAATTTAGGTAAGACATTCTCTTACTGTATTTACTCTATAAAGAGCTTAGTCATTTATAAGTCTCCAAAGTCATAACCATCCTAATTCGGTCTACTATTATCACTTTCATGATAACGTCACTATACCAACATTACACATGACCATATACAGTCTCAATAATTGAAACTGTCAATAGCCTTACTTCTACTTCGTTTCCTATAGTCACTAAGACAATACTTTCCCAAGTTATACCATCATGTTATCTCGCAAATGATTTCCCCCCTCATAAAAGACTTTTACTCCCACCCGAGCTTTTCATAATTTATTCCAAAAAATTGAGTTTATTCACGCGTATAAGCCTCCTTGAGTTATTCAAAATTTTAAAATCACACTCACATGTTGTTTCCCAAGGCATACTCAACTTTCTGAAGACCCATGCACAACCTAATTTTACATCGACATTTATTGTTTCACAACTAGGCTCACCCATAAAATATATCACACTAATCCTCACGACTGCAATAAACACCAATTTCTAATCAATTTTGTTGTTTAGACATGACCACAACTTATAGTAGCCCATATAATATTGACACATTCCTCGTGACTATAGATTGTTGGTGCGCAAGGCCCCCAATTTTAAAATGTTTACTACAAAAGTAATTTCCTTTAATAGAGATGCGAAAGTGGAGATGGTTCAACTTCAACAAATTGAATAATTTCGATTTCTTTTCAAATTCAAATTAAACCAAGTGAAATACGATAAACTCACACATATGTTAATTTCACTTAAACCAATTTAACCCAAGTCAAGTCCTAGAAATTTTCCTAAAAATCTTCATGAATCATTTTTGCAATTAGACTAAACCAAATTTTAACCAATTAAATTAATGACTTGAATTAACTACACATTACCTAAAATTATTTAAAACCAAATTAAACAAGTAGTGATTAAAACCATATTTTATCCTTTTATCTAAGCATGCGTTCTAGTTGATTTCTGCAAGATAAAATAAACAATGAATCACTACGCCGCGATGTACGAGGAAAAACCCACAAAGTGAAAAAACCTCGAACGACCCTAGCCCTAAGTCCACTAAGTATGGTTTTAAAATTATAAGACAACTGACATACTTCCTCGACTCGACCCCTTTCAAGACTTAACACATCTTCATGTAAACACCTCCCCCCTAGTCGACAACCCTGGAGCTCCATCGAAACCTTCTACTTCACTAATGAGACATAGGTACACCGTCAACCATACATGGTGCCTTTCACCATGTGAGAATGCCGCAGCAAAACAAACTTCTTCTTCTTTGACATATTTAGAAGAAAACCCCAACGAACTCATCAATGAGTAGAGTAAATCGGTGCCAAAACTCCAAGAAATTTATATATATAAAGGAATTTGGATAAACAAACTACGGGTGTAAAATAAAAGTGTTTTAAAGTTTTTCTTGAAAAATTAACACTCTAAACAATGAACTTTTTCTTGGAAAGTTGAACTCTCAAAACTCTCTCTAGGAGTTGTAAAACATGAAAAAGTTAAGTTAAAAAACTTTGTTCCCGTACTTCGATATTCAGGAAAAGAGTTAGTGGAAAAAGAAGTGGGAAAGTGGGAAAAATTGTTCAAAAATTGCCAATTAATTGTTCCCGCCAAATCTCGTTCGACCGATATTTTCATTCGAACGAAGTCTCGTTCGAACGGGATTTCTAACGAAGTTCCAGTGAATTAAAAAATGAACTCATTAGAAATCTCATTCGAATAGCCATCTCGTTCGAACGACAATTCGAACGATATTACAGAGGCCAATAAGGGAACTCGTTGGCAGACTTAGTTCGAACGACATTCTCGTTCAAATGACAAACTCGTTCGAACGATAATTCGAACGAACTTCCAGAAAGTTGAAAATTTCAGTTTTAGCCCAGAAACTTTATTTTAAAGTTTTAATGAAACTTTCTGAAATTAAACAACAGTTTAAAAACAAATTACACCCAATATTAAATGTTCCAAGCTCCTATATAAATATTCAAATTTCATTCATACCTTAGGAGCAATGGAACCAATGTTGTTGACGTAGAAACGAGGCACATTAAACTCAGCATTTGATGAAGCTTTAAACATGGCCGCTACAAATTCTACTTTAGCATGTCATAGGCTTGAAGGATGGTCAATAACTCTATCATATGGCTCAATCATTTTTGTCTGGAATTGAGCCAAAACTACAAAGGAATCAATTGGAAATTCGTGTCCTTACAAATCTCCCCCTTTGGCTATTCTGGGACAAAAACCAACAAAAACCCTAAAGGTCCGTTAAGCTATACTAGACTAATCAAAATGTCCCACCCAAAATAAAAGTACAATGCTTGACTCAAACAACCCAAGGATCAATATCTTTTGCGATGAAGGAAGTTGCCATTTAGGAGTATTCCTACACACTTAAGCAAACTATCAAACGTATAGGGAATATCAAGAATATTAAATGCATATAAATAAATATATCCCCTATATTAATTCTCCCCTCTATCAAACAAATGACTTTCTTAGAAAGACGACTCCCCCTAAGATAAATCTCACCCAAACTAAGATACGACTATAATAGGAATATATACCATTTCTCCCTTATCATTCTGCCCCTTTTTGTTCAGGATAAGACATGATGCATAAAGTGATTAGAACATGAAGGCATATAGGCAATAAAAACATAACTAATCCATACAAATGAATACCAACTATGATGCGAAAACAAATGAAACCAATTTGACAAATAAGATTCTAAGCATGTGATATCTAACAAACTACGCAACAAACAAGGTACCAATTATGAACTGAGGCATAAATGGACTAGATAGCAATTCAAAGACGAATAAAATAATATCAAATATATGTATACATAATATATAACAAATAGACACTAGTACATATATATAGATATAAACACCAAAATGACACACACAAGGATAAGCATTTCACACTCGTATGGCAAAAATGTGTCATATGGAAACGATAGTGTTGGGGTGTGAACTAGTAACAATTGGATTTAAACCCAATCACTTAAAACATGTTCACAGAGTTCTCAATTGATTGTAAACTTCATCACATTTGAATATAACCTCATGTGACAGTATAAATTGAACTCAATGAGCAAACATACACAATGCATACAAGCCTAGCATTTTGATTATTCTACAAACCAATAGAGTCATGACATTGAAAGCGCAACTAGGATAAACGGACATTGTGCAAACCGTTGATATACCATCCAATCTCCCTCAATAAGCATATATATTTGAATGAATATATCAAACACAAATAGGCCTTGGAAATTATTTTTCTTTCTAATACCATAATTCTATTTTTTGGCCTTTGGACCACATATTTCTTTTAGGTCCATTTCAAACGATGGCCTACTTTTCGCAAAGGATAATAAATTCTTTTAGAGCCCTTCCCCGCGCACATTTATATATAATATTTTTAATTCTCACAAATCTTACGTGCAATGGATTTTGACATGCACTAGTCCTCCTAGGTCATAAATTTGTAGATGACAAGATTGGTAGGAGAACACCTCAGAAAACTCAAATATAACATGTCGCGATTAAATTTCAAAAGAGCTCGTGCATGTGTGAATTGAGGCACATGAAAATATAATCCATTTAATCAACACAAAATCCAACTACTCCATGTAAGCATGGTAAAGAACATAATGAGGATTACAAATCTAAACCAAAAGTTCTAGCCACATGGGAGCGTAAAAGATGGGATTCAAACACAAGTATATGCCACATAAAGTGTGTTAAACTAAAATAAACAAAAAAAATATTTTTGAGTTTTTGAAATTTTAAACCAAAAATATAAATATATACTCAAAAGACAAACAAAAATCATTTGAATTTTTTATTAATCTTAAATTACAAAGAGATAAAAACCCAAATGATAAAAAAAATCTTTTTGTATTTTTTCATTTAATGCAAACTAAAATGAAGATAAACAAAAATAATGATTTCTAGCATAAGATATGAAATAAAGCAATGACTAGAAAATGACTAAAAATGCATACACCTATCAATGGTATATAATATGAAGCACAAAAAGCTAGAGTATGCAAAGAAAACTAACACATTAAACCTTTGTATTTAGCAAGTGAGTAAGCATGTGATAGTAAATGAGAATAAAAAACCCTATCTTGTAAAGCTCCCAAGTGGGATTGCCTAATCCAAACTAATGACGAATGACAATCTCGGGGTGTAGGAACCTTGGCTACCTTGGTTGCCTTACATTGGGTTTTTCTAGGACCTCGTTTAAAATCAATTTTTTTTCCTAAGATGAAGTTTTTGACCATAATGTGAACACTTAAAGTCACGGCGAAAAGATTTACCTAAGGATTGATCTCTAAAGGCTTTCCTAGGAGATTCTCCTACAACACTGGTTTTGGCTTTTTGAGTTGATTCATTACAAGTATCGAAGCCTAAACCACAACTGTCATTTTTAATTTGGACCGTTCCTAATATTTAATCTAATTTTTCCGAACGACACTCAAAATCAAATTTGACTTTACTAGAGTCTTTTAATTTATTTTCTAATTCTAGAATGTTAGACTCTACTAAAATAGTTCTCTCTTCAAACTCGAGCGGCTTATTTTTCAAGGATTCCATTAAACCTCTAAGGCTATCTCTCTCGCCTTCTATATATTCTAGCTTCTCTCGAAGATATCTCTCTCGTTTCCTAAGGTCTTTCACTGACGCACTCTCATCAACGACCTTGACACGCTTTTTTAAACAAGCTTCTAACTTCAAATTAGCTCTTTTTAATTTAATAGATTCTTTATAAAGTTCTTGAAAATCATTTTTAAGTTCAGTCACATCAACCTCTTCTTCATTTTCACTCTTTCTGTCTTCTCCACTCTCACTACCATAAAAAACTAGGGAATCATAAACATTGACCTTGGAAGTGTCATGTGTTAAAATTTAATCAATAGACGAGTTCTCACTATCACTCACATTACTAGCCATAAAAGCCACAAAGTTGGGATTAGTGGGTGAATCGGGTCCCTCTTCATTGTCACTATCACTAAGGGTTGCATTAAAAGAAATTGGTTGCTTACCCTCTCTCCTTAGTTTAGTGGGGCACTCTTTTCCCTATGTCCATACCCTTCACAACCAAAACACCTATTTGACTCGTCCCTATTTAAATGTTCATTAATAGTTTTAGGGATCTTCTCGGCTTTGTCATGCGTAGATTTTTCAAATTTCTCAAAACTAATTTTAAATTTATCTCTGTTAAATTTAAGAAATTTCTGAAACTTTCTAGCAAACAGAGCCATATTTTCCGAGTCACTATCACTTTCACTCTCTACTACTTGATTTTCCTCTTTTCAGGATTTTAAAGCAATGCCCTTTTCTATTTTCTTTTTAGTTTTAGAGGGAAACATGTCTAGTTCATAGGTTTGTAAATCACCTACAAGCTCTTCTAATTTCATAGAGGCTAAAGTTGGTAAATAATTTAAAACGGTCACTTTTGGAATAAATTTATCGGGTAGGGACCTTAAAATTTTCTTTACTACTCGGTTGTCGGGTATTTTTTCTCCCAAATTAAAAGATGAATTAACAATATCAGAAAGTCTAGTATAAAATTCATCAAAAATTTCTTTTTCATTCATTTTGATGGTTTCAAATTGAGTGGTGAGGTTTTGGAGTTTCGAAGCTTTAACGACACTAGTACCTTCATGAGTGAGTTATAAAATATCCCAAGCTTTGTAGCGGTTTCACACGTCATATTGCGATGGAATTCATCCAGTGTGACCGCACTAAACAATGCATTTAAACCATCAATCGAACCATCAATCGATCAATGCTCTGGGCTCGATCGATCGATCAAGCTTCATTTTTATTAGTTAAATTACCCCAATTATAAGGACAACCTAACTTAACATAGGCCCCGCCTATTCCCACGAGAATTGCCTTCCTAAGGGTCGAGATAGTCAGAAAAGTGTACCCGGGGGTTTAGTTCGGGTCTCGGGGAGTTTTTAGGCCTAATTAGTACCCCGAGAGGGCGTTTTGGACATTTCATAATTATGGGTAATTAAACCCACGAATTTTCAAGGGTTATATCAGATGTTAAGTGTTATTTCTTAGGGTTAACACAACCTAAAACTAAAGACGGCCATTAGAGAGGAAGGGGAGGAGCTTTCCAAGGGTTCTAGGCCAAGAACTCTTTCAGTTGCACCGCCATCACCGCCAATTCGTAGATCGCGCAAAGGGGATCACAACCACACCTTTTTCTTCCACAAATTAGAGATCAAATTTCTAGGCAGGTATCTATCTTGCTTTTATAAAGTTAATGCATCCTTTTATACTAGTCTTAGGTTTATTAGAATTAGAGTTTTTGAAGAAAATGTTAATTGAAGACGAAAATTACATGTTGTAGAGGTAGAGATCATATTTCTAGAAATCCATTTCACATGTAGAGGTTGAACCACGAATTTCCATGGTATTGATGATTGAAAATCTGGTAAAGAATGGAAGAAACTAAGTTAAAGAAAAAAAATTAGGGTTCTTGAGACTTATAAAGATTTTTACCCTTTTATCGTGTTATAGATGATGAAAATTCGCATGTGTTACGTAGGATGTTGTTTATATGAGTATACAACAATTATATTATAATTGGATGGGAGTTCGGGACAGTAGCATGATGATTTGGAGGAGTTTGGGGTGAGAATCCCGTAACTGGGTTTTCTGCAGAATCTGCATAACTGCTTGATCGATCGATCGAGCCCAGAGCATTGATCGATTGATGGTTTGATTGATCAACCCCCTTTCATCGATCGATTGACCCTTCCTGGGAAAATTGCATTTTTTCTCGTGTTAGCTTAATTCGATTTTATGCGTAGTAAACCTTGATTAGGATTTCTAGAACATATTGGAACATAAAAAGGACCAGTAGGGTTAAGAGAAATCCCATAATGAGGAACTTTAATGTGAAGGGAAAAAAGGGTAAACGGGGAGACTTTCATACTTAAGAAATCATACGTGCGTTGATTAAATAATGAAAACATCAAATAAGTTGGATTAGAAGGTGAGAGAGGGCCTACTGAAATTTTACCTCGATAAAGAGAATACTTTGAGTGACTAGAAGTGAGTTTAGAATAAATTATTACGAGAATAAAAGGGATGGGTCCGTTATACGATATAATTGAGTAAAATGTGTAATAACGGATAATTATAATTATGGGTCCTGAGCGCACCAAAATTTAATAATGTGGATGTGAATACATGTATATATATGACTGTGTGATTACGCATATATTATATCTGTGTGAAAATTCTGCCCGCGCTACTTGCTATCCCTGAGTTTATCGCCCTGGGACAGTCTTATCTCGATGGGACCTTTAGGGGGGATATTGACTCGTACCCCAGAATATAGAAATCCTTAGTACAGGCTATCGAATCGATAGTTCAGACGGTCCTAAGAGACGTGGGGGCATGTGCTATCCTCTTAGAGACTTGGAATCTATGCTTCGCCTCAATTTTGTTTCTGTATGTGTTAATACAGTTCGAGAGTGATTCCGAACTTGTATTTCCCTTAGTACAAGTGAGACGGGGATTGGATAGCAGAGTATGCTAGCACCATAGTTTTTATGTAGGGTGCCGATAGTATATATATAATTTATGAGTGATTGATATATATATACTTATATATGGAAGTCTAGCACCATAGATTTTATGTGGGGTGATGTTTGTATATATATTATACGAGTAATTAATATATATACGTGTTACTATATGAGAACTTTCTACTGAGTAAAATAGTAGTTAAGTAAAGTATGAAATTCATTAACTTCACGGTGAGTATTCAGAAATGTTATAACAATACAGAATTTTTCTAAATGATGTAAGAAATCTTGAAGAGATAGACCTTTCTAAAGTTAATATCATAACCTAAATTTCACGTGTTAAAACTTATTGGGAATAATTTAGAGAGATATATGGGGTTCATTAGTAAGATAGACGTGCACACTAGATGAGAGGTGAGAATTCTGAAGAGAGTGTCGCACACTAATATGACTGTTGCATTAGCCGGTAAGAATTTTAAATACTTGCTAAACTATTTTTAAAAATTATTTTACATTCGGGCTCTGACCCGTTTGTTGTTATTTCTTCCCTCTTGTGTGTATATATATATGTACTACAGGTGCCCAGCCACAGGGGCGTCTTGCTTAGGATTCTTTGGATGGAACGTGCTGTTGCTTTTATGGAAGTTGCAGGCCATTGCTTAGACGACCTCATTGTTGACTCTACACCTAGTTTAGCTCTATACAGCAGGGGCATGTGTCGCCCTTTTTCCATTGTTTAGTTGGTATTGTCAGAGATTGTAATTCTTTTAAATTTACGTATCTTTATTTCAGGATTTGTTACTGGAAGGATGTTTTTCTTTAGTGTTCTAAATGTTGAGATTCATGATTTATGGTTAAACTCTTGAATGGTCATTTCTCTTCTCATACTTAATTTGTGACTCTTAAAACGTTAATGGTTAAAGGTTTTATAATTGGATTTAATAAAATGGAATAAGGTCACAAATGGTTTTGACACTTAACTTAATTATTTAGGGTGTTTAATTGGAAAGTTATTTTTGCGACAATGATGCTAAGAATGAACCACCTGTTCACCTTGATTTTAATTTAATAAAGGAGTGATCGCCCGGTATTTAATTAGGTGGGGTGTCACAATGAGTTTTCTGCTATGAAGACTCCTCAACAAAATGGGATTGTTGAGAGAAAGAATAGGATGATCTAGGAAATGGCTAGATATATGCTTCTAGGTCGTAAGGTTTCTATGAGATTTTTGGTAGAGGCAGTGTCTACTACATGCGACACGATGAATATGGTTTACCTGCATCCACTCACACTTAAGATGCCTTATGAATTGTGGACTGGCAAGAAACCCAACCTTGCATATTTCCGTGTTTTTGGGAGTAAATGCTACATCCTACGGGATAGAGAACAATTAGGAATGTTTGACTCCCAAAGCGATGAGGGAATACTGTTAGGCTATTCATCGAATAGTAGAGCGTATCGGGTTTTTAACCTGAAGAGGTCTAAGGTTATGGATTCAATAAACGTCACCATGCAAGATGACGAACATTCGGCGCTTATTGATTCTAGCCTTCATTGTGAGGATGAGGATGTTTTTCACAGTAATTTACTTCTACCTCACCCACACTCTATGGACCCTACTCGTGCATTAGGGGACACACCTGCTTCGGTTCACAAGAGTCATGACCCTTCTGCCGTTGTTGGTGATTCCACTCTAGGGGTTAAGACTCGTGCTTAGATAGAGAACATTGTTAGCCATTTTTGCTACATGTCAAAAGTCGAGCCCAAGAATCACAAAGAAGCACTCAAGGATGAACACTGGATATATTCTATGTAGGATGCGTTACTTCAGTTTAAAAAGAATAATGTCTGGGAACTTGTCCCCCGACCTAGTGAGACTAATGTGATAGGTACCAGATGGATTTTGAAGAATAAAATGGATGAAAATGGTACCATAATCGGAAACAAGGCTAGGTTGGTCACTCAACGCTACACACAGATAGAAGGTGTAGACTTTGGGGAGACATTTTCTCATGTTGAGAGGCTTGAGTCCGTCCGCCTACTGCTCGCCATCGCATGTCATTTGCACTTCAATTTATATCAGATGGATGTCAAGAGTTCCTTTCTAAATGTAATTCTACAGGAGGAGGTTTACGTGGAACAACCAAAAGGGTTTGAAGACCCTAAGCATTCGGAGCACGTCTACTATCTGAGGAAAGCCTTGTATGGTTTAAAGCAAGCACACTATGCTTGTTATGAGAGGCTTACTTCCTATCTCTTGGCCCATGGCTTCAAGAGAGGGGGAGTGATATGACATTATTCATCAGGAGAGATGATGGTGCTATTTTGGTTTCCCATGTCTATGTGGAAGACATAGTCTTTGGATCCACGTGCCCCCAACATGCTCATCACTTTGAGGAGAAGATGAAAAGTGAGTTTGAGATGCGCATGGTTAGTGAGCTTACTTTCGTCCTTGGTCTCCAGGTTCGTCAGCTAGAGGATGGGATGTTCATCTCCCAATCTAAGTATTCTATAGATTTAGTGGAGAAATTTGGGTTAGACTCCGCTAAGCATGCACATACACCTATGAGTACCACTACCAAACATAATAAGGACACTTCAGGTAAGGATGTAGAGAAAACCTTGTATCTGTTTATGATAGGTAGTCTTCTCTACTTGAGTGCCAGTCATCCTGAAATAGCCTTTAGTGTTGGAGTCTGTGCACGATATCAGGCATCCCCGAAAGAGTCACATTTACTAGCTCTAAAATGTATAATTAAATACGTGAGTGGGACTGTCCCATATGGTATTTGGTATTCCTTTGATACTGATGACCGTTTGTCCGCCTATTCGGATGCCGATTATGACGGGGATGTAGATGGTTGTAGGAGAACTTTTGGTGGGTGTTTCTATTTTGGTTCTTCTCTTGTCTCCTGGCTGAGCAAGAAGAAAATTTCCATCTCTTTGTCCACCGTGGAGGCTGGGTACATTGCCGTCGGGAGTTGTTGCACGCAACTCTTATGGATAAAGAAAATGTTGGAGTTTTATGGGATTTCACAGGACACCATGACTATTTTATATGATAACACGAGTGTGATACACATATCCCGCAATCCAGTACAACATCCGCGCATAAAGCACATCAGGATATGCGATCACTTTATACATCACTTAGTTGAGGAGAAAGTCGTATCCCTGAGCTTCGTACCCAACGACCGTCAGTTAGTCGATATTTTCACGAAACCTTTAGATGCCCATAGATTTGAGAGTCTAAGGAAGTCTTTGGGGATTTGCACAGTTGACTGAGGGGTTGGTTTGTGTCTTGGATAGGATGTTTTTTTCATGTTCATATCATATTCTTCCTATTACTAGTTTTTTTTATATGTGTTATTGCTTTGTTGTAAAGATATTTATTTTTTATTTTAAATCCAAAAAGATTTTCGTTTTATAATTTTTTTTTGAAAAATCAAAAAAGATATTTGTATTTTATTTTGCACCTTTTATGGATGAGCATTGAAGATAGCCGAGTCAGAATTTCATTCCATTTATCCATGTGACTGTTTTATAGAGATTTGAGATGCTACATCATTTCATCCATGTGCTTTACATCGATTGGAGTCTTTGAGATGTCATTAGTGATATCTTTCTACATGTTTGACCCCTATCTCCTTTATTGCACACATGCACGGCTTTATTTGATTATTGTACGTGTCTATGACATATTGTCTTGAGTGTTTTCATTTCAATTCTGTCTATACAACTAACCATATCCGATAAAACTTTACAAGATTCGAATGCATGTAAAAACCGTTTCGGTGAGACTGTGTGTTTATTTGAAAATGGGGAAGGGCTGCGAAAGGCTCATTTAGCCTTTGCGATTCTAAGCCACCCATAAAAAGGACCTAAAAAATTGAGGAATTTGTTATCCAGGGACCAAAGTGGTTAAAAGACCCCCAAAAAAATTAAAGCCAATAAAAAGCAATATATGCCAAATATGGGCCATTAGGTTTCACCATCAATTCTCCAAAGTTTGAGAATTTAGAAAGCCTATATTCAAAATATATATCTGAGGGAGTTTGGTTGGAGAATATCAATGGGTTTGCACTTCCTTGAAAGTCCTGAAAAAGCATGAAATAGTTTTGGACGTTATTGGTGTGGAAATCACATTGATCTTTGATTTGTTGATTTGATTGAGTCAATGTCTCATATTACCACCTTTTTACACCAAAGGAAGATTTTGAGTTCATTCGTTAGGAGTATCCGATATTCATCGTGCACATATGTCATGTTTTTATGCATTGATTTTCCGATCGAATTTAATCACACCCCTTCATTTTCACTATCATCGACTTGGTTGTTTTTGTGTTCTTTCATGGTATGATTCTTTGTTGTATATTATGTGTGAAATTTTTTGTAAAATACAAAAATAGCTGTTTATTCCTATGTGTCATTCTCCATGTGCATTTCTCTATGGTTCTCATATCTGTATATTTTGGGACATCATAAAAAGGGGGAGAAGAATTATGGGCGAGAATTGTTTTGGTGTTTGGTTGATTTATGAATGATTTGCTTAAGCTTAATTGATCATTAATTTTTGCATGTCATTATATTTCAAACTGTTGCTTGTCACGGGTACTTGATTTTTTTCATATGTGTATGTACAACATTGCTCATAATTTGATTACACACCCTGATGAGAAAAGCTTTGGAAGTTTCTCAAGAGCTGAAGATTTGGAAGAAATGTCACTTAGTATTCTCAGTTTGAGGGTTTAGTGGGGATATTATCTTGTATGTCATTTGAGTGCATAATTCGGATTTTTTTATGTGTGTACCGGTATAGACATAAGAGGATATTTGTAAGGACATAATTTTATAAATGTCCGAGGTAGAATCTAGGAATTTTCTGTTTTCTCCTATATCACATTTTGTATGCCTGATACCGCTACATTCGGCACCTCAACACGATCAACCTCGATGGCCTTTATCCGAATTCAATGCATCCATTATCTTCACGTGCATCATGCTACATGCGACGTTCTGCTCATCTCATTCCCACTACACCACTACACTTTATCGGTAAAATGGTTTATTGGAGCTTTAATATTTGCATAAATATTTGGGAACTTTTTTAGAAAATTATTTTTGAAGTCTGGATTAATTTTTTATGAAAAGCATATTTTTTTCTAAGTGTTGAAGCGAAGTGCCTTGAACGACGAGCTCACTGAAATGACTTTGACTGTCGTTCGCGCGAGATAGGAATAACGCGCGATCTCGTTCGAACGAATTATGTCCTACGTTCGAGTGACATGGCTATCTCGTTCAAACGAGCCATCACCTCGATTTTCGTATAAATACCTGTTCATCTTCTACACGATTTTCAAGTCTTTTTGCAATCTCAAAATTATGCGAAAACAGTCCAGAATAAGACTTCATCATTTCAAGGTTTTCTAAACCTTTTTTATTCACAAAACTATTCCCATATATGTGTGTGAATCTTTAAACTTTTAAGAGGATCTTTTACTCATCTGGAGTAATTAGTGAGGAAGGTGTTCTCTTCTTCATTGTTTCCCTACTTGAAAGGGATAGTTCCAGACGACGACATCAGAACCAACACCCGAGGGTATTTCTGTGTGACATATTTTCATTGTAATATGTGTAAGCCGTTTTCTTAAAAAATTATAGTGAAAATAAAAGGTTTTACCCCTTTGGGGAATTTTTCCTCATTTGTGTGTGTTTGAATGTTCTTGCTTGATTTTATCATCATCAATCACACCCAGATGCATGTTTAGGACTTAATTGATAAAAACCGAGTTTAATTAAATAACTTCCATATTTGAACGCAAGCGCACTCTTCTCAAGAAATGATAAGTATGAATAAATGAAGTCTTTACTAAATTAAGGTAAATTAATCTAGATAAGTAATATCTTTCGAAAGTAAAATGGTTAATACATTGGGATGTGTATATATCAAAGGTATACGTATGTATATATATATACATATTTTCACGTGCACGTGGTTGTAGCGTGTGAGTATCCTTTTTGTCATTCGTTGATATCCTCCTTGCATCAATCCCATTGGTCGTAAACTCACACCCTAGCTTTGTTACGACATGTTGGGAGCATTTTCGTATTTTGAGGGCGTTATACAAGTAATTATATTTTATTTATGTTTGCGTTAGTAGCTCCGTTTACTTCGACTTTGGGTGCTCCCCATGGGTCCTTCATGTACTTTATCTTGAAACTGGAATCGCATGCTAAACAAGTTAAATGTTAATTAAAATAAAATTTGACTAGCAACATTATGTAGGATGTTCCATTGCACTTCAGATCTAACGCTCATGCCGGATCGGGTTGAGTCACGGGGAACCCTTAAATTCGGGCCGTGGTGTTACAGGAGATGAGGCACAATTGAACATTTTTAACCTAGTTTTTATTGGATGTAAAGTAGGTATCATGTTTAACCCATATGGTGCAAGCCATGCGGGCTGTCTATCTTGTGCTATGTCACTAGGGTGAAGGGTAAATAGGTTTAGGTTTTGGTTTTGGTCCTTGGATAGTTTTTGAATAAGTTATATTATACAATTTAAGGGCTTATGTGTAATTTATTCAATTCAAAAGCGTTGGTTTTTAATATTCCTACAAAATATAAGTCATTTGATTAAACTTTGAGTTCAAGTTGGGGTTCAATTGATACTGAAAACTGTAAGTTATCTTAAATATTCCTTAAGGGGATTTTTGGTAGCTTAGTAAAAGCTTAGGGTTTGTTTGGAATTTTAATTTGTTCAATTTACTAAAGGTATTTTTATTGTGGTTTGTTATATCAAGGTAAAACCTTATCATTAGGTCGCTCCGTGGGGAATTAAAATTTAGAACACGGTGGTTGTGAAGGGCAATCTCGGTGGGAACCACTGCCTCTGTACTAAAATCTAGAATATAGGAAGTTTCGCCCATGGCAGTTAAGGGCCTACTCCTTAAGCCCACTAGACACTATGTAGTTTGTTGATCAAATTCATCTTTGTGTCATCCTGCATTTTCTTGATACCATCTAATATGATCTTATTGGTAATCATAGTTTGTCCATTCCACTAGGAATGCCCTAGGGTAGAATGAAGATTCAGAATTTTTTAGAGGATATGGTAGTCCTCAAACTCTTACTTGTCGAATTTGGTGTCGTAATCCATAATGAATGCATAAGGCATACATTAACATCAAATGTTGTTCTTCCAGATGAAATAGAAGACTCTCTCATTCCTTATATCTACTAAAGGATCTGTTTCCACTATTTTAGTGAAATAATATACAACAACCATTAAGTAGTTGAACCTCCCCATTGTTTTAGGCAACAGGCGACCATATCAATCCTCCAAATTTCAAATGGTGATGGATTTGTGATTGGTGTTACAGGAGCTCTTGAAGTGTGATGGATTTTAGCATACTTCTGACATGTGTGGCATTTTTTTGCATATTCGGCACAGTCTGTCTTTATAGTTGACGAGTAATATCCTTATGTAGCCACATGTTTTACTAGTGACCTTCTTGCTGAATGCGCATAAAATAACCCTTCATGTACCTCCTTGATCAAGTTGTTAAATTTTGTTAGGTGAATGCATTGCAATAGTGAAATAATTTACCCTCTCTTATAGAAGACTCCTAACTACAACAAATAGCTGGCGGCTTTGTAGCTTACCTTTCTTCCTTCCTTTGGGTAAAATTGCACAACACCAGTCTTAAAGTAAGCTCATATGGTCCATGGTTTACTTCCATGATTTTCGTAATTTCTTCATCGATGGTATGATGGGTAAGCATTTTGATCGATATTGGTCTTCATAATTCTATTCTAGTAGCTGACGCCAATCTTTCCTATTCGTTTGCTCTAGCATTATCCGTTATAGTAATTATCAGGACCTTTACCTTTGTGAATTTGGTCAGCAACTACTTTGTCTTAGCCAGATTCTTTATTGTGGACTCTTGTATAGATTTAAAAGTCCCAAATAATTGGTTGACTACCAATTATGAGTCACTATGTGCCAAAATTTTCTTGACCCCAAGTGATGAGGCCAATTTGAAACCCGTTATCAATGCTTCATGCTCATCTTCATTGTTGGAGGCTTGAAATTAAAATGGAGGGCATACTTGACTTCTATTTTGTCCAAAGCGCTGATAATTTGACCTTCTCCACCTCCCATCAGACAAGATGATCCATCGATAAAAAGTTTCTAAACTCTACTTTCTTTATTAAACTCTACTTTTACTAATTCACCAAATTTATATATCTTTTTTAACTTCTCATGGCCATACACAAGGTCCCCGCGACTGATTAAAGATTTCGGAACATCCATACGGGGATTTGATGTTGGAGCTATCTAATCATCCTCTTCACTGGGTGAGCTCTCTCTTCAAGGAGTCTGTTTGGTTTCCCTCATGGTGGATCTATCTTCTAGATAAGCCATATTTGGTTTCCCTTCAATATTGGTGTGTCATTTCGACCTATCTTTTGTCTCTAAAATGCATTGATACTTTTGACATTATCTAATATTTTCTCTCCACTTAATGACTTAGGTTGTTCTCGAAACTCTTGCTTACTATTAAAAGACTTATTTTTCTTTTGAGATGGATGGTACAGTGGAATAAATTTTCTATGTGATATATATATTGTCTTGCTAGAATGTTTTAACCGAATGTAATCAATATGTTCACTAGAAAATGGAAAAGCATAGTATCCATTTACAACACAACAACACAAATTACCATATGCAGGAGGATCATTAATAGTCAATAACAATAAAAACTTTTGTGTTAAACATTTTTGTCAGTCATCATCATTAACTTGAACACCTTCAACCCATAAGTTTTTTAAGTCATCAATTAATGGTGCCAAGTAAACACCAATATCATTGTTAGGCCGTCGCGAACCTGATATCAACATTGTCAACATCAATATTTTCTCTGTGTGCTCAATGATGACTTCAGGTTATAAGTTGCCAACATGACTGATCAACAACTAAGCTTTCTATTAAAACTACTCTATGGGTTGATTACACCTGTTGAAAGTGCTAATCGAACATTTCCAACTTCCTTTATATATTACTTCCACTTGTTATCTACCAATGTCGGTGTAGGGGAATCCGTAGGATTTCTTAACTTACCATCGACCTCTATTTCATTTGCATTCCATGCGAAATACTTTGAGTTTTTATAGATTGAAACCATCTTTTGAACCTGCGAATGGGCAGAAAATACCATCGAATTTTTGCAAGCACACCCACCTTCATCCCAATTATATTTTTTTCAACTTATACCTTGTATTTTCACAAGTAGGCATATAGTTGTAACTTTGAACAATTTTCTATACTGTGTGAAATCATTGGGGCATGCATGTATGTTTTAATGCTCCATTCCAATCATTAACGATGGCTCCAATGCATTCCTCAAATATAAAAGTAGTTCATTATCTTTAGGGAGATTTTGGTGAAATAATTCCAACATATTTAAAAAGCTTGTATTTGTCCACTTGATACTTGCTTTCAAATTTAATAAACTCACAAATGTAGACATCTTCATAATTTTTTTTTATATCAATTGTATAAGGTATTCTACGGATCTTCAATTAACTTTTCAAATCCTTTACGATTCCTTATAAAGTTTTCATTTACTGTTTCAATCTTCTTCATCATATAACCAACATCTTTTGTATTTTCCACCAAATTATCTTAATGGATTGGGCCACTCATGCTGACATGTGAGAAAGTTGAATTAGGAGCAAGTTCCCCATGCAGTATCCATGTACGGTAACTTTGGTCAATTCCATTCCCATATGGACGACCCTTGATTTCTTTCAAACTCCATATAAATTAATTTCCCCAAGATAAACATGATCATCAAATGGATTCACAATTTCTAGCATTTCTTTCGGCAACTTTAAGAAATTATTCGTAAGTACATGTGTGATAATCTATGAATAGACATCCACAACTTATCTATTTCCATTTCTTAAAGTGTGCATATTAAGATTATAATTATCAATAGTAAAAAAATAGCATAATAAATCACTAACCAATACAAATATCTTTAATTTATATTTTTCGTGCGTGTAACATATGTCATATGTTGTAAGAGTCCCAATAATAATAACACGCATAACCTAAATTTTAATTTTTTATAGATAAATATAACTTTCTACCAGAGTATGGATAAAGACAAATTTGACCGTACAAAAAGATAACCCCAAAAATAATAGGCGTGATAATTTTATACACCATAACATATTTTAACGAGACAACCCCACAATGATGACATGTGATTAATTAAGTATTCTCATTTTAAATTTATTACACATTAAAAATATGGCTTTTAATGGAAGAAGCACAATTCATTAGTGCCATTAACCCAGGGTTGTCAAAAAATATATCGGAGGCGTATCTTGTTTCCAAACATGTGTATCATATCGTGTATTGTATCGCATGCTACACTCAAATTTTCAATTATTGTATAATACACGTTGATATATATCTGAGTGTATAGGTACCTAAAATCAAACAAAAGACAATCCTTAACAAACTACATGCAATATAATATGTTTCACTGTCTTAAAAAAATATGAATTTATATCTATCAAATAGAAACTCTACTACCACAACTTACCTATATTATATCCATCTGTCTTAACAAAATTAAACAAAATAACCACTAATAATTAGAGACAATCATATTGTTTACAGAATAATATGCTCAAAAAAGCCCTAATTTTAACATTATCCCAAACAAATAGAACACAAGCTTAAGTTAAAAATAATTAAAATCACCAAAAAGACTTTTATTTGAAAAAAACATGTCCAAATTCGATTATTACTAGAAAAAATGAAAAGAATCACAGTAAATCAATCGCAGTTTTGGACCGCGACCCCTAGATATTTACCATGACCAAATAAGCGACTCGAGTTTAAGGTGACCTCATTAATGGGTAGTCATGGTCCGGAGCCACAACCAAAGGGGTCTTGGTCTCCACCACGACCCATTATGGCACCAAGCTTCCCGCTCGTCAGGTCACATTGGTGGTCACGATCTAAAATTATGACCCACCCGTGACCGCATACAATGACAAAAATTGAGGGTCGTGTTCAGAAACCGTGTCCAAATGATCACTATCCAAAATTATGACTCCCCGTTGTGGCCATCCCTTGCTTCCTTCCTCATCGAGGTGGGGTATTTGGGCGCTCACGTGCTCGCCTTTGGGGGAGATAAGAATAAGGTCTCACGCCCATTCTACGAGCACTTTGACCGTCGTCGATGAGGGGTGATGTAAAGAGATAGAGTCGCCAACCTATTTTGCATAAAATATGTAAAATAAATATTTCCTCCTAGAGAGAACGACATCAAAGACATACTAATGCTTGCGAAATCAATTAGTACAAAGGTACGAGGGTTAAGTTACGGAATGGGAAGGTGTTAGGCACTCATCTTTCCCTTTCAATATCTCATGGGCATGTGTTATCATTCTCCATAAAAGCTCCCTGAAGTGTGTGATCGAGTATATATAAATGGAGAGTGGAATTTCTCTACTCACGTCATGGTCAGAGGTGGAGTGAGATCATCCGTCGGCGTGTTCATGAAATTATAATTAAAAACATCATATGTGCCCTCATTGGGATATCGATTGTTATGGTGAAATGATGACATGTTTTAGATAAAGTGCTCTTAAGAATTACAAGTGTAATATATAGAAATAATATATGAATAAAAATATTCGAGGAGGAATTGAGTCTCATGTTTTAAAGCACGAGGCCTATGTATCCTAAAAAGGCATCAAAGTACACTTAGTTTTCATGTAATAGGAGGGTGGAGTTTATCCCAAAAATCCAAAAGGGAAATTTTTTTAGATGTGTGTAGAAAAAGGATATTTTGATTTGAGAAAACATGGTGAGGAATCCCATTTGGAATTTAGAGCAAACCCTCTCTTTCTTGTTTTTGGATTTTTCTTTTAAAAAATATGTTATCTGCGATACTAATAATAAAAAGTGAGATTATTAATATGTGTTGACTAACAAACATTAAATGTTAAAGTAAGTATTAGATAACTAATGCAAAAATAAGGACATTAAAAGAGAGAGAAGAATGTTTGTACCTTCTTTGGAGACTTGAAGATTGATATTGATTGTTGAAAGGTGGACCTTACAAAAGGATTGAGTTGGAAGGAGGAGAGGGAAAGTATTTTTCTAAATTGGGTGTGAAAGGGATGGAAATGGAATGTGGAGGAAAGATGTCAATAGACAAAGCACGCTGACATTGAAAGACTATTCATGAGATCACTAAGAGGGATGTTTTTGGGGTTCCTTTCTATTTAAGCTCATGGTCTCCTTATATAGGGTCAAGGGGGTGCCAATTGGAATTGTACTTGACCTACCTATTGGTAGGCATGCCTAGACACATTAGCAATAGGTTGGAAAATAGGTTTGCCATTCTAAAACCTCATGCAAATTTATTAAAAAAATGACCCTAAAATGTAATATGTAGGTCCGAATTGCGCACGATACATAGCATTAGAATGTGTATTCAGAGTCCTTTAAGACTCCATTGGGCCGCTCCAGGGTTCGGGAGTTGACTTTAGTCAAATGGGGATCGAAAGCGCCCGATGATCTTTTTGGAACGGAGATTCCTGACAGAAAATGGATTGTTCACCCCAATCATAAGGCCGATTCATGCATAGGATGGACTGTTGGAAAAGGTATTCAGACCCTTTCAAAGATTCATTTTGTAATTTTTTATTTGGATAGTTGACATTCGTCAAATGGGGCCTAAAAGTTCTTGGTGACCATTCAAAGTTAAACAGGTCCTTTGTCCATACAGTAAGGTTTATTTGTGCTGGGGTCGGATCATTGGAAAGGATATCAAGTTACCTTTGAGTATTCTGATGGAGTGCGAACCGTGCGTCGTGTAATACGTAAATCGTTGTTATCGGTTCGGTGACTCAATGCAAAAAAACCTTAACTACAACTACGCTTGACAAGCAAGCATAGCCGTAAGTCCGGTATCGTAAGAAATCCACCGGGAGTGATTGAAATTTAGATTTTAATTTCTTTAAAACTTCAAGAATAAAGGTGTAAAAGGTGATGGGTTGAAATGGTGAAAAAGTAAAAATAAGAAGTTAACGATAAATTACAACTAATTAAAACGAGAGTCGGGATAGCGTACCCTCCATGGTCTAAACAACTAATAATTAGAATTTTGGTTCTAAAGCATTTAACCGAGTATTTTTAGTTAATCATAAACATCACACGTGAAGGGATTTTAACCCAAAAATGTGAGATATAACATTTAATCAAAAATGGCCACACGCGTCTTAAATTCGGATTATCTCTATAAACACTAATGTTGCATGACAAAGAAGTTTAAACGCATAATAAATAAATTTTAACACGCGAGGTTTCAATTAAATGCAATTTTACACAAAACCTAATTTTCGGAGCTCGACGCCCATCATTGGCGGACACACAACCCAAACCCTATCTAAGTACTCACTACACATGATTAAACTAATTAAACAACTACTTAACTAATTAAAGCAAGAAATAAATTAATTAAACTAATTTATTTAGGCATGGAAAGTAAGGAATAAGAAAGAAATAAGCTAAAACAAGTTGAACAAATGAGGAAGAAGATGAATAGTGCTTACAACAATCCAAATGGTACAAACCCTAAGAGAGAGAAGCTCCACCCAAAAAATCCCCTCCTCTAACCTAAAATGAAATATATGATGTCTAAAAAAAGATCTATCACTTAATACAATTCTTTTACCCCAAAATACCCCACCAAAACCCACATAAAAATAGAGATTTGTGGACTTTCAGTCGAATCGATTCGCACCCTTCGAATCGATTAGCACCTCAAGGTGCTGAATTCTCAGCTTTGTCCAACTTTACGGAAAGGGCCGTAACTTCTTCATTATAACATATAATTAGGCACAGTTAGAGGCTACACGAAGATAACTCAAAGGTATACAACATCCAAGAAGACATTAAGCTAAAAAACTAAATTATGAAATGACTAAAATTCCCTTAAATGTGACCGTGAGTCTAATATTGAAGATAAATTTATCCTAAAAATGCCATAACTCCCTCATTATATATCGAAATCATGCACCGTTACCGTCCACGCGAAGACAACTCAAAGGGCTTCAACTTCTCTGAAGTGTTCGGGATCAAAATCTGAATTCGAAAATTACTAAAATGCCCCCAAAGTTTCAAAAGTCGATGAAACTTTTTTGAAAAGTGTCTGAACTTCATACTAAGCATCCAAATACCTACAAAAGCTCAATTAACCCCTGCAAAGCATGTACATATACAAATATGAGGGTGTTTTGTTAACGAGCATGGATATAGGGAATAAGATACTTAAGGGAGATAATAACACGTACGTTAACGAGTGAAATACGGGATATTTACATAGTATTAGATTCATTTAGTCTCGTTTAAGATGAAGAGTTGACAAGAGTCAAAGAAATCCTGGTGGCCTCCAGATCAGTTTTCTTGGGAAAACGAATCATTCTTCTGAATAATAAGTCTAATTTACGCACGAGGAAGACCGTTGGAAAGGATATTCAGATCCCTTCAAAGATTCATTGATCTTTAGCTCAAGCGAGGAAGGTGATTGGTGTCAAAATGGGGGCTAGGAGCACTTGGTGGCCTACAGATTAGTTTTTAATACTAAAATGGACCGTTCATCCAAATAGTAAGGCTGATTCATTCACATGACATACCTTTGAAAAGGGGATTCAGATCCCTTTGAAGATTTATTGAACTTTTTCTCTGAACGAGAAAGTTAATTAGAGTAAAATGGATCTGAGGGATCTTGATGGCCTCTAAATACGTACTCGAAGTATGACCTAGGGTTCTATGGTAAATAGGGAAGTGCTAGGGACCTAAGAAGGGTCTTAGGAGGTTCCTAGAATGTGGGTTCTACACTCGTGCTAAAATTCAGACATTTTTGGTTCCAAAGTTTTTCACGATTCCAAACCGAGACCCACCCATGGAAATATTATAGAACATTAGTCACGGTTTAGAACTGTTACGCCAAAACCATTTCCAAATAGTCACAGTACATGGAGACGGTATGGGATCATGGTCTCAAATCGTGACCATGTTTAAGTCATTAATGAGTTATAGAATGGGTCATGGTTTTGGACCGTGATCCCATTATGGGTATAGAAAAATAAAAAACCCAAGGTTTAATTTCACTCTTATAACAAATATTTTCTCTCTCTCCCCTTCCAACATACAACGATAGTCGCCCTTTGTCTCTCCTCCATTTCGTACCATGTATCTTACTCATTCCCCCACTTTTAGCCATCTCAATACATGTACATCTCCCTTCCTCTCTCTCCTCCATTTATTGCGCACGTGTGTCTGTTTGTGTGAGGGTTTCAGTGTGTGCGTGTGTGTTCTTGTGTGTTATGGGTGGGTGGGGGGGGGGGGGGGTTACATATATGTGTTTGGGCGGGTTCAATTTGGTGGGGTTGTGTGACAATGTATATTAAATTTGATGAATTTAAGAAAATGTCAACATGGGTTTATATTTTTGTTATTTTTTTATTTATTCTATATTAAATTGGACTTTTTATATCTTATATTAAATTTTACTTTGTGTTTCTTAGATTAAATAAAATGTCAATGTGTGTTTCTTATATTAAATTGTTATTTTCTTACGTATTACTCAACACTTGAATTTGTGGATTCGTTCCTTTTTTCTTGATAGTTGTAATCTTAATGGATTAGAGAAAAGATTAATGTTGTTTGATAAATGTTGTGAATTTTTAGGTTAGCAGTAGTGATATATAAATTTTTAGGTTAGTACTATTGAACTATACCTTCAAAATGCCAGATCGGTTGAACATGCAAAAAAGGTAGAGCCCAAAGAGCTAGAAATGTACTCAAAACACCAAAATGACGAGTTAAGGTTTCGTATAAACGTGTGTGTAGGTGGGTGTATGAACTAGTGATGGATTTTATAAATATGTGTATGTCCATGTTTGTGCATGTGTGTTTGGGTGAGAGAGAGACTACCTGAAAATGATAGAGGATGGAATCAGAGGAGGACGAAGAGTACGATTTGGGTTTCATTGGAAATAGGCGTGTGGATGCTATTTTGGTATCCTTATTTCAATTAGGAGAAAATAAATTAAATTTCAGATTGGGAGAGGGGGGGGGGGGGGGTCCTCCATTAATTCCATACGCCCGTCTAATTTTTTATGGAAAAAAATTCATATATATCATATATGTATTTACACCTTTGATTAAAAACAATCATAAAATATACACTTATAAGGTATACTGATATATATGAATGTATAATGATAGTTGATATTATAAATGGTGATTAAAAACAGTCATAATATATACACATATAAACGATGATTATTATATTTAAAGTGTGATGTGAATTAACACTGATAAATGTATAATGAAAGTTGATAAAAAATATGTCAAGTGACTATCAGTATTATGCTTTAAATGAAACGTTTGTTTAAATTGTCTTAGATATATTTTTTTTAAACTATCGTAAAAAGGTATTTTTCTTCTAATAACCCCTAGGAATCATGATTGTTGAAACACAACCCTTAAAATAATATTTTTGCTAAAGAAATAAAAATGAGGCCTTAAAAAAGCATAAATCAATTTGTTAAAGAGATTGATAGCTGTAAAACCCAATTGTACAAATTAGGAGAGATTTGGAGATAAAATTACATTTGAAAAAGAAATAACATTGGAATCTTAAATATCCATTTAGGCTTGTACACATTGAAAAAGTGCTTCAAAATTTAATAGGATAACTTTCTAAAAGAAAGCCTTTGGATGTTTTTTAAAGATTTTTTTTTTAGAAAAAGATACAATTTTTATACACCTAGCCTTTATGCTCCATTCATTTATCTCAAGATATTAACACACTTGCCTACGATGTTAATACCATGTTAATGTGATACATACCATATCTAAGTGTTTTCACACATGCCTCAAAAATGAATATCCCTTATTGTGACACATGCCCATTTTTTTTCACTCACCAATATTATATTCTAAAATGTTATACGTGAGGAGTTCGTGTTCCTCCTTACTACATTCAAATTAATATTTCCACTATTGCTATATAATTCATGAACTAATAAGCTTACACTCTATGGCGCAATTTCCTAGAAATTATCTAAAGTCGTTAGTGATATACATTTAAGACGATATGTTATATACCATGAGAAAAAAATATTACTTCTATAAAATCACACTCACACGTATCTTCTCATATCCTCAAAATATGCTCCAATGTGTTCTGATGATTAACTTGGTAAAGTAGACCATATTTAGGAAAGTCTCACCGGAGACTCAAAATCACATGCTAGAGAAAATTCATAATTGAATATCTTGTTAGAGAAAAGTCGTTAATTGTTAGACACCCGATTTACAAGCAAGTCATACTTCAAAATCCTCACATAATCTGAAATTCGATGACGTTCACTTCATGGTGAAAATTGAGTGAAAATCCCACTAATGAGTTTAAGGTGGCATTCCCATCTTAGTGATTATCGGATGTAATTCCCACCCATATGTTATTTTGGTAGCAATCCTACCCATTAGAAGGAAATCCTTTCTCATATGAGAGCACAAGTTAATTTGAAGATACATTCTTAACTAGGACATGATGGCATCAAAATATTGTAGCACAATATTGAGCCACACTGACATACATGCTTACTTGAATACCGATGGAAACCCCATCATCGTAAGTCAATGCTTATGAATTAAATCAATAAAAATGGCATTCCCATAGGTAACTGATACTTTGAAATTCTTGCATGGATGTGTTTGTAATGACTATCCCATTATGTTGTGAGAATACATTTATACATAATCAGATATGTGTGAAAATCATATTACATGATATATGGCTTACGAATAGCATTGTGATAATAAAAAGTCATACATGATACTCTAGATGTATCCGTACACATATACAACTAACAAAAAATTTTGAGTGTGTATGTGAATAGAGGAATATTGAGGTTCGATGAGGCAAATTTATGTATCAAAGTAGGAGGATAGGATACATATAACCCAAATGAGCAATAATAAACCCAGGATAAGTTATCCATATAAAGATAGACCTCTTTCACAAGGCGGATGGAAAGGGAAAGCATATTAAAGTTTTGTACCAAATATAAATTTTGTGTTCTCATATTAACTATCAAACTTACACTCATGTACACATTATACACCCTCATATTTGAACAAAGGTTATAAAAAAGGACCTTCATGATAACCTACATGTAAAGCAAGAGTAAAAAATAATACTATTGATCTTCTTACAATAATGAGTTTATCACAAATTGTCACACTATCACCCTCCCCCACCCCCACCCCTTCAAAACGTTTGAATACACACAACACGTAACTTTGATTCACAACTTATGAAAGTTTGTCGAAAAAAATAATGTTCTTTGAAAGAAAATCCTTGCGCATGCTAAAACTCTATTTCCTTTTACCTCATAAATTTTGGAATACCTTTTGGGAACAAGATAAGAATACTTCATAAAACATGACATTCCAAAAAGTGATCCTTAAAATAGTTTCTATATACTCACAAATGGTCATGTATGGAAACAAATAGAAACCCTTTCTAAAAATACCAACCAAGAACCCATATTAGGGACAAAATATTTTTTCAAATAAAACAGTTTTCCTCTATTTAAATAGAATCTTTCGATAAAACCCTTTTCCAAAGATAAACTTTGCACCCTCCCACATCAGGTAGGAATGATAAACATACATGATATATGCAACAATACTTTTCATTCATATTAAGTATTTAATCCAACATATATTATATTAACTATCATTGTAGTGATTTCACTACTTCACTCGGTGGATAACCATTTCCTACAACATAAGAAAATATACTTTCAAACCTCACCCCTCCCCCTCCCCCCCCACCACCCTTTTAGATAATGAGAAAGTTAGATAAATATTATATGTGAAAAATCTCAAAGAAAGCAATATATAATGAACATTGAAGAAAGTTAAGAAATCTCAAATACCGTGAGTTTTTTTCTTTATGCTTGTTGTACTTTAGGAACCATTGTGTAAAAAATTAAGTAACATGTCTTGACATGTACATGCTCAATCATACTCACCCAAATCTACCCTAGAGGTCCTTAAACATTAGCTAAATCTTAGAACTTAACCAAAAATCATTTTGACTAAAACCCATGAGTTTTAGTCGACTAAACATGATGTTTACTCAAATAAAAGTCCAAGAAAATAGTTTATCAAGATAAAATACTTTTTCTATGACTGAAAGTGAACTAAAGGAATTTTAGTCAACTAAAAATCCACTTTTAGTTGACTAAAAGTGCCAGAATTGAAACATGTACTTTGATGAATTCCATCAAGCTTCCGAACCAAAACCCTAACCTTTATAGAGTTTTTACAAAACTTCTTGCCAACATTTTCCCACATACTACCTCCTTAAAACACTATAAACTAATCCCTCCCTTTACCACTTTAACTCACCAAGTGTTCCACCTAAGCTTGAGTCATTATACCTTCCTTAAACTCTTTCCCTCTATGTGATATTCAAAACCAAATCTCCATTGCACCCAGAGCTAATTGAAGGAATTCTTAAAACCCTATACCCATTATATCCAAGATCCATGAGTTCCAAGAATCAAAGCCCATTTCATCCAAGTTACACACCCTAAACCATTTGAGCCTCTGTTCTTGGTAATCTTATAATTATTGCATTTCAAGAGATAGAAAGATCCACCCACATTACAAGATTTCTTTTATACAATAAACCAATAAGAATAAAATATACAGGATCCAAACTCTCCCCAGACAAGTTCCATACCTAAAATGTACTTGTGTTTCAATGTGATTTAAACACAAAATAACTCTAAAACCAAGATACCCACTTGTGGTTAGAGATTAAAACAAAAATATCCCCAGATAAATATTCATACCCTATTTAGACAAAAAATAATTGTTTAACCAATGTACCCAAACCAATATATTGTCTTAGAGATTAAAACCAAAATCTCATAAGACATAGAACACAATATAAATACCTCTTAAGAAAAATGCATGGGAACCGATGGTTGTTTACTTTACTATGCAATGCTTTTAAAAAGACTATGAAATGTAAGAAAGAGATGTTAATTAATAATTAATCGACAAAATTTTATTATCCTAGTCCCCCTTCCCTCTTGGGATAATTTATAGGACAACACCTTCCACCTTTTAGTAGAGGAAATGGCCATGACACCTTTGGATTTTGTTTCCTTTATTGGGATGCCTTTCGGGAGATTAATGTTTGACTTTTACTCTAGTATGGTTTTATGTGGCCTTAGGGATATAGGTCACTCCATTGTGAATGCAGTTAATTGATTTTAGTATGTTGAGGTCTCATCTGGAACATGTGGATGATCCCAGTCTAGATGTCTTTATAGCCAAGCGGTATGCGACGTGATTTTTTTTCTAGTGGGGGCGCTTTTTGCACCAATACTATTATGAGGTATTCTCCTATTGTTCTTCCCATTTGGGATGGATTTTACCCAGATACAAGGTTATTTCTATGGAGGATGGGATTAGTAAAGTTATTGTGATTCATATCGCTCTATTTACGATTATCTAATTACTGTTTGATCATTTTTTCTATTTATGGGAGGTATATATCAATTACTTATTTTTTATGTCATTTATTTATATCAATTAGATGTCCTTTTTAATATACATGTTGTGTTTTATTTTCCTTAGGAATTTATGTTTTTTTATGTTTCTCCTATAGCCGAGAGGTGGATGAGTAGGAAACCAATGAGGGATATACTCCTACTAAATGCTAGTTATATATGGGGGAACACGATATAGGATTTCCATTTGTCATGGCATTTGCTGAGGATGTATGTGGTTGATACAGTGGTGTATACGGTAAATTATGTTTTAGTCAACATTTCTAAATTTCCTTTCTTTTATATCTTACCCTTTCCACTTATATGTTATTTATGAATCATCTTCTCTTTCATTTAAGGTTCCTTAGGGGCTTGACCCTCAATGTGATGGTCTTAAGTGAACATGCATGGGAATTCTCTGGTGGTAGGTTGTTTTTGGAGGATTAATATGGATCCTTATTATATCTAAGGCAGTGTATGACTAGGAAGTACATGTGGGACATACCCCTATGGGTGCCATTCCCGTACTTTGTCATTTTAGGCATATCAAGGGGTTGATGAATGTGGAGCATCATTTGTTTTGATATCGAGCCCTAATCTCTTCTTTGCTTGGAGATGATCTTGATTACTCAGCCCATATACAGAGGAGGGGGCTGACTATGTTATGCCCAGTGTCCCTTTAGTATTTATTAGCATGAGACAGGGCAACTCTAGTTTTCAAAGAGCTAGCTGTGCTTAGGGAGGAGCAGGCAGTCCAGGGGGATGTAAAGAGTTGATTATGGAGTTGCAGTGGCTCATGTTAGGGTGGGGACTGGTAGGGCTGTAATGGGGACATAAACTAGGAGAGGTGTCGTCATGTCCATGGTTATTTGCAAGGATGATGTACTTAAGGATGATTTCGAGGGTGAGGGATTTTTTGAGGATGGGGAATAGGGATAAGACAAGGCCATTGAGGCGGAGAGATTGTGTAAGGATGTATCGATAGATTTTCCACAATTATAGGGGGTTACGACGGGGTATTATTATGGGTTCGGGGTGGAGTTTCACTTCAGGTCCTTATCAGTTATGTGGATGAACCCTATAAGTTCTTATTTACCATGTTTCCAAGGCATGGATTGGGATGGAGGTTTTCATCTTGGGAGGCGGGTATCAAGGTAAGAAAGGTATCTTGTATAGTATACAATGGGGAGGATACCACTATCTAACTTGGGGAGGATGGATACGGAGGCATGAAGCACCTAAGAGGAGATGCACACCATGTGGTCCTAGGTGCATGTCGATGGCTAAGTTTACAATATGTTCCAGGTGGAGAGGGTTATTAGTTCGTACTATAGAGTCAAAGACCTGTATGAGGATTTTTTACGCAAAGGTATATGCGATTGAGGAGAGGGATTGAGCATCTAGGTCGTAGGTGAAAGGGATATATGAGGGGCTCAGGGGAAAGTATAAAATGGGGTGGTTAGATGGATGTTCGCCTTTCGAGGATGTTCTTGCATCCTCTACCTTCTTATTTGGATAACCTTAGTGAGGGCATGTTGTTACTATCGTTATTCCTCACTATATGATTATCATTGATGTGCTGGCTAGATGGTTATGTGTGTCCCTAGAGAGGTCATAAGGTTCACATTTTCTTTTTCTACTTTTGTCCCATTTTATGTTCTTTCTTTTTTCTCATGCTAATTGTTCCCCCATTTTTGTGTATATTTCCCCGAGAAGTGATGATTCTGGTTTCTAGACTTTAGTATACATTCCCTTTTCATGATTCTCCTATTAGAGGTTGGACTACATGGCTGGTGCCTTTGGAACTATGGAGTCAGCCTTAGAGCAAAGCGAATCATAGAGGTCCCGATCGCACACTCACATAGCCACTATCTACGAGGGAGTCTCAAACTCGTGTGTAGTGTTGGTGAACCATCTCATAACTTGTATGATGATCCCATCCTAGAATCAACCTACTCCTGGTACGTAGGTTGATATACGAACAAGTGGTGGTGTTAGTATTGTTGACACGAAGGGGGATAAGACGTACCATCATAATGGTTGAGAGTACGATATTTGGTTTGGGCTATGCGGGGGCTAGTCCCCACCACTTTATACGTTGATTTACTCCTCCGATTTACACCTTGTAGGTGAACATTTTATATTGGACTTTTTTAGGAGTTCTCTTTGTATTTACCATATTTTCCTTTTCTACTTATTTTATTTACAATTATATATTCACATGCCTTTCATACATTTCAGAGAAGAAAATAAAATTAGTGGTTGACAATGATGGATAAAATGGTATTTTTCTATATTTTAATTTATAGGATAAATTATTTATTTTAAAATAAATATATAGAGTATGAGTGTAAGATCTTTTATATACATATATACATTTATACAGTAAAAGTGGTCCATCTATTTGTGTTTTTTTTTAAGAATCAATTTTTATTTTTAATAGGCATGTTGTCATTTGATTGTGTATTATTTTAGGAAGGAATCACCATTTTCTTTCTTTTGAACTTTTAATGTTCTTCTAGGCGCCCTTGATGTTTCCTTAAAGTTGACTGTTTCCATTAATAGGAATAGGGGGATTAAATTTCATGGGAATCCCTTTGTGAGTTTGTATATTGGCGACTTTTGTTAACTACGGGAAGATATTTCGCGGAGTGTGTTTATGTATTTGAGAAGAAGTCCAAGGTGATGTTCCCTTCCTACTAGGCATCGTTCGATTGTTTATTTTAGGGCCACTACCTTTATATTTTTTTAAATAAGGATAACTCTACAAAGTTCCAATGTTACATGCATAACCACTTTATTACTTTACATTCAATTTATTTAATCCAAGTTGTTTCCTTAAAACGGATGGCACAATATCTATAAGTATGGGTTTCTCATAAGTGTGTTTTTTGGTGTTTATTTAGATAGGACCCAAGCTGATATATCATGTTGCGTACACATTTCGGATTCAAAGACAACGGTGTGGCTATTTTTTATTTTTTGCGATAACATTTTTATCAAAGAATCATGTCTACATATTTTAGTCAACTGTAAAAGATAAGGGACAGAAGTTGTTGCTGACTGCAAATGAGAGGTTGGTGGATCAAGTGGGAATTTGGTTATAGGGATATGATAATGTTTGGGTCTAATTGGTTTTCCCTTCCTGCTATGAATGATTTGTTTTTATTTTGAATAGGATCTTTCCCCTTTTTATATGTAGGTCTACGAAAAGAATTTCTTCAATCTATTGAAATTTATGGGTTAGGAAAATTTAACACAATCAAGGTGAGTTAAGATTGATACCCCACCATATTTTATTTTGAAGATGATGTAGGCCTCTCCGTAAATAGGGGAAACTTTTTCTCATACAGTTTGGGAAAGTTGGATATTATCCCTTGCAAATAGATCTCTTTCTTATATGTTGCATCATTTAACCCTTTTATTAAATGCTCAAGTGATCCATTGTTGGTAGCGCTGGTTGTCGTATGTCACATTTAGTCACCTCTCAACGTGGGGGGATAGTTTACCGTATTGGTCTTGAACCTAAACGGCTTTTGCAACTTGGATTTCGAGCATAACCCTAACAAAGGATATCTCGAGCTTGTTGGGTAGGACTGCCTCCATGACATAAACCAATGAGTAGGGAGGCCTATTAACTTTATTTACATCATGAAATATCATTAGAGGTCATAAGGGATTTTCTATGATCGCTCATTGTAATTTTATGTCATCTTGTTAATGATATTCTTATCATTTTATTAGTAGTTTCGGGTGGTCTGTTAGTCAAGGGTCTATATGGGGAAGACTTGTTTCAAGTAATCACATATTCGTGTAAATGGTTAGATACCTCTTTCTTAGAGTGTGGTTAAGTTTGACATATGGACTTATGACCAATTTAGGAAAGTATTATAGGGAAACTAGAATGAATTCATGACCAATGAATGACTTATGAGTCATTTTTCCTATGTTTTTCTCCCCCAAATAGAGAATCAAAATGTAGAGGTCGTGAAATATAGCCATCCAAGGGCCAAGTGTTGTCGGGGAGAATATTATTGGCATTTAAGGCATGTCGTGACATAGTACATGCTTTCCTTTTACATTATCGTCCAGTAGTACAATTGCTATGGTGTCTTTTATTGGAAAGGGTGTTCCCATTCATGAGTGTGATACACTCCCCTCTGTGGATTTTTCTTTAATTCCAATGTCCTCCTCTCCTGTGATGCATCTCATGTGTACTCCATCGAACCCCCTTTTTTTGAGTTGGATTGAATAGATGATGAACTGAGATACTAGTCATCTCATAGTGAAGGAATCAGTTAGAGTGGATTTTAATAGACAATGGTTATTATTTGATAAGTTCCATGTGGTGTTAATCTCAAAGAAGTAGTAAGGGGTGCTTCACCTCGTTAAGGTGAAGGTGACCCCCGTAGTTCTGTGCGGCATGTCTATTATCAAAGCTAGCATAATGAGTGTGTCTGCAAAAAAAAAATATATATATATATCCTTAGGGAGGATGTCAAATTCGATGTAATACCTTGTATTTTTTAGGGATTTTATTTTAATTATGGAAGTAGGAATAATTGAATTAAATGGAGAAAATTTATTTATAATTAATCCGAATTTAAATGTAATAATATCTAGCGTGACGAGAGTTGGTATTTATTCATGATAATTATGTTGAATATTACTGAGCGAGTAAAGTAATATATGATTAAGAAAATATTATTATGGCCAGGAGTGAAAAATACGCCAGTTGCAATATACTTAGTTGGGACGCGTATGTGAGTCGTGTCGGTATTACTTTATTTGGTTAAAAAGATATTTTACTTTTAAGTAACTTATATGACCATTTAGAGTGCAATGATGAGTCCAAAAGGGTCGATATAGTCAGGAAACACTACTCGGGTGTTTTATTTCGGTTTTGGGGTAATGTAGGCAAAAACAACACCCCAGAGGGGTATTTTAGCCTTTTGAGATTTTTTGGAATTAAAGTGGATGAAAATAGAAAATTAAAAAGAAAGTTCGTGGGTAATATACCATCTGTGAGTTTGCAAACCTACGTGAGATAGAGAGAAAACTAAAAAGGAAGACGAAGAACTCCATAAGATCCCAAGGACAAAGACTCAAGCTCTCACACTAAAAATTACACCAACGCGTACATCGTGAGGAGAGGATAAACCCTATACCAATTTCATCCAAAGATTTAAAACTTCACAAGAAGGAAAGATTTTATCTTGCTAAATGTTTAGAGCATATATGAGTAATGTTAACGTAGTTGATGAATAACCATGATATTATGAAATTGGGATTGAATTTGGGTATTAGTCTTTAATTGGGAGTATAGGTTTGCATGTAGTTGAATAACCTTGTTCTAGGAATGATGAATTTGGATTTGGTATGTTGATTTCATGCAATTAAATCTGAGATTAAATGGTTGTTAATGGAAGTTATGTGAAATTAGGGCTTTTGAAGACTTGAGAATTTAATTGAAATACATGTTATATTCTTAGCGATTTGATGTTAAAAATGGATGGAAAGTATTCTAATACTAGAGGATATATACTAAAGTTGTTGAATGTCAATTAAGATGATTTTTAACTTATTTTTTGTTGAACAAATTAGAAAAATGTAACTTTTGGGAGAACAGGGACGAACCCTGAATTCTTATTTGAACACGTGCCCAAGTCCTTCGAACGACCTCATTCAAATGAGAATTTGAACGAGATTATAAATGAAATTTTAGAATTCGTTCACACTAAGAAACTCGTTTGAACGGCCTCTTTCGAATGAGAATCCCCTAGTTCTAACGAGATTTCAGAAACATTAACCTTTGACCAAAAGAGTTAAAAACCCTTATAGGTTCCTTTAAGTACGATAATAGGACTTACGCTATTCTAGATTAGCTTTGTTTCATAATTTAGTAGTGAGAGGAATTTGTGAAAAGACGAAGGGAATGATTTGGAATGAGAACCCTAAAGAATGTATATGAGAATTTTATCGGGGAAATGTCTAAATCTTATTTGAGAATTTTCTTTTTAAGCCTCAAATGTCTAAAATTTTATCGGGGAAATGTTTGGGGCCTTGATGAAATATATTGATGGAATAATGATATGGAATTAGGTCTATGATTGAGTGTTGGACTTTAATTTTGTGAGAGAGTTAAAGTGGAGATTCATAGGCTTGATTGTGATGTACTCTAATTCGAGATGATAAGAATATAATTACGGAAAAGCGTGATCAAGCTTAAATTCGTTAGGTCAGTGGGTTAACAAGGGTAACTGCTGAATTGATATAGCAAGGGGTAACTAGGACCCATAGAGTTGTGTGAATACTTGAATTAATACGAAAGTGAAATAAATTCGTAAAGTAAATAAGTACGAGGAATATTATAGAGAAATATATTACGTACAAGTATGAATAATTGGGTTGTGTAAATACAACTGTTTTATAGGATTACTTGGGTTGTGAATGCCTATTGTGTGTTTCCTTGTGATAGGAACATAGACTCTGGAAATATTAAGTTATGGGCCAAGTGAGCGAGTTTGGGGATAATGGTTGAGTGACACCAAGTTATTAAATTAATGGATGTGTTAATTAATGAAGGTAGAGTCGGAAGGTAGACTCAAAAAAGTATTAAATTAATTATTGAGAGAGTAATTAATTTAGAGTCGGAACATAGACTCAGGAAATATTAAGTTATGGGCCAAATGAGCGAGTCCGGGTAGGATGGTTGGGCGATGCCAAGTAATCAAATTAATTGAGGTGTTAATTAATTTAATTAGAGTCGGATTGTAGACTCAGATAGGTAATTAATAGGTGTGATAATTAATTTAATTAGAGTCAGATTGTAAACTCGGGTGGGTATTAAATTAATAGGTGTGATAAATAATTTAACTAGAGTCGAATTGTAGACTTGGGTAGGTATTAAATTAACAGGTGTGATAATTAATTTAATTTGAGTCGGATTGTAGACTCGGGTAGGTATTAAATTAATAAATGTGTTAATTAATTTAATTTGAGTCGGATTGTAGACTCGGGTAGGTATTAAATTAATAAGTGTGTTAATTAATTTAATTAGAGTCGGACGATAGACTCGGGGAGGTATTAAATTAATAGGTGTGTTAATTAATTTAATTAGAGTCGGACGATAGACTCGGGGAGGTATTAAATTAATGGATGTGTTAATTAATTTAATTAGAGTCGGACCATAGACTCCGGGAAAGTATTATATTAATTAAGGTCTGAATTAATTATATTAGAGTCGGACCATAGACTCGGGAAGATGATAAATTATTAAGTGAGAAAATTAATTATGTTGAGTCGGGCCACAGACTCAGGAAATTACAGGCTAGTGTACGGGATTTTGAGTACACGGTAAAGCCGGAGTTTATATTATACATATACGGTGTAGTGATAGTATATATATACGTGTATATATTGTGTGTGGTATTAAATATCAGTGACTAGATATTTATTAAATTTATATACTCTAGTGCTATCAAGGGAGGTTGCGCGATGTGGGTGAATTCCCTAGCTTGAGGAGTATGGCAAGTATATCCCCAGGTCATAGCGTCTGGTATATATGGGTGAGGGATTTATCTCACTTTGAGGGAAGGAATATGATCGCCTCCACTACGTTTATATTTTGGGCCAAGTTGGTGAGCGATTACAACTTGGGAAACTAGGTTTTGTGAGCACACCTAGTGAGATAGAATTTTAAAGGGAATCATCCGGCAAGGGTATACTCGAAGGGATGGATATACGTATATTATATGTGTGGATGTTGTGGTAATGGTACGTATATAATGTTAGTAAATATTATATACGGGTAATAATACAGTGTGTGATGTATTTACTTTATATAACTTGTGACACGGTTATATGCTATTATTTAAGAGAAATTAATTAAGTTAATTGTGAGATAACTTATAATTCGAGAAATTATTATACTCGGGTTAGAGTAGTATGGAAAGGGAAGGTTATACCAGGTCTAGTTGGACGGGGTAGTACAACTAGGTGGGGTTAAGGTAACCGGTAGGTGTGCACAATAGTGGAGGGGTGAGAATGTCCACAAGGGAGTGCGACATTAACTTAAATATGAAGCGCATTTATGCATTTTAAATTACTGCAGTTATTTCACTTGCTAAATATTTTCAAAATGATTTGGGTTCTAACCCTTGCTATAAAACTTTTTTCAAAACCTTTTAGGTTTGCAGCCACAGGGACGCCAGGAATGATATTCTATTTCAGGGACACGGAGCTGTGGCATATATGGATGCTAGCAAGAGTTTGGATTATACGCATCATTCATTCATTCCTTGAGTAGGAATCTTGTATCAGTTTCAGTTTTATTTAGGGCACGGCGCCCAGACTTTCAGTTCAGTTTTCAGATTTGTTTTATTCCTGTGTTGGATATTTGTTTTGAATTATTTCACTTTGGTGGCCGATGGTTTATTCGGCAAATTGTTTAATTAATTATTTAGTTGAGTTTCATTCAGTTGTGTGAATGGTTTATATTTATTTCCTCATGTACTGTTTTGTGTAATTAAAAAGTTAAAATTGGCACCAGCTTTTGGAATACTAGGTGGTTAGTAAGTTTTAAAAAGTTTTCGACAGTGATGCTAAGGATGATCCAACTGAGATTCCTGTTTTAATTTGGTATAGGACTGATCACCCGGTAATTTATTAGGCGGGGTGTCACATAATTATTAGAACTAGCATATATAAAAATAAATTAATAGCATACTTGAATTGAACAGTACATTCGTATAGAGAACTCCAACGTCCAAATGTATGGCCTGCAACCCCGGCTTGCCTCCTTTCCTCCATCAGGAAAATCGTGGAAGGTACTCTATAACAAGATGAAAATTACAATAAATAATGAATTACAAATTTCATGCATTAACCCAGTCATATAGATACCAAATCTTTGAGGAAAAAGAACTCAGGCTAGAGTCAAGTAGGTACATTAGGCCTTCCAGAAAACATTTCACATTATTTTATGGGATATCAAACATATTTAAAAAATTAGACATATATGAAGTAACAGTAGTATATACTTAATTAACTAAAAAAAGCCCTCTAACTCAATCCACTTACAAAAAAGTGCAAAGATCCTAATTGTACTTTGAATGTACTCTCAATGACTCACCAAAGACATCGGTTGAACAACAACAATAGAAGTTCTCACTATTAATTTAACCTACTCAAGATTATAAAGAGAGACAACGAAAATGCATAGCTTCCATTAAACGATTCAGTGTTTAAAATTTATTCACTGTGTTCAAATAATGTTATATTTTGAGTGTTCAAAATTGATTCACTGCATTGAACTGCCATCAAACGATTCACAGTTGTGATATTTTCAATATTTAAAATTTCAATAAACAATGTTGGCTCTCTACTTTAGCTAAAATGGCGGTGAAGAAACTATTGGAGTCGTAATCCAAGAGCCTCATCGATGAGGTCCAGCGATGGGGCACTATGAAACGGATCGGCGTTAACCTCCACTACATGATGGAGTTCGGGTCCAGCGATGGGGATCAAATTTTGCAACCCTGTAAGTTCTTATTGCCCCATTGCCATCAATCTTACTTTCTTCTATTTAACTTCCCTTCTCTCCAACATGGGGTTATGACTATGCCAAAATACACATCTCCTTGCTCTCAATGAAAATTACATGAAATCGAAAAATAATGTTAAAAGGTCTTCATGTTAAAAAAACAATGCTTTGATGTCAAGGAATTAGTAGAACCAACATATATAAAAATAAGTTAATAGCATATTTGAATTGAACAGTACATTCATATAGAAAACTCCAATGTCCGAATGTTTGGCCTGCAACCCCGACTTGCCTCCCTTCCTCCATTACGCCAATCGTCAAAATTACTCAACCACATGCTGAAAAGTACAACAGATAATGAATTACAAATTTCCTACATTCACCAAATCATATAGATACCAAATCATTGAGGAAAAAGTACTGAAGCTAGAGTTAAGTACGTAAAATTTCCCTTCCAAAAAACATTTAACATTACTTTATTAGATATCAAACATATTTAAAAAAATAGACATATGAAGTAACATGAGTAGAGACTTAATTAACTAAAAAATGCCTCTAACCTAATCCACTTACAAAAACGTGCAAAGATCCTAATTCTTCTTTGAATGTACTCTCAATGACTCGCCAAAGACATTGGTTGAACAACAAAAATAGAAGTTCTCACTTTTAATTTAACCTACTAAAGATTATAAAGAGAGACAACCAAAATGCATTGCTTCCATTAAATGATTCAGTGTTGAAAATTGATTCACTTTGTTCAAATAATGTTATATTTTAAGTGTTCAAAATTGATTCACTGCATTGAACTGCCATCAAACGATTCACAGTTGTGATATTTTCAATGTTGAAAATTTCAGTCAACAGTGTTGGCTCTCTACTTTTTATAAAATGGCAGTGAAGAAACTATTGGAGTCATACTCAAAAAGCCTCATCGATGAGGTCAAGCGATGGGGCGCTATGAAACGGATCGGCATTAACTTCCACTACATGAAGGAGTTCAGATCTAGTGATGGGGGTAAAATTTCGCAACCCTGTAAGTTCTTATAGACCCATTGCCATAAATCATATTTTCTTCTAGTTAACTGGACTGCTCTCGAGCGTGGGGTTGTGACTATTCCAAATACACATCGCCTTGCTCTCAATGAAAATTACTTGAAATCGAAAAATAATGTTAAAAGGTCTTCATGTTAAAAAAAACTATGCTTTAATGTCAAGAAATTAGTAGAACTAGCATATATAAAAATAAATTAATAGCATATTTAAATTGAACAGTACATTCATATAGAGAACTCCAACGTCTGAATGTTTGTCCTGCAGCCCCGACTTGCCTCCCTTCCTCCATTACGCCAATAGTCAAAATTACTCTATAACATGCTGAAAATTACAATAAAGAATGAATTACAAATTTCCTACATTCACCATATCATATAGATACCAAATCATTGAGGAAAAAGTACTGAATCTAGAGTCAAGTAGGTACAATTGGCCTTCCAGAAAACATTTAACATTATTTTATTGGATATCAAACATATTTAAAAAAATAAACATATGAAGTAACAGTAGTAGAGACTTAATTAACTAAAAAATCCCTCTCACTTAATCCACTTACAAAAAAGTGCAAAGATCCTAACAGTTCTTTGAATGTACTCTTAATGACTCACCAAAGACATCGGTTGAACAACAACAATAGAAGTTCTCACTATTAATTTAACCTACTAAAGATTATAAAGAGAGACAATCAAAATGCATTACTGCCATTAAATGATTCAGTGTTGAAAATTGATTCAATGCGTTCAAATAATGTTATATTTTCAGTGTTCAAAATTGATTCAATGCGTTCAAATAATGTTATATTTTCAGTGTTCAAAATTGATTCACTGCATTGAACTGCCATCAAACGATTCACAGTTGTGACATTTTCAATGTTGAAAATTTCAGTCAATAGTGTTGGCTCTCTAATTTAGATAAAATGGAGGTGAAGAAACTGTTGGAGTTGTACTCTAAATGCCTCATCGATGAGGTTAAGCGATGGGGCGCTATGAAATGGATCGACGTTGACTTCCACTACATGATGGAGTTCACATCTAGCGATGGGGTCAAATTTCGCAACCGTGTAACTTCTTATAGACCCATTGCCATCAATCCTATTTTTTCTAGTTAATTGGCCTGCTCTCGAGCGTGGTGTTATGACTATTTAAAATACACATCGCCTTGCTCTCAATGAAAATTATATGAAATGAAAAAATAAGGTTAAAAGGTCTTCATGTTAAAAAAAAACTACGCTTTGATGTCAAGGAATTAATATAACCAACATAAATAAAAATAAATTAACAGCATATTTGAATTAAACAGTACATTCGTGTATAGAACTCCAACGTACAAATGCTTAGCCGGCAACCCCGACTTGCCTCCCTTCCTCCATTTGGCCAATCGTCAATAGTACTCTATCACAGGCTGAAAATTATAAAAAAGAATGAATTACAAATTTCCTACATTCACAAAATCATATAGATACCGAATCATTGAGGAAAAAGAGCTGAAGCTAGAGTCAAGTAGGTACATTAGGCCTTCTAGAAAACATTTAACATTATTTTATGGGATATCAAACATATTTAAAAAAACTGACATATGAAGTAACAATAGTATATACTTAATTAACTAAAAAATACCTCTACCTCAATCCAGTTACAAAAAAGTGCGAAGATCCTAATTGTACTTTGAATGTACTCTGAATGACTCCCAAAGACATCGGTTAAACAACAACAATAGAAGTTCTCACTATTTATTTAACCTACTCAAGATTATAAAGAGAGGCAACCAAAATACTTAGCTTCCATTAAACGATCCAATGTTTAAATTGATTCACTACGTTCAAATAATGTAATATTTTAAGTGTTCAAAAGTGATTCACTCCATTGAACTACCGTCAAACGATTCACAGTTGTGATATTTTCACTGTTGAAAATTTCAATCATGAGTATTGGCTCTATACTTTAGCTAAAATGGCAGCGAAGAAACTGTTGGAGTCGTACTCCAAGAGCCTCATCGATGAGGTCCAACGATGGGGCGCTATGACACAGATTGGTGTTAACCTCCACTAAATAATGGAGTTCGGGTCTAGCGATGCGGCGGTATGATTTTACCATACTCTTCTCTGATGATGATAATATCTTATCTTTCTTATTGAGCTCTTCATAACTCCACCGCTCTTTTATAAACAGGCTTTTATAAAAGGAAACTCAATACAGAAGATTTAAAAAATAATGTGTTTGTTAAATTTGACCTCAATTTCCTAACACTCAACTTCACCTGAACCAAATTCCATTCATAACAATTTAACAGATTTTAACACAAAGAAATAAAGTAACTTCACAATCAGCATAATAGGCTTGAGCTCACACGAACTCACCTATGTTTTACCTATAGTAATGTCTTATGTCAAGAAGTGACACATTAATGTCACCTTAATTAAAAGAAAGATGAAGAAAACCCCATATGTACAAGAAATAAGATGAAAGTACTAAATTCAAATTAACTTGGATACGTGGGGGATACTAAATTCTAATTAACTAAACTCTAACAAAATTCTAAGGTAAAAATAAAACATAAATAAATAATAAGCTTAGTGTATGTTTCGTTTGGTCTAAACAACATTACTGATAAACATATAAGAAAATTCTCACTTGTCTAAACAAATTCATAGGAAGCTCATGATATCACCTTTATTCACCTTTCCCATGTTATTTAAGCAAGACAGAGATAGGAGAATATCCCACGCAAAACCTCATACACAGGATAACATTGCGACGTTTATGCTTTAGTTATGTACTAAAACAAACAGCGAATGAAGGAAACATTAAAACACATTTAATCAAATGGTAAATAAAATACATGAATTTCATAGGCTATGTGTCCAAAACTATACCTTACGGCCAATACTCGTCCAAGGAGAGGAAGACAATATCGTCCTAATCTTCACATCCAACCTCTGGGAGACCTCTAGTCAGTCCCAGAAGAGGGAATAATGGGTAAGCAAATTTCATGTAGGCTAACTTTGTCTATAAATACAGATAAAGAGACAGAGTATTAGTAATAATGAACATCAAACGATAACATAAAATTGTTTATTACATAACAGGTGTTATTACTCACTTTTTACCAACAATTCCAGCAATTCCCGATGAGAATAATATGATTAAAAGGAAGCACAACATAACAATAGCACTAACTTAAGAACCCCTCGAATAAGAATCATCCTTAAAGGATTGTTACTTATGCTTCCACAATAGCACAATAACACTTTGATCTTCAAACAACCGAACATTTTGAGTTAATGCTTTCTCAATGGTCCAATTAGTGCACATAACATCTAAGTAAAAATAAAAATTGCCAAACAAAATGAAACACTTAGTTAGGACTACAACAACAACGTAGAAAAAAATAAAGTATAAACATACCTCAGTGATTCCAAGACTTGCCACCAACTCTGCCCAATTCAGCAAAATGATAAACCTACAATCACAAAATGAAAATAGAATCTAAACATTAAAAGTAGAATTAAACTCATATAAGAAAGCCCCAATATTTTTTTTACACTAATAGAGCCGAATCCATCACTGTAAACAAAAAACCACATGATACAACAACTCATCTCCTCACTGAGTTAGCATCAATTAAAACCCAAGATACATTATACAACCCCATGTGAGTTAGTGTAAATAATTTAAAATAAACAATAATTTGATATTAATCTAACAATCATTTGAAATAAACAAATAATAATCTGAAATAAATATGAAATTAAAACCCCCATAAATTTATTAAGAACATGTATTAATTGTTTATACCTATAAAAATCATGTACATACATACATGTAAGAACTGTATATTAAACCATAGCTTCTTGTATGCAAAACCTATAACTTCTTGAATCCACCTCAAACTCTAGCATACCTAAAAATTATAAATAATAAGCATAGAAGTTCATTAAACACTGAATGAATATAAGAAATAAATTGGAAGACCTCTGTACATGATTTTTTCAAGAGGGGATCTTTCATTTGAAGAAAACCTAGATCTAAAATGAAGAAAACCCGAAACTAGTGATGTGTAAAGAGAAGACATGGTGAAGAGAAGACGTGGTGAGAGAGGGAGAGAGATAGATAGATAGATAGATAGATAGATAGATAGATAGATAGAGAGAGAGAGAGAGAGAGAGAGAGAGAGAGAGAGAGAGAGAGAGAGAGAGAGAGAGAGAGAGAGAGAGAGAGAGATATGCGAGGGATGAAAGAGAGAGAAATAGGTGGTAGGGTTTTTTTGGGCTCACTGATGAAGAACAGGAGAATGACAGGTTTGTGTGAGAAATGAGAGAGAGTGTGAACAAAATGTTGAAGTGATTTTGAACAAAGTATTCCCAATTTTGAATTGAAGTGTTCATTTGGTAAGTAAGAAAATAGGGGGAAATCAAATATTTGAGGGGAAAAATACGAAGTGAAAAAAACTCTAATAGATGATGTAGAAACCTCATTATGTTACCCCCTAACTCACCTTAGGTCCCTAGTACCTCCACTCATCACTACAAACCCAGGTCATGTCCCGAGCACTGACCTGAAAGCCATTGGGCACTCCCGGGCTCAGTTTGACCCAAAAGTCAAACTCTTCATCTCGACCGAGACTGAATGAATCTTCTAAGTGAACTGAATACCCTTTCCAACGGTCCACCTCGTGCACGATTCTGACTTACCATGCGGATGAACGGTCCTTTTGCGTCTGAAACCTGACCTAGAGGCCACCGGGCGCTCCCGGGCTCTGTTTGACCTAAGTCAACTCTTCAGCTCAACTGAGGCTAAATGAATCTTCAAAGGGTCCTGAATACCATTTCCAACGGTCCAACCCATGCACGATTCGGACTTTCCATGCGGACAAACAATCCGTTTGACTCCGAGAAGCCACCGAGGGCATCCCGGGCCGGGTTGACCAAGTTAACTCTCCAAACCGGGTCAAACTGTTTGGAATGTCTAAGTAAATAACCTAACCTTTCCAATGGTATGCCCTGTGCGCGATTCCGACTTACCATGCGGACGAATGATCCGTTTGCGTCCGCACGATTCCCCGTCCAATGGACCGACAAATGCTTCAGAGCCATATTTGACCAAAAGTCAACTCCCAAACTCGGGAGCGGTCCAAAGAACTTTCGAAGGTATCTAAATTACCTTTCCAACGGTATGCTCCGTGTGCGATTCTGACTGACGATTTGCCCTCGACGACCAATTTCTCGAAATAGCCTGAAGCGCACTTCCAAATGGCAGGTCCCAGACCCTGCCTATCGGCACCTGCCGACAGGTAGTACCATGGCAATGCCGATCGGCAGTCCCTTGGGGCTATAAAAGGAGGGCTTCACCTTATTTGCACGGAGAGCCCAGATTTGATAAAAATCTTTCTAAACGAATCCTAGAAACCTCTCTCCAAGGCAACGTGATTTTAACTTCCGAATCCTCCTTTTACTCCCACTTTTCATCATCCCTTTCCTCAAATTTGGTGAATTAAACACTCTCCATCATCATTCAAAGTGCAAGGTTTTCTCTCCAACATTCAAGATCAAGCTCAAGATCTTGAAGAAGGTCCATCTTTCTCAAACTCTCTCCTAAATTCTCTTGAATTCCCAATAACGTGTTTTCTTACTTAGCACTTTTATTATCTCGTCTCAAACATCCTAATATAATTTTTATTTAGTAATGTTGCACATCTCTTATTTTCATAAAACCCAAAAATAAGAAAAAGAGGCTTTGCTCACAAATTCCAAATAGGGATTCTCACACTTTTTCCACACTCTTCTCACAACAAAAACAATTTTTTCCACACATATACACACACACACACACTCATAAATAAGAGATTCCCCATTTGGGTTTATGGGATAATACCCACCCCTCATTTTGTATGCGAACTATGTGGACTTTGAAGCCTTTATAGGCTACGTAGGCGTCTCGGGGTAAAACTCGAGACTCGTGTCCTTTTTCTCACTTTTTACCTTATCTTTTATCTTTTTTTTAATCCATTTTCCTTATATTCTATATACTTGATCTTAGTGACGTTTTAATCCATATGCGTTATCGTTCCATTATAATGATCAACGTAGAGGTAATCACGTAAATCTTATTTTTCTAATATTATTCTTAATATCTTCCTACGGATGACTCGCTTTATCTTTTCCATGATACAAGTCGAGGATTCCTATCTCCATTCTATATATATACACATACACACATATCACGGGGGGAAACATAAAAGAAAATAACAAATATCCATGGGAGACCGAAAGGGCGAAATGGGTGCCTAACACCTTCCCATTTCGTAACTAAACCTCCGAACCCTTCTCAAATCATTTTGGTTTCGCACGCACCAGTATGTCTTTGGATGCCATCCTTCTGGGTGGCTTCCCCTTTTCTTTTGTCTGTTTTGAGTTAAATAGACTGGAGACTCTGAATCTCTCTACATTTTTTTCACACCACAAACGACGCCGGCCGAAGCGCTCCCGAGAGAGATGCGCGGGACCTGAAGGATCCTTTCCTCCACGCGCCCGCCCGCGGGGATTAGGATCGGGGGATGGCCAGAGTGGCGACTCTGCTAGGGACTTGTGTGTTTTTTCTTATGGTCTTAACTCTATTTACATGGATGATATATTTGTTTATGTTTCCCCCCATATCTGCCTATCCCCCTTTCTCACATGTATCCCATGCTTATGCTTATGCTCACACACTTGTAGAAAATTCTCCATGTACACTTCGCACGACGTGTACCTACGAGCACATGTATATCCCCATGTTGCACACATCACCCATCCATACTTGGTGTACCTTTTAGGGTACTTGTACTTTGTCCCTATTTGGCATAATCAAGAAAGGCATTCCCTTCATAAGATACTAATAAGAGAATCATGCATGATTCACACGATATCACCAAAGAGCATTGCTATTTACCAAATTTTACCCAGTAACTGGAGGGTCACTTCGTGATGGGCGCTGGTCCGGTAGGTCGCAGTTAGCCTAAGCGATATGACTCTCACCTTCCATTGGCCAAGTAGCTTCGACGTATATCGAACGGTTCCCCCGCATCGTACCGCTTGACCGTAGTCATGACGGGAGGTATATCTCAGGGAATTCGTTCACGTAGACCGAGTATATCGAATTTGTACTCACACGTACCATCCCCACGAGGTATATGGTGAGGCAATTCACCTACACTCAGGTATATCAAAGAAGGGAACCCATGCCGATTCACCCAACCAACTGCATACCCGCATATAGGTGTCAAACCTAGGACACGCAATTTAGATTGCCGGTTTCAACCCGAAACTCTGTCAAATTCTGGGTCAACCTTCTGCCTAATTTTCGTGCATTTGTTAATATGGGACCCTGTCCGTGAGCCTAGTTACAAGTCCAAATGTAGCTTTCCATATATTAAGACCCCATTTTTCCAGCCTCGGGTCCCATCCGACATTGATTTTAGGAGAATTAAATACAAGTGAGAACATAATAATCAAAATAATCATGCTGAGTTCCGTCTCCAAAAAAACATTTCTCCCTTCTTTATTAAAAATCCAAAAACATTTCTCCCTTCTTTATTAAAAATCCTAAAACATGTATCCCTTCTTTATTAAAAAAGGAAAAACATTTTTTCCTTCTTTATCAAAAATCCAAAAATATTTTCTTCCCTTTTTTATAAAAAATAAATCTTATTATACGCCTTCTCAGGTCGATTGCAAGCCCTTGGCCTGGCTCCCTATTAGCTTCGGTCTTCAGTCAAATCACCCCGGAGTTTTATCCGCTCCTCTACTACTTCTTCCGAGTCTGGAATCCATCCACCTTCCATGGAGAATGAAGATCAAGCACCAGTCATACAACCGGATCTGTCGACAGTTCTAGCTCAGCTCGTGGCCAAGATTGACAACCTCCAAGCTGAGGTCCGAGAAATACAACGAAACCAAGTTCCTATTCCTTAAGAGCCCGAGGCCCTATTCCCTCATGCTATGGGTCCACCCGAGCCTATCTGGGTCCCGGAAGAATATCACCACGCTCCACATGCCCCTCCAGCTAATGGGCCACTGTCTGCCCAACTTTCGATGCCATACATTGCCCAGCCTGTGGCTAACATGACTATGGTCATTGATCCAAAAGAGGAGGAGTTGAAAAAAGTCAAAGAAGATCTTAAGATGCTCACTAAGAAGTTCGACCAATTCCGAATCTCTGGGAATTACATGGACTACACCCATATGTCTCCTTATCCTAAAGCAAGGTTACCCGAGAAGTTCAAGATGCCAAACATCAAGAAATTCAGAGGGAGTGGACCCCAAATTGTCCATCTTCAAAGTTATCACCGTTCCATGACTCTCCTAAGGTCTTCCGAAGAAGTAATGCCCCAACTATTTCAACAAACCTTGAAGGATAGCGCTGTCCGATGGTTTTTGTCTCTCGAAGAGTCCAAAATCCGTAGTTGGGAGGATGTAGCCCGAGAATTCATGTCACATTACAAATACAAAGAAGAGCTTGAGGTCACCCGCCGTGATTTAGAGCTGCTCAAACAAAACTCTAGAGAATCAGTCAGTAACTTCATAGCCCGATGGAGGGAAAAAGCAGCTACCATGACCAATCGGCCATCTGAGGAAGAATAGGTCAACATAATGAAGAAGAATTTCTTGCCCCATGTTCGAGAAACCATGGGAGGACAGTACTACCCCCACTTTCGAGCTCTCAGAGAGGCAGGAGTGTAAATCGAGGAAAGCCTCGTTAAAGCAAAAATTGAACCAAAGAAGGTGTCCGGACAGTTCACCCCTAGAAAGTATATCAAGCCTGCCAATGCTACAGTCTCAACCATCAACAATATCTCTCAACCAACCACATCATGGGCATCAGAAAGACGCCCTGCTCCCGTCCTAAGGGAATACACTGAGCTTCATGCTCCCCTCTCTAAAGTTTACCAAGCCCTGTTAAGCCGAAACCTCATTAAGCCCTTGGATCCACGTCCATTGCCAAATTCACTCCCAAGAAACTTCAAGACCGACGCTCATTGCGCCTTTCACCAAATAGCTGTCCATACCACTGACCAATGCTTCCACCTTCGAAACATAATCCAAGATCTCTTCGATCGGGGTACCATCCCCCCACCACCCAATCCTAAGATAAAAACTACCCATAACCCCCTCCCAAATAACACCGATGCCATCTTCTTGGAAAAAAACCAAGATTTTGATCCCTCAACTCAAATCACACCCATATACTCTCCTAAACCTCTTCAAATTTGCCCATATTTCCTCCTACACCCTACTAGCCTCACTGATGAGGCGCTGCCAATCCTCACTAGATCATGCATCGTTGTCCGTACCCATTCTGAAGATGAAAGTATGGAATTGTCAGAGGTCTTAAATCAACTCCTAGAGTTCGGGCTGAAATTGCCCTCATAGATGAATATCGATTGCCAGATGTTCAGTGCACTATTTTTGGAAGCGCAGAAATGGTCCCGAGAATCAGATAGTTGGGTGGTACCTACCGACGAAGTCAGCTTAGATGATGTTGTCCAGACTATGGCATAATTATTCAGGCAAACCAACAGCATTTGCAGTATCACCAGGTTACTTGAAACTTTGAAGCTACAAGGGCGTTTGGTCCCTTCAATCACACATATCCCCACAGACTGGGAGAACTTGTATGAATAAGCCGTTGAAGTTGTGGAATGCATCGTCTTTAATGGGAAAGACAAAATTGTTTCCACCAGATGAGGGGAAGGATTCGGAGATTCAAGCAAAGAACAAGCTTCAGGAAGAGCTGGCCCAGTAGTTGACATATGTGGGATGATATCATTCAAAGAACTCCTTGGAGAAATAGACATGGTGGCAGAGAAACCTGAGATTGACGAGGAAACAAGATTTAAGTTTTTCCTTTCTTCAGTAAATCACATGGCAAGATCTGGGAGACATTACCAAGTTCCAAGCTCGCTACCAACAAATGATAAGGGGAAGGGCGTTGAAAGCCTTCCTATGCCAGAGATGACCATTGATGAGAGAAAGATCCTTGATCAACTAAAGAAACCCCAAGCTAACATCACTCTATGGGGGCTTTTCATGTCTTCCCAGCTACACAGAAATGCTTTAATCAAATTACTCACTGGACCTATAGTTCCTCCCTCTTCCACACTAGAAGAAGCGGTAAATTTGGTCAGATCCTTGACCTCCACCTGAATGTTGTTCTTTTCTAAAGAAGAAATCCCCAAAATTGGGCCGAATCACAATCATGCACTCAACATCTCTGTCAAAGTTATGGGGAAGGTTGTACCGCTCTCTCTCGTTGATAATGGATCCACTTTAAATGTCTTCCCACTCAGAACGTTCATATGCTTCGGGTTTAAAGAAAGTGACCTCGCTCCAACCTTCGATGTCGTCCGTGCCTACGATAATACCCGTCGGGAGGTGATGCGATCCATAAAACTTATAATAGTGGCTTGCCCTATAAACCCTGTCGTCGAATTCCAAGTCATCGATATCCCGGCATGTTTCAACATGTTGCTCGGAAGACCCTGGCTACACAGTATAAACGGTGTGTCTTCCTCACTCCATCATAAATTGAGGTTCTTTGCCAACGGGAGAGTCATCACCATTTTGGGCGACGACAAAAATGTCGACGGTGCAAGCACCAACAATCCAATTCTCGAGGTACAACCTGGGTCAAATGATATTCTCCTATCAGAATTTCGAGTCGATCCATCCATACTCCTGGCAAGGGACAGTTTCAAAGAAAGGGTTTGTCCAGAATATCACCCTCATGGCAATGTCAATGTGATTCAGATGTTCAGAAGCATGCACTTCATGCCCAGACTGGGGCTAGGGAAAAGGAAACAAGGGATACTTGAGCCCACCGAACTAAAGAAAGCTTGCCCTCCTTGTGGATTGGGATATCAACCATCAGAACAAGAGCTCAAAATGATCCGCCAATCTCGACCAAGCAGGAGACTAGATTGTTTCCAGACTATCCTAGGAGACTCCTTGAATGGGTGATTTATCAAAGAGGGAGAAGACTTACCCTTTTGATACACCTCTCCTCAACTGGCACTACATTAATGGACCCATCCCTTCTGATTAAAGCTGCTGATACACCTCTCCTCAACGGGCATATTGCGCCAGTTCTACCGCTTGAAATCTCCCCTAACCCCAATGTTTACCTTGTTTCTTCTTCTGTTGTCTATCCTTGCTCAAATGTAATCGATACCTCTTTTGATAAGGTTCTCAATGCTTTTTTTCCTATGAATGAAATAAACGAAGATTTTGAGTATCTTGTTGTGACTTACATTAATTGTTTAAATTCCAATCGAACTTTTGATGACGATGATTTTGCAAATGAACAATTTTTAACTGATCTAAATAAGGTTAATAATAAACTAAATAATCGCGTTCAAGTTAATGAGAAAGAGACTGTTGTTATTAATCTCGGTTCTAGTGGCCAACTGCGCGAGATTAGGATAGGGGCCATCCTTGACGAGCATGAGCGCGCACAACTCGAAGAATTGCTAGAAGAATTCGTGGATGTCTTCGCATGGTCCTACGACGATATGCCCGGTATTGATCCTAAAATAGGTCAGCATCAGATCCCCACTCTCCTAGATTACAAGCGGGTTAAACAAAAGTTGAGAAAGCTCCTCACCGAATGGTCGCTCAAGGTCAAAGAATAGGTGGTCAAACAGGTAAACATGAGCTTCATTCGTGTGATCGAATATCCCACATGGCTAGCCAACATAGTACCTGTGTCGAAATCAGGAGGGAAGGTTCGAATGTTTGTGGATTATCGAGATTTAAACAAAGCATCCCCAAAGGATGATTATCCGTTACCCAATATCGACATGATCATGGACAACACAACTAGTCATGCTCTCAAGTCATTCATCGACGGGTTTGCCAAATACAACCAAATCAAGATGCACCCAGACCACTAAGAGAAAACCATATTCATCACCCCATGGGGGACCTTTTGCTATACCGTTATGCCATTCGGTCTCAAGAATGTTGGGGCTACCTACCAAAGGGCTGCCACAACCATCCTGCATGATCTGATTCACAAGGAGGTCGAGGTTTACATGGATGATATGATTATCAAGTCCAAAACTAGAGAAGGTCATGTTCCCTCTCTCCGAAATTTCTTCGAACGACTCCGACAGTATCAGATGATACTCAATCCACAGAAATGCGTCTTCGGCGTTATAAAGGGAAAACTCTTAGGATTTATGGTCAGTGAGACGGGGATAGAAGTACATCCCGCCAAGTTGAAAGCCATACTTGAGATACCACCACCCCAAACAGAGAAAGAAGTCCTAGGATTTCTTGGGAAATTATAATATATCACCCATTTCATCAGCCAGCTAACCTCCACCTATGAACCAATCTTCAAGCTCCTCCGAAAGGATTCAACCAAGGTTTGGAACGAGGCCTACCAAGAAGCTTTTGATTGAATCAAAAAATATCTGACCCAACCTTCAGTTCTCATGCCACCACAGTCTGGTCTCCCCTTTCTCTTGTACCTAACCATAACCGACATTGCATATCCCAATACCATGAGGACTCTCGCAAAGAAAGAGCCATCTATTATGCCAATCGCAAATTGGTCGGGTACGAGGTCAACTACACTGCTTTGGAAAAAGCATGTGTCGCGCTTGTCTGGGTCACCCAAAATTTACGACACTACATGCTCACCTTCCCCATAAAACTGGTATCCCGAATAGATCCCATCAAATACCTGCTTATGAAACCCGCCTTATCTACCCAAATGGCCCGATGGTTGATGCTCCTAACCGAGTTCGATATCGTGTACATCACACAGAAATCCGTTAAAGGAAGAGCCATCTCTGAATACTTCGTTGACTACCTTGTAGAAGAAACAGATGTTTGGATCTCCGAATTCCCAGATGAAAATATCCTCTGCACCACTCAAGACCGCCTTCGATGGAAAATGTTCTTCGATGGCACTGCCAACAAAAAGGGATATGGCATTGGGATACTTCTAGTCGCCCCAGATGACTCCCACACTCCCATCGCCATAAAATTGGATTTCCTTTGCACCAACAACATTATAGAATACGAGGCATGCATAGTGTGCCTCAAGGGCGCTCTCAATAAAGGTATTCAAGTGCTCAGAAAGTGGAAAGTCAAGGACGAAAAGCTCCAACCTTTTCATGCCCAAAGAGTTAGCCTCCCAATTCCGAGATATCACCTTACATTACCTACCCCGAGCAAAGAATAACCTAGCCGATGATCTCGCCACTGTGGCCTCCATGGTTGACATGCCCGAGGGAATAACAATGACCCCCTTTCGAGTTCAAAAGCAAGACAAACCAACCCATTGCTACCACATTGAGCTCGTCACCACAATAGATCCTGAGCTAGTCAACTACTGGTACTATGATATTTGTTGCCTCCTCAGGTACGGTAGGTATCCCGAGGGTTCCAACAACAATGACCGAGCTACCCTCCGAAGGCTGTCCTCCTAGTACATCATTTGTTATAAAGCACTACTCAAAAGAAATTTTGATGGAACTCATTTGCACTATATCGCAGGGGCTGACATTGAAAAGATAATGCAGAAGATCCATAGTGAGGAATGCGGGCCCCACATAAACGGTCATATGCTTGCCAAGAAAATCATCCGACAGGGCTACTACTGGACCACCATAGCCCAGGATTGCACCGCGTATGTTCGGAGATTCCCTAAATGCCAATAATTCTCCAATCTCCAACATCTACCTCCGTAGGAATTATACAACATGACTTCTCCCTGGCCGTTCTCCACCTGGGATATCGACATCATAGGGAATGTTACATCGAAGGCATCAAATGCGCATGAGTTCATCCCAGTTGCCATTGATTACTTCACCAAATGGGTCGAAGCTGAGTCATATGCAGTATTAAATGCCAAGAAATTGGATAAATTCATCAAGAAAAATATCATCTGCCGATATGGGGTCCCGCACGAGCTAGTGTCAGATAACGGTTTACACTTCGAGGAAGAAGTCACAGAAGTAGTCAACGAGTATAGGATTCAGAGACACAAATCTTCTCCCTACCGACCTCAGACCAATGGTGCAGTTGAAACCTCCAACAAGAACCTCAAAGCCATCATTCGCAAGATGACCGAAAGCTGTAGGGATTGGGCTGACCGGATCCCATATGCCCTTTGGGGCTATCGAACATCAATTCGAACCTCTACTGCGGCTACCCCTTAGTCCCTGGTCTACGGCAAAAAAGTTATCCTCCCTGTGGAGTTAGAAATACCCTCGCTACGCATCACGCTCGAAATCATGGTTAGTGAATAAGATCGGTGCCAAAGTCGTCTTGATGAGCTAGCCCTTCTGGATGAAAGAAGATTAAAAGCTCTTTATCAGATATAGGGGGACCATCGCCAAATAGCGCGTTCATTTAACAAGAGAGTCAAGGATCATGATGTCCGAGAAGGGGATTTATCCCTCAAGGAGATAATAGAACCCATATAGGACCCCAGAGGAAAATTCAAGCCCAATTAGAGCGGCCCTTACATTGTGAAGAAAATCTTGTCTGGCGGTGCTGACGTGCTCACTGACCTAGATGGGGAGGAAATGGCTCGTCCAGTCAACCTGGATCCCTAAAAAAGTTTAACCCCTAGCCCAAAGTCTCAACGCGCTGTGACTCTTCTCATCTCCATTATATTCTAAAAAAAAATCTTCATTTCCCTCTACCCAGAACTACGTGGGCCTGATCCTTTATAAAAAACCACTTTTAAATAAAAAAAATTTAGAAACCCCAGAGGTAGGTAGGCAGCTGATACAACTTACATGAGCATGACCCCTTATTTTTCATAAAAATATATTCTTTTCTTATCTCCTAGAACGACAGTTCATTCTAAATATCTACTTGAACAAAAGGATTATTTATGCCTTAGCGATCTGTATAGATAATTCAAAATACAAAACTCATCGAAAGGCACAGCTGGATGATCAGAAACTTGTTTTTTTCATTAATAAAAAATTGCAGTACATATTACATAAGAAAAATGGACAGATAACTCCCTTCCCCGCCACCATAAAAAGCCAAATAAAATCCCCACATACATTCCCTATTAGATAAATAAACTCCACAGGAGTCCTACCCAAAATTACCCGAAGAGCCTGCACCCTAATCATCTACATCCTGAGGACCCCAAGTTTCCCGTGCCAGAATACAGTGCCGCAAACATTCCATTGATCAATTAGCCTTAACCATTTTTGAAAAGACCACACCACCCCCTTCCATGGAGTCATATAAAACAAACCATCTTTGACCAGTCTCTACTGCCAACATCTTGATGACTACTTTCCTCCACAACCACCTTATATAATCTGTAGGGACATGGCAAACCTTCCCAACAGACTGAGAGGGACTAGTCGACGGACGCCGATTTTCCCACAGAGACCCAAGCAACAAATGAAGGCACTCAGTCAAATCTTGTACTGGAAAGAAATTCGAGGTCTGAGGGGGCACGACCTGCACCCAGCCAAATTAGCACAGAAGCCGCCAAGAGAAATAAAAGGAGGTCTGTTTGAGACCAACCAGCCACACATATCAATACTCTCCTAGCTCCAGAACAGGAAGCAACTGTCCCCACCAAGGCACTGACCAATACAGCCCACGAGCCCCATACTCCACAAATGAATTCTCCCAGTTATCAACATACGGGCCAACGCGGGTGAAGTAGCGGAAAAATAAGTTGGGTACGACCGACAAAGGATATTCTGGAGGAGTCGACAAGCGGAATCTTTCAGACAACCACATGAACAGCATCACAGGGCTACCGCTTGAAAACTCAGGACGACTTTCTTTCCAGGCATCCAGGCCATTCAGAGTCTCCGCCAATATCACCGTCGTAGTATTGCGACGGTATGACATCCATGAAGTAATGGCTGCAAGTTGAGGGTCCACTTGCACCTCCCCGATCAGCAACATCAAATTTGAAACCAGGCCAAGAACAACGGCTCGAGCATAGCCGGTATCACCTACATCCTGTAAATGCACGGACTGCAGCACCGTCGGGAGGGAGATAATTCCTCTAGCAACCAATGACCTGGCCGGCGAAGGCGAGATATGAAGAAGCCCGGCCAAAAAATCCCTAGGAGAGCGGGAAAATTCGGGCAAAGCGAAATACATGGTCTTCGGGTACCAGAATTGTACCGCTGCTATCAGCATATTCCACTCAAAAAGGCCGATTGCGCCACAAGGAGACTCGACGCATGTTGAAGGCATCATAGTCGACATTATAAGAGCACATAACTCCTAAGGCTTCGAGTTAATCAACAAACTCAATGCTACCAGGGAGAGCCATCTTGCAAGACTAAAAGATAATGGGTAGGCAGATGAGGATGCAAAGGTGTGATGAGAACACTCCACCCTTCTCCCTTTTTATACTTAAAAATCCTCACAAAGGACATAATCCCTGCAGAAATCGAAGGGAATCCTACCCCACAAGGTACCAAAGACTGAAGAAGGTATCATTCAAAGATTTAAAATTGATGGGACTGTACTGAACTACCGATAGGCAGGTCTGGCTGCTTGCCGATCGGCAACCCCCTATTTTTCAAAAAAATTCCTCCTTTCCTCTTTTATCAAATCAGAAAACTCAGTGAAAATAAATTGATAATCTCAACAGAATTTCAAAATCCCTTTTCCACCCTATATAATTTCCGTTTTTAGATAAAACTTTCCTTCAAAAAATTCCAAAAATATTCCTTTTTATGGGCTCAGCATCAAAGTAAAAAGCGCATATGCATCCATTCATTCATCATTAATAAAAGAAAATAAAAAATGCCATTGGATTGCATATATTTGTGTTCTGCGTTACATCAATTTTGTAGGAAATAAAGAAAAAGAAAAAATAATGGGACTCAGCCCGAACCCACGTTCTCTCTCTATCTCTCTCTATCAAAAGCTTCCACCCCTGCGACGCGCTCTCTTTCCCCTACGATGGGACGACGCCCCCCACTACCCGAGCCAGAGTCTTCCCCGGACGAGGCTGACGGCACCAAGCAAGAAGGAACAGGGACAGCATCCCGAATGTGGGCAGTCGTCGATGATATCCAGTCTCTGATGTCTTTCAGCCAAGTGGTCGACACCCAGACTTGCTGCAAGGAAAAGGTAGAATCAATATCAAGCAAAAGAAATAAAAAAGAGGAAAAGGACCGAAAGGTTTACCGCAGGACGAAGTACCTCCTCTGTCAAACCCAACTCCTCTGGATCCATCGCAAAAGGATGGTGCAGCATCGGCACTATCCCTCCATCAGCCCGCCGGATGTTGTTTGAAGGAGTGTGCAACAGCATGAAAGGAACTTCTGATGTCACCACCGCAGATGTCGATGGACCGCCGCCTCTATGGGAGGACCCCACTGGTCGACTCGAACCATAGGAGGGAAAGACAAGGCATCATATATGCTGGGCACCATCAACTAGCTCGTCACAAAGTCTACATAGTCATACGACGCAGTCGTATCAGTTTACAACGAGTAGGACTCGCCGATCATTGCCGCGATCCTCTCATCCTCTAATAGCTGTCGCTCCTGCCTCATAGATGTAGGAGGCTATGTGGGTGGTACCACCACCTCCTCCTCTGCAATTTGGTGAACCACCCTCTCCCTGAGATATCAGGAATGGCCGAACTCATGCGCCAACAAACGCCTCTTCTGTGCGTTCACCCCAGTCATCCCTGTATCCTGAATGGCTGTACCCCAAGGATGAAAGGTCACCTGAAAATCCCCAACCAGGCATGAGTCAATACAAGATCAGAAGGTGCAGAAATCAAGACTGAAAAGGAAAGGACCTTACCCGACCAGTTGTCGGGTCATTCAAGACCTGACGCACCGCCTCTAGGGAGAGAGATCCCTTCGACTGCCGGTTGGCCTTAAGCCATCGACATAATCGACGGAAGTCCCCAATAGTGTCTTTCTTCAGAGAAATCAGCGGGGTGTTTCACCCAATCACCTCATAGAACCACGTCTGAATTCACAAGCAAAAAGAGACGCATAAGGAAAATGCGAATGCATGGAAGGAAAATGTGAATGCATGAGATGAAAATGCAAAAAGTAAAGAATACCTCAAAAAGATACGTGGCTCAAGTAAAAGTCTGCCGGCAGCATCGGATGAATGCATCCAAAGAAGAGTAAAGGACCGCCAAGGTCAGACTCCCCCAATCATAGAAGGGAATGTTCTAAAACATCCTCATGTACGACAGAAACCACAAATGGACGACGTCGCCGCTCGAAGCCACCATGAAACCTCCCAGCACCAACAAGATGAACAACTGGGCCATCTGCCTCACTTGCAGCCCATCTTCCACATCAATCTCCCTGCTCAATAGAACCTCCTTCAGCAAGGACAGCCGGATGGAATCTCCAGAAACTATCCTCCTCACATTACCAAGTGTCGCATGCACTACCTCCGGCCTCACCCGCAAGGAGAGATCCACCTCTATCTTCTCCCCGTCATAATCCAGCCCCAGCAAGAACTTCATATCTATGGGAGTCACCGTCATCTTTCCGAAGCCAAAATGGAAAGTGTGGGTAGTGTCCCACCACCTCTCCCCGAAAGCGCATAGGACCACTGTCGAACGAGGCATATCATCCAGCGCAGATGCCAACCTCCCACATCCCGTTGATGATACCATCCAGCACACCATGAGTGGAAGATGCTCCCAAACATCCTTAAGCCCCGTTGTCCCACGGGCACGCATGTTCCTCAAAGAGATATCAGACTGGCAAAAGGAAAAATCTCATCAAAAGTCAAGAAAGAAAGAAAAATCATCCAAAAAGAAAGGAATGCCAAAAGTCAGGTTACTTACATAACCGCCAGCAATCACTCTCGAAGTGCGATAATGCGATGGCTCCCGCAGCAAGGTCCGCTCATCCGTAACCGGCTCAAATGCATCGAAAGCATTCTCGTTCCCCAAAGAAAGGGGCACCCTATCCCTCCAATCCACATTATCCCAGTCATCAACGGTCAACCACTCCCGGTGGACTACGAAGCTCACAAAGGCGGCCATATCTTGAAGATCGAAACATTTGAACAATTCGCAGAGAGAAATCGCAGAAAGAGAAAAGGTAAGAAGCTATGAAAAAATGAAGGGGATTCGCCCCATTTATATAGGATGCCAAGCACCATGCCGATCGGCACCTCCGCCTTCCATATCGATTGGCACTGACTCCTCATCTTCCCGAGGAAATCCAAAAGTCTGTGCCACTGCCGAATGGCACCCCTCAGTCTTTGCGGGCTGGTACCCCCTTAAAATTTTGTACAGAAATTCCTGGAAAATGCCAGAAAACCCTGAAAAATTCTCAGAAAATTCCTAAAAATCCTCCAAAGGATTTAGAACATTTTCATCAAGAAAATTCCTCACTCCTTCAGGCGAAACCTCTTTTTCCCTAATGGAACCCTCAAAATCAAAGCGAATGACCTCTCGACCAATGCGCCTGGACCACCTAATCACCTCCTCAGCAGAGTTTACAACCTCAAATTGGTTATCTCCCCAACAATAAACTCCTCCGCTCAAATCAATGACACAAAGCCTCCCCAGCCATCGGCTACCTGGTGTGAAACAATATCGCATGGTATTTTTCCCAATGGAATTCAGAAGAACCACTCGCCCCAGGCAATCTCTCCCAAAGGACGATCCAAATCTTCCCCAGCTCATTCATCGTTCCCCAATAAAACCTCAAATCCAATTCTTATCCCCAGCGGAACCTCAAATCTAATTCTTACCCCCAGTGGAACTCTTTTCCTTTCCCAATGAAATGCAATCACTCTTAGGTTAGAACTGACCTCGGTCTTGTATTGTCGCCTGAGTTAGGTCAGAATTGACCTCGATCCTCAGTCGGCACCACTCTTGGGTCAGAATTGACCTCGATCTTGGATCGTCACCTGAGTTAATCCAGAATTGACCTCGGTCCTCGGTTGTCACCACTCTTGGGTCAGAATTGACCCCGATCTCGGATCGTCACCTGATTTAGGTCAGAATTGACCTCGGTCCTCGGTCATCACCACTCTTGCGTCAGAATTGACCCTAGTCTTGGATCATCACCTGAGTTAGGTCAGAATTGACCTCGGTCCTCGGTCATCACCACTCTTGGGTCAGAATCGACCCCGGTCTTAGATCATCACCTCAGTTAGGTCAGAATTGACCTCGATCCTCGGTCGTCACCACTCTTGGGTTAGAATTGGCTCCGATCTTGTATCGTCACTGAAGTTAGGTCAGAATTGACCTCGGTCTTCGATCGTCATGACTCTTGTGTCATAATCGACCATGGTCTTGGATTGTCACCTGAGTTAGGTTAGAATTAACCTCGATCATCACCACTCTTGGGTCAGAATTGACCCCGGTCTTGGATTGTCACTTGAGTAAGGTGAGAATTGACCTCAGTCCTCAGTCATCACCACTCTTGGGTCAGAATTGGCCCCGATCTTGGATCGTCAACTAAGTTAGGTCAGAATTGACCTCGGTCCTCGATCGTCACCACTCTTGGGTTAAAACTGGCCCCAGTCTTGTATCATCACCTAAGTTAGGTCAGAATTGACCTTGGTCCTCGTTCGTCACCACTCTTAGGTCAGAATCGACCCCGATCTTTGATCGTCACCTGAGTTAGGTCAGAATTGACCTCGGTCCTTGATCGTCACCACTCTTGGGTCAGAATCGACCCCGGTCTTGGATCGTCACCTGAGTTAGGTCAGAATTGACCTTGGTCCTCGATCGTCACCACTCTTAGGTCCTCATAACTTACCTCGACCCTCTGATTTGGTCATCCTCACTTCCTTAGATCCTCAGAACTGACCTCGACCCTCTGAATTGGTCACCCTCGCTCCTTAGGTCTTCGGAATCGACCTCGACCCTCTAATTTGGCCAGCCCCAGCATGCCCCTTAGGTCCTCATAATCTACCTTGACCCTCTGAATCGATCATCCTCGCTTCCTTAGGTCCTCAGCATCGGCCTCGATCCTGTAAATTGGTCATACTCTCTCGGAAACATCATGCGGTGTCTAATCAATGGCTATCATTTATTCCACACTCACCCGTCGAGGGGATATGTAGACACCTCATTCTGTTACCACCTAACTCACCTTAGGTCCCTAGTACCTCCACTCATCACCGCAAACCCAGGTCATGTTCTGAGCACTAACCTGAAAACCATTGGGCACTCCCCGGCTCAGTTTGACCCAAAATTCAAACTCTTCGTATTGACCGAGACTAAATGAATCTTTGAAGGGCATTAAATACCATTTCCAATGGTCCACCCCATGCACGATTCAAACTTACCATGCGGACAAATGATCCATTTGTGTCCGAAACCTGGCCTAGAGACCACCGGACGCTCATGGGCTCTATTTGACCGAAGTCAACTCTTCAGCTCAACTGAGTCTGAATGAATCTTTAAAGGGCCCTGAATACCCTTTCCAATGGTCCACCCCGTGCGCGATTCTGACTTTCTGTGCGGACGAACGATTCGTTTGACTCCGAGAAGCCACCGAGCACTTCCCGGGACCGGTTGACCAAAATCAACTCTCTAAATCGGGTTAAACTCTTTGGAATGTCGAATTACATCTCCTAACCTTTCCAATGGTATGCCCCATGCACGATTCGGACTTACCATACAGACGAACTATCCATTTGCGTTCGTACGATTCCCCGTCCAATGGACCGACAAATGCTTCCGAGCCATATTTGACCCAAAGTCAACTCCTAAACCCGGGAGCGGTACAAAAGACTTTCGAAGGTATCTAAATTACCTTTCCAACGGTATGCTCCGTCCACAATTCTGACCAACGGTTTTCCCTCGGCTACTAATTTCTCGAAAAAGCCTAAAGCGCACTACCAAATGGCAGGTCCCAGACCCTGCCTATCGGCACCTGTCGATAGGTAGTGCCATGGCAATGCCGATCAGCAGTCCCTTGGGGCTATAAAAGGATGTCTTCACCTTATTTGCAGGGAGAGCCCAGATTTGATAAAAATCTCTCTGAACGAATCCCAGAAACCTCCCTCGAAGGCATCGTGATTTTAACTTCCAAATCCTCCTTTTACTCCCACTTGTAATCATCCCTTTCATAAAATTTGGTGAATTAAACACTACCCATCATCATTCAAAGTGCAAGGGCTTCTCTACAACATTCAAGATCAAGCTCAAGATCTTCAAGAAGGTCCAACTTTCTCAAACTCTCTCCGAAATTCTCTTGAATTCCCAATAACTTGTTTTCTTACTTAGCACTTTTATTATCTCATCTCACATATCTTAATATACTTTTTATTTAGTATTATTTCACATCTCTTATTTTCATAAAACCCAAAAACAAGAAAAAGAGGGTTTGCTCAAAATTCCAAATAGGGATTCTCACACTTTTTCCACACTCTTTTCACAACTAAAACACTTTTTTCCACACACACACCCACACTCATAAATAAGAGATTCCCCATTTGGATTTATGGGATAAACCCCACCCCTCATTTTGTATGCGAACTACGTGGACTTTGATGCCTCTATAGGCTACGTAGGCATCTCGGGGTAAAACCCGAGACTCGAGTCCTTTTTCTCACTTTTTACCTTATCTTCTATCCTCTTTTTTTTAATCCATTTTCCATATATGCTATATACATGCTCTTAGTGGCATTTTACTACATATGCGTTATCGTTCCATTAGAACGATCAACGTAGAGGTAATCGCGTAAATCTTTATTTTCTAATATTATTCTTAATATCTTCCTACGGATGACTCGCTTTATCTTTTCCATGATACAAGTCGAGGATTCCTACCTCCATTCTATATATATACACATGCACACATATCACGGGGGTAAACATAAGGGAAAATATCAAATATCCGTGAGAGACCGAAAGGGCGAAATGGGTGCCTAACACCTTCCCATTTCGTAACTAAGCCTCCCAACCCTTCTCGAATCATTTTGGTTTCGCACGCACCAGTATGTCTTTGGATGCCATCCTTCGGGGTGGCTTCCCCTTTTTCTTTTATCTATTTTGAGTAAAATAGACTGGCAACTCTGAATCTCTCTACATTTATTTTCACACCACAAACGACGTCGGTCGAAGTGCTCCCGAGAGGGACTTGCGGGACCCGAAGGATCCTTTCCTCCACGCTCCCGCCTGCGGAGATCAGGGTCGGGGGATCACCACAGATGACATCATACTTTTATCTTATGACATACATAAGTTTTGTAACTTATTATATATATATATATATATATATATATATATATATATATATATATATATATATATATATATATATATATATATACTTGAAATTCTATCTACTATGTGGATTAAGTAGGAATATATAATAATGGGATACGAAATTGAACTAAGTTGGTGAACACTTTACATATATTAAATTCAAAGGGGCAGTTAGCCATATTAAAGTGGAATTAATTATAGATATTATGTATAATGTAAAAGAAATACATAGGAATGATATTGGACTATGATTAGATCTTAGACGGGAAAAGACCTAGTTAGTACGGGAATAGGAACTAGTAGGGCTCGATGGAACGTTAGGCGTGAACATTAGATGAGAGATGAGCATCTCAAGTGAGTACAACAATTTAACATGATTAATATATGTGCTATAAACTCATTTTAAGCACTTGCTGATTTTTAAACTGTTTTCAATTCGAGCTCTGACTCGTCCATGGATGTTTAAATATTCGTATCCTAGCTTTATATAAATTACAAGATAAAATTTTGACAGCAACCTTATTAAATATTAGGTGGTTTGTTTTTTAATAATAAAGTATTCAACAATGATGCATAATCTGAACCAACCGGATATTCTGATTTACTTTTATAAAGGATTGATCACCCGGTATTTAATTAGGCGGGGTGTCACATTTGAGATGCTCAAAAAGAAAATTGACATATTCTATATAGGAGTGGTAAGGTTGGATCTTATCATCTTTAGTCCTCCATTTCCCCAGTACTTGTTTGATGACTAGGATCAAGTCCCCGTAGGCTTTCAATAGGTATATTCCTATTTCCATTGTTATTTTGAGACCCGTTATGCAAGCCTCATGTTCGTTCATGTTAACGATGTATACATGGACGAGTCTGATAACCATGGGGAGTCGACATGAATTGGGAGATATCGAATGTATCCTAATGTCAAAGCATTCCATGTTTGTGTCCATGTCGAAGGAGATTTCCTATGTATGTTTATTATCTACAGTAAATAGGTCTTGTTTTGGGAATTCTACGTCATTATCTTCCTTGTGTTGGGGTTTTATTATAAAAACCATGTATCAAAGTTACTTACATGTAAAGGTATGTAAATTATTTTTTTTTAAATATAATCTTAGTTATGAGATTAAGTTATATTTGGTTTAAATATATTATAGAACTGTCGATCAGTCGAGCATAGTCGGAATACTAGTAATGCGGTTTTGGGTTGATCACAAGGATATTACAATTCTCGTTCTAGCACTATTGATATGGTCATAGCCTATATAAAGAGTTGAAACCCAATCTCAATGGTTGGGATGAAATATTAGTTTTTTAACTCAAACCATGGAACCTGTTTGAAGGTTCGAGAACCTATTCGATAGTTCGATAGAGAATTGTTATCGATAAATCCTAGGAATGTATTAAATAGTGACATTCGTTAGATTTGAGTTTAAGGGTTGTCATGATTATACTCCGTCAATCACATACCATTTTCAAAGGGTCCATAGATACTTAATCCTAAGAACTATGAGGATTGGAATGCTTTCACAAATGTCATTTTGATTGTTATTGGTGGGATCTGATTTATGTCGGTTCAAATGATCTTCGTATATTGGGTGTTACTTATGTAAGTTGGGTTGAGAACATAATTTAGTGTTATTCACTTCCATGAGATACCATGGATTGTCCCAGTCCCTTGATAGACTCAAATGTTTTCTCTCTACCAAACATATAAATTGGCATATGGTGGATTAATTTATAATCCCAGTGGAGAAACAAATGAGTTCAGTCTGAAAATCAAGGAATTGATTAGATGTTCGTTAAAATTGATTAACAGTAAATTTATTTGACAAACAGGGTATCAGACTCTTAATGTGGGGAATCATATTGTGTACCCTTTTTAACTTTGCAAATAAGACCTCATTATATCCGAGTATTTTTTTAGATAATTAAATTGGAGTGCAATCGTGATTATTTAGTGTAGTGAATTCATGATTAAATAAAGAAAAAAATAATTACGATAATTCAATAGAGATTTTTGAGTATTTATTTGGAGATAATTTAATTATTTGTTTTGGGTTTCCAGTGTAGACCATATGCCCAAGTAGTAAGGCCCATAGTCTTAAGAAACTCTGTTTGGCCTAAGCCCTACTTTTATATTTGTATATAAATGTGTGGAAAGGGATTTTTATTAATTAACGGTTCATTAGGGTTTAAGAGGAGTTAAAGAAAACACTTTTCACGTTTTTTGAAGTGGCCTAGAACGATAAGACAACATCACACTCACAGGGAAGGGCTTTTCATGAAAAGACATACCACACACCTACCTAGATCTGTGAGGGATCATATTACAGAATATCCAAGCTTTGGATAAGGTTAAGAATATTTTTTAGAGACCATAGATGGGTAGGAATATCATCTTCATTAGCAAGCAATGTCTCCTCATATGAATCACAATAAGATTCCCTATGGCATGAATTCTTGAAACCCTAGGTTTATTATTTAAATCTGGTTCTTATTTTTTCATTTCAATAAATGATTAATCAAAGATATTTAGGGCTGAACTTTTTCCACATTTAATTACAATCCCATGTTTTCTCCCTAGAATTCGTATTAGATCACTGAGTGAGATTGATCAAATATTCAAAATGTCCATGTTGGCTAACAAGAAACCCTAGTTTTGGCATGTTGTATGATTATACATATTTTTTTTTTCATACCAATATGGTTTTGCAGAGATTCTAAGTTTATTTCATCATGGTCATACGGTGGTTTATATGTAGTTATTTTTGCTCATAGATTCAATATAGTTGTATTAATTAGGTTTTTATAATTATTTCAATATCGATATATTTTAAGATGTTGGAAGAGGGTTGTAATATTTATTTCTATTTTGAATCATATATTTATATAGGCTTGGTTGTTGGGATAAGTGTCATGAAGTCATAAGAAGAATTGGAGGAGTTGCAGAGGTTTTTGCCATGCAAACTCGAAGAAGAAGGTCATGTTCTAGATCTTTGAAATCATTTTTCATCAATTGCATATGATCGGACCATTAAAAATTATTGATTTTTTTATATATATTATTTCTAAAGATAAAATAAAGGCATATAGAGAAAAGCATCCCCATCGCATGCCATTAAGGTCATCTTCTTTGACGGTGAGCGTGACAGCCGGCCTAATAAAATACCAGGTGATCAATCTTATTCCAGATTAAAATAGGAATCTCAAATGGTTCATTCTCAGCATCACTGTCGAAAACCAATATATTACTAACAACCTAATAGGCATGGTTTCAAAATTTTAATTAACTAATATTTTTAACCAAACCAACCACAAGGAAACAATAACAACAGTTTATATACACATAATTGAAATGAAATAAGACAACCGAAATCTCGGTACAACATTCAATACAACCAAATCAAAGCGTCACAAACTAAAATGCGGTAAAAGAATAAGTGAATACAGTTGGTTCATCAACCCCAATGTTACTACAATACCTCCTATCTAGATCAAAAGGATAGAGGAATCTAAAATAATCATGCATGCATCCACAACTACTACAGAAATAGCTGACTCTAAAGAATCATCATCTAGGCATCATTGTGACTTGACGGATAATATATATACATATATAGAAAGAGAGAGGGAAAAATAGAGAAATGGGTCAGAGCCCCCCGAGTTTTGAAAATATTTAGCAAGTGCATCAAATGCTATATTTTTAAAATATGAAATCTTTCATATTTAAACTGGTATTGCATTCCCATGAGATACACCTCATCTCTCCTCTAATAGTGCACATCTATCATATACATTTAAAAAACCAAGTTAAGTTGCCCTGGCTAACTACTCTCTTTCACCCATCCTCTGAATTCTCATAACTATCACATACCCGACGTGATATCATATAGTTTATACCATAAGCTATCACCTAAGGTTTTAATTGATATAATCATCGATTATTTATATATATATATATATATATATATATATATATATATATATATATATATATATATATATATATATATATATACACACTAGGGTAAGTCCGTGCCTGAAGGGACGATGCAAATTTTCAAAAGTATAGGTCGATAGGATCATACGTCGTATTTAGTTCACAATAGATTAACACTTTTTAGAGTTATATGATGTGTGACGTCGTTTTCATTAATGTTATGAATTATCTTTTTACTTGTGTTTTCATATATCATCATGTTAAATTGTGTCAAAACTGTTTACCGTGATAGTCGTGTCATAAAAACCATGTTCTGTCCATTTGTTCCAAAACATAACATTGACACCCAAAAATAAATTGTGAGATCTTCATTTAACATAACATTTACCTATATTGTGTGTTCCTAAAGTACGTTTTGTTCAACCAAGAACCAAAAGTGGGGAAAAAAAAATTGATACTCATACATACTAACTCACGTAAAAATATATTACACGACAAAAATCCTAAAATAATACAACACCGACCCAGTGGTCAAAACTTTGTAATGTGTTACTTAAGAAAATCATATAATAAGAAATAAGTAAAAGAGTGGTTCACCATTGCAACACAACATGTAAACCTTGAGCCAAACTTTCAAGTTGACAAAACTCAACCTTAATATGGGTTCAAATGATCTAAGATCTATGATCTAACTTCTTATTAAGAATCGACTAAGGAGGAGATTCACAGATGCATGCCAACTATACACAACTAATGATCATAAGCAAAAGTGCAATTATAAGGCATCAAAAAGAGAGTTTCAGCTTTAAATAGACAAACATAGAACTGGTCCATTTGGACATGAGCATATGTTGAATCAAGTCGAGTACTTGAATGTATCTGGGCTCTCATCGTCTCTTTACAAGTACTCCTGGGTGATTAAGTCTTCAATGCGCTTCATAATTACTTTCAAATCAGGCTTGAACATATGGCTTAACTTCTCAACGCACTCCAAAATCAATTGCTGCTGACCACGACTCTCTAACTCTTAATGATGTGCACAATTGTGTCAGTAAACTTAAAATTAAACTCAAAATCATCCGTCGCACACCAAAACTTGGAACTCTTACCCATTATCCCCATACGTAAAAGGAACTGGCTCATTGGTCAATTATTGAACCCATGTAGAAACTCAACTCTGGTCACTGTTCTGTTCTCCCAGATCACCCCACGAAGCAGACCAATAAGTTGTTGTCTCCCACGGATGTTTGCGGATTTTCTACAGTTGCAGGTACTGTATGCACAACGTCCGTATCCGGATCAACTGGTTTCTTACCAAAAGTTTTTTTTAGAAATCAATGGACCTCCTTTTTTTAGATCACGGGAACTACTTTTTTTAGATCTGATTTTATGGTTAATTCTTGGTATGGTGTATACTATAGCGTAGACCCTTAAAACGTCCTCCCCATCACTGTTGTACAACCCTCCGTCGACCCTAGTCCCCTCGCCTCTGTCTCCTGACTCCTACTAGGATCCTCACTGCTGGTCAAACCAACCCCCACCGAGGCCCTCCTGCCTAGTCGACGGCTCGCGACACTGTGAGACTTCATGCAGCAGGTCCCGGGGTCCTTCACTGCTGTCCACCCCCTTTATCTGCCTTGTTACTTATTACAACTGTAAGATGGCTTTAACTGTGAACAGAAGAGACAAATAACAAAATAATCTATTAAATAAAACCAAATAAAAATCAAAGAGTAATTTCATAGAAATCAGTACTTACTCTTATAAGTTTTGTCTCTATGTAAGAAATTTTAAAATTTCCATCGCCCAACAGCGTTTGAATGCCTTGTATTGGCATCTTGAGTTTCCAATGAGGTTTCCAGAGTCCATTTATCATGCTAACCAAAGACTTCGAATTAGATTCAATCGACATGTTACTAAACCCCAAATTGATACAGAAAGAAAGACTGTGAAATGTCGGAGGAGCTTAAGCTTGTTATGCATCGTCCATGATAGAATCAATTCAAAATCCCCATATGAAATGATCATGATAGTCTCTTATAACCACCACCAACAGCATTATAGTCTCTAATAACCACCCATATGAAATGAGCATTTTAGTTTATAATTGTTTATTGTTCATCATTTATCTTACTGCTACAAACTTCAATGGCCAATTGCTTGTGCATGTACCATTCGAACAATCGTATCCGTATATTTTCATAAAAGGAAAACATGTCTTATGGTTATGAAAGAAATGAAAAACATGTGATTTTGGAGAAGTATGAAAAAAATTCGGTGACTATTCTGGTAGACATGAACCCTCTAACTTGATCAGCGTCACCGACCGGTGCAATATAACCCACCCAGCTCATGTGAAATCAGTTAGTTAAAGATGATGTAATGTATTATATAAATCATGACCAAAATCCAAAGAAATATTAACTTATACAATTGTTGATGATAAGTAAATCAAGAAGAATAATAGTCTGATGGATCTCATAGTAATTGAAAATTATTATATAACACTACTTGCAAACGAAACATTACCTTACGAATCTGTTATCCTCATTGTCGGGGCCTGGTTTAAAGAGGGAATATATCATCTCCATCTTTGGAGACTGTGAACAAACAGATGCTTGATAGCGAGATATTAGTGGCCACTGCCTAGGACCGACAACCTAAAAAAGAAAATGCAGAAACAAAATGCAGTGAAAATTTAACATAACTATTAAAAAAACTTAACAGGTCAACAGTTAAAAATAAAACCAATTTAACTGTTAGAAAAAACTTAACATTTAACATAACTGTTTAAAAAAACTTGTTTAAAATGAAACTAACATTAAATTGATGTCGTCGATGATTCCAGCTATGATCCAAGTGATCAAAATACATCAGTTGGCTTTGATTCCGGTATCACAGGTCTAATTGATCTCGATTGATCTTCTTAAGCAGTTTGGTCAACTTCTAGAGGCTTAAAGCTTCGATTTGCCATGTTCATTTCTAGCTGATCTTCTTGAACAATTTGGTCCTATTATAGAGGCATGAAGATTTTGAACATGGGCTCCGTGAGATTCTCTTCGCTGAATGATGTCATGAAGTGGTGCCAAATATGGGTGGCATATTGTCTCATCGACTCCAAACAACCCATTTAAGATGTTAGAATAAAATCAGCGTACTAATGACATAGAAACAAAACTAACCTCAAAGACAGAATTATATCTATATCGATCCGACTATCCATGTCCAAAATAGTTCGAAATCACTTTATCGAATCAATTGAAGTCTAGAGAATTTGAAATTACATAATAATAATCTGAAATCCACAAAACATGAGAATAAGAGAAATTCAATGTTAGCTTGAATAGAAGAATTCTAACAATATTAAGGAATTCTATTTTTATTCGTAGCATCCATTTTTTATACCACCATTATTAGAGAATTATATTTTTTATACCACCATTATTACCTTAAATAGAAGAATTCTAACAATATCGATGGTGATAAAACTCATGGCACATTCCATCCACCAATACAGCACATGACAAATCCATAACTTGCACAATATGATTTGATTAACATTATGAAATAATTAGATGAAACCACTGTGTTTGTGCCTTTTCTCAAATGTTGTTTATTAACATGTGTCGCGAGAAAATATAAAGTGATGGCCTGACCCAAACCCGGATTTCCAGTACAGTGTATAAAAAATAAAGAAAGAACACATGAAATGGTATATCTATAATTGGTGATGCCAAATTGATGGAAAGTTTTAGCAAGGTTGGAGTAACACTTTATTTAGATGTAAATGTAAATGGATACTAAATTCTCCAATATCAAATTCAATGCACCATTTTATGTCAAAAACATCCAACTCTAAGCTAGTCTAAAAACTCAAAGAAACAGGTCCACTGCTACATTCACTGAAAAACTCTAAGCTAATCTGAAAACTCAAATTACATTCACTGCTACTCAACTCTTCTTCGACCAAGCGAACAAGTTTTACTCTCACTTAGGGGTCCCCGTATTCATCGTCTATATAGGGCAATGCATCAATCACCTCTCTATCTACACCTGTAGCAATTTGGACTTGAAAAGAACTAAAACTAAATAAAAAATATTAGATCTTGAAAACCAAAATAGAGAATTCAATAAGTACCTTCTAAGTTTGCAAACAACCAGTGTGAATTGGAAGTTTGCAGACAACCTTAAATAAGTACCTTCTAAGGTGCTCTAATCGGAATCATATTATTCAACCAAATATCTTAGTAATGCCAACATATAGCACTGGACCTAGATAAAGATGTATGAGAAGTTAATAGACCGTGTATAGCCATGTACCTACACAATATACAAAAAATGTAAAATGACCCTTAAAAACCAAAATAGTTGAATGATTTCTACCCTATCTTCCTTGATTATCTCTTATCTGTAGAAACAAGAATGAACAAAAATGTTGAGAAAAATATTAAATGAATAGGTGGAAACAGTAAAGTACAAAGAATCTTGTAAAAATATGAAACACGCATTCACTATATGTCAAAAGTAACACATACTTGAGATAAAATAGTCCATTTTTAGGACAAACATATCAAAACATAAATCCAAAGCACATACACCACTAGACAGAGAAATGTCTTTAAAATAAATGGCCGAAACATTTACCGATGTTAAACATCATTGGCTAATTCCTGTGTAAGATCGTAAGATTCACAATTGAGTGAGGAGCACAAATTCCAGTAATTAGGGTCCACCAAACCAACGAAGGCCAGACATAAAGATTGTTAAGAAATGTGGTATAGGCCTATGTCATTGTTCATATGAGACATGAAGCCTCCAAACCTGCAGAAAGTTGATTTTCACCATCACCTTCATCTTCGTCGTCATCATTTACCTGCTGGTAAAACTGAACCAAATCAAAGGTGGTAAAAATGAACAAAACAAATATCTAAACCAAAATCAATAAATTAAAAAAAAAAATCTGAACAAAGTAAAAAAATCCAATGGCATTCAAGTGTCATAAAAATCCGAACTATTGACTCAATCAACTGTGTTAAAAATAATCATGGGTACTAAAATATAAGGATTACACACACATCAGTTAAATGAATTGAGCTAAGTTCTAGTTCATTATGTGACATACAATATCTTTTACTATCTTAGATGTTTTTCTTAATTAAACGAAAACCAAATGGATTGAACAATCACTGAGGAACTACCAACTTTGATGAAACCGCATTACATCTAAAGACATCATATTGGGCAGTCAAGCAATAATAAAAGCATTAGAAGTTTAGTAAATAAAAAAAGAATATGTACACTGATGATACTTATTTTTCATTACAGTCCTTCAAATTTGAACTTTAAAGTTTCTTTGGAATATGTATTTGAAGAAATAATAGACATGGATGATAAAACTACATGGAGATTTGTAACCATTTGTCACAATGCCACTGCATAGCATGCCGGATGTCATTGGTGTAATAGGACTCAATCTGAAATAAAGATACGTGTCAACACATAATCAAAGCATCATCAAAACAAAGCACTCGTGTTTCAATAAAGTAATAAAATCATATCAAACAAATATTTGATAAGAAAATCAAAATGGATTGTGAACATAGAACGAAACTAAAATGAGAGTTAATATGATTGAGAGGTAGAGAGACCTCTGGCAACATAGGACGGAACTAAAATGGATTGCGAACATGATTTGGGTAAAAAATGTCACATGAGCATAGTTGATAAGAAAACCATAATCTTGAAACACAATTAGAAGATCCAAATTTTAAATCATATTTTGACCGCTCAATTAGAATACCAAAATTTAAGCTTACACCTATAGAATTATTCTATAGAACAGTTCAACTATTAATCAAATTGCAATCCGAAATGGATTTGGCGGGTATTGCCTTTGCACTTTATAAACGAAACAAAATGGTATGAAATATTATTAAAAACAATACCTCTAACAGACAGATCAACCATTAGTGATGTTAAACAGCAGAGCCATTCGGTCAACAATTGCCTCTGCCACTTCTATTTCCACCCCAAAACATTCATGATAAAAAATCATTAACACCCCAGAAACGTTCATAACACAAAGAACTAACACCTCAAAATATAGATAATTTTTGTAAGCCAAAATTGACAGAAATTATCTTATGCTAAGGCAACACATAAGCCTATAAATCAAGGCTGTAAATTATATTGTCAAACTCTGTGCCCATAAGCCTGTAAATCAAGGCATAAACTTTTCAAAAAGGGAAACTAAACAAAATGAAAGAAAATCACAATATAGATTGTGGTTTACTAATTAAACATTTACACCGAAGCTTAAACTCTTAAAACCTAAATACTGGAAATATCGATTCATAACAATCGAAAATCTATAGACATCATAATAATGTGGAATTTAGTGGCTAACAATTAAAGTAAGTGAAGAATAAAGGCAGTAATTTGCAAAAAAAGAGGTGAATATGAGAGATCACCTTCTAATTTTAACATATAGTTTCATATATTCTCCTGCAAAAAAAGAGATGAATATGAGAGATCACATTACATATGACTCTGGTACTTCTCTAACTACTTATACAATTTATATAAAACATATTTAAAATTAGAAAAAAAAATCAAGTTTTAAGTAAGAAATATACAAAGATACCTAGCAGTGGCCGGATCTTTATTTGTCCAAAACCCATTACTCCTCTTCACTTCCACACAACTACTGTTACTCCTCTTGAGGAAAATAACTTCTTCTAAGAAATACCTAGCAGTTAACGGATTTGAAAAATACATAGGAGTGGCCGAAACTATAATTGTAGACAAATAATGGATAAAAAATTGCACACATAAAAAGATGGAAGACAGAGATATAGTATATAGATCCATACCTTCAAAACATCTGGATTTGGAAACAAATAATAGGAATCAAAAACCTGATATTACAACCAAGATACATATAAACCAAGTTAAAGTCAACATTGAAAGTAAGAAAAACTATATAGTTAGAGGGAAAGGGTGTTTTACCGATGGTGAAAAATGGTGGTGGGCAAGTGCATATGGAAGCTCCCTCTCATGAGAGAGAGGGGGAGAGGATTCAGGGTTGTGTGTCTGCATAGAGAGATTATTGTTGGTCTTTTGGAGGTGTATTGAGAGAGTTACCATATTACCAATGTTTTTGAATTAAAGTGGATTTGGGAAAACGAACCCTAGTGAGACAAAAGAGGGGGAACCAAATAATTATGGGGTACAAAAGTAAATGCATCTCATCTCGTCATCATCGTTGGATGGTTGCCTTGTTTACTTCGATCTGAACGGTGAAGTGTCTCCCAAACTTATGAATAGTAAAAACACCATTGTAACTTATTATATAGATATATAGTTCATATTCCAAAACTTTCACTACCTTAAAATACCATTTTCACTTTAGAGTATAAAATCCCATTTATATAATTCTCACTTAAATATACGAATCACATCTCTATAAAACTGGATATAAATCTCCCGAAAGAAGAATAAACTCTAATTCATTTACACTTTACCCAAGTTTGTATCATATGATTTCACATCTTCATATACGTTCAGTATACCATATGCAACAAGAATATTATTACATATATCACAACCATAAGTATTTCAATTATCCCACCGAGCTATAACTTAGGGATGATGTCTCAGAGTGCTATCATTATACAGGTATGCATAACTTAACCCAGGTACCAAGTCTGACTCACTCAAGATCATGGAAAAATATTAAACGGTGGAGGCGGTCATATTCCCTCCTGTAAGTGGAATCATCATTGCAGCCATATGTGGGATGATATGACCTGCGGACTATATTCTCCCTACTATTCACCCACATTACCCAACCTCCCTGGATAGCACTAGAGATATATGTATACATAAATATATCATTCAAATATCAATATATTTATAACCAAATCATATGCATACTGTAACAACACCCGTATATATATAATATACATCACCCCTCAATATACCCTGGCTATAATTGCCAAACTCTCGTAGCATTAGCCAAAATCCCGAATGTTCCCATTCGTAATTATGTATAAGTATTAACACACTTAAAATACTGAACCTATATGTATTATTTTACTTAAGATTTAACTGACACCTTAATCACTCTTAAGGATTTTACATAACCCCAAATATACTGATTCGTAAAAATGAAATAAGTATACACGCGACTTATTTCAATTCCATAGGTATCGCATCACCTACGATAATAATCGTCAATATAGACGTAACGAATAGTAGCATAATCATCTCTAGACAATATCCTAAATTCCATCATACTCGCATGCTAGGGGTTACTTGTCCTAAACATTCATTAAGTCCATACGCCGAATTATACACTCAACTAATCCAAGGTTCTCTCTTACAACCCAAGGTTTACTCACCTCCATTCTATTATTTTGGAGTCCTAATATCATGTATAGAATCCCCAAAAATAATCCTCAATTTAAGATTTAACTCCCCCTACAGTTCAGGAAGAGAATTTTTCAATTCCTGCTGTTGCGAATCGATTCCCCTCAAATGCGAATGGATTCGGCCAATTGAATCGATTCGATCTAGATCCGAATCGATTCGAACAGGATCAGTACTCAGGTCTTTCAGGTGCGAATCGATTCGCTCCAAATGCCAATCGATTCGACCTGAGACAGTCCTACATGCCTTCCTAAGAGAATCGATTGACCCCAAATGCCAATCGATTCGTGCGAACTAGAGCTTACAGTTCGGGTGATTTCATCTTCTCCAAAATCCCCAAAATCATCATAACCCTCCATTTTGTGACTTCTAATCCCAACCAATAACAATATAATCATCTAATGACTGATTTATAACTGACACATCAATTATTTTATGGGGTAGAACAATTTCTCTTGGATTTAAACCCTAAAATCAATTAAATTCTCATTTCTCATTTCATCCCATTTCTACCGGAATATACACACCATTAACATTGGTTTAAAACTAGAATTCTTAAAGAGTTAACAACACCTCAATTTTTGAACTCAAAATCAAATTTCCCAAATTTATTTCTAGGGTTTCAGACCACAAATCATATAGTTTACCAAATATAATATGAGATACACACACTCAATTGAATAATGTAAGTAAACACTTGCCTCGTGGATAAAATTTGACGACTCTAGTCGAATCCCGTGGAGTTTGGGCCGGAATCCACTTTTTCTTCTCCCTTTTCCTTCTTCCTTTATTTCCTTCTTCTTTTCTCCCTTTTCTTTCTTCTATTTCTCTCTCTCATGTCTTATAAGAGAGAAAATGAGTTTATCTCCTTATTACATCAAAAAATGACTCGTTTACTCAATTGCGAGCCCCTACTAGTCCAAATGTCCCAGGAACCCAAACTCTACCCCTGGGTACTCTCTTCGGACTATCTCGGCCATTTCGAAACCAACCGTCTACTCAAAATCTCCATTCAAGTCAGTTAACTAAAATTAACTAATCGGACCCAATACTTCTCAACACGCATTTTCTTCAACATGCAATATTTCTCGTCGCCTTACACAACAAAGACATGACAGAAAACTATTCTGACTCATTTACATTGTCCCAAAAGTATATGTAACACACGTCGATAATAATATAACACTCATTAATTCCAAAATTACTATTCACATTAATTCCTTTAATTATCAAATTACACTCACTTATGTAATTTGAATTTCCATAAAAATACGGGGTATTAAATACTCCCCCCCTTACAAAGGAATTTCGTCCGTGAAATTCGGATACGACTTGTACCGCCAACTTAGGATCGCTAATCACACTACATCCTTGTATGCAGAAGTCGAATGGTACTAACCTAATGGTACTCTACTTTATACTCATTCACGGTACTCACCTATCTCAAGGCTTATACTCTAATGCACTATCTTAACCACAAGCTTGATTAAATCTTTACATGTTGAAACACTACCTCGATCGTAAGGTTAACTCTAACAAGGACACGTTGCATCTAATGCTTGTATAACTGCATTTAAAAAAAATGAGCCTATAATCATAGCTCTAACGTATCGATCCCATCGAAAAACCGTTACTCTAAGTGTCCATTCGTCTACATCATGGCATAGAATTTCCCCCAAAAGGAAACTAGACTAGTGATTAACTGCTCCCGTCAGCCTTTTATCTCATCTCAGGTGTGCCAACTCTTATTGGACCTATATAATTGAATTATTGCTTACCTCATGCGACGTTCCATCCAACACACTCCAATTCCATTTATAACTTCCCCAAAGCATATTCTTCATTTCGTATACTACGACTCTTCAATCTCATAAGGAATATAAATTCAGTTTCCAAGGGGCCCACATACCCTATAACCCGTACATATATGCACAACGATTTCAAACGTCACATGCGTAAAAAAATTCTCTAAAAATGGGCCTCATTTCCTCGACCTCATGATAAAACCTGAATATTCTCAACCAGAATCACTGGAGATTCAATTATTCCTATGCCAAGAAATTTAACCCTTCTTAAGGTTGACCTACCGATCTTCTCATGGTTAACCAAGTATAATCTCACTATTTTAGCACTACCGACCCCACTAGTTTTTCATAATGATACTCTAGGATTGGTGTGTTTTCCTACACACATCAGATGAGTACTATACTAACTATATCCTTACTGCCCAAGAAATTTCTCAACTTTTGACATTCGCTCGATTTTATGCGTGGTATGTCTCGCAAGGCAAAATCCAAACAAGGAACCCGCCCGTTAGACTACTACCTCGCACCGTCGATCATTCGGATATAATGACCTAAGGCACACAATCGGGACATTTAAAATCCTACCTCGCAAATGCACTAACGCGCTTCTACCTCTATGTTTTCCCATTTAGGCGAAATTGAAAGTCTAACTAATTGGGGCGCCTATACTCTGCAGAAGTGTTACGAACGTCACACAAAAAACGTATTACCTCAGTATTTGCCTCCTAATCACGACATGGCTATAAGCCTTAAATCAATTTCTTTAACCATACTTCACCCAATTAGTCATGGTGAGAGAAGCATTTCAGTGCTTTTCCATGGCACTTCCGTCTCCATGGGCCCATAAACATCACATGTCTCTCAGCTTATGGTGTTTTCTCTACACTTGATAATTTATCATCAAAACCAATATCCTTGCATCCAATAACATCTCTCCACTCCCAATGTCATTAAGGTTAATGCATGGAGTGTCTCGAAAGAGAAATCCAAACAAGGAACCCCTCCGATACACTACTACTTATGTTTGTTGATCGTGCAGGTCTGTTAGCTTAAAACATGCAACCGGGATATTCCCATCCCATCTACAACCAAAATATGGGTGGAAATCCTACTTCTCTCAAGGAAACATACCACAAAACGCTTGTACCAACACTAAGTCCTTTGTGCGACCAACAATGAGCTTAAACTCGCATCTTAATAATAAATCCCGCGTACCTTAAATCACGTCTATAAGGTCCCCACGCAATATAATCATGATAATGAAACGCATAATCATCGAATTTCTATTTAATCATATACTAAAGGCGAGATCAACCCGTATCCAGGTGAGATATCGCAAACACAACTCGTTCCACCCTGGAATCGTGGATATGATAACCTTGCAATCACTAGCCTACTATCGCTCCGACCATCCAAGAACCGAATATACTCAGAATAATATCATACTCGTATAACACACACAATATAAGTAGTGCAAAGTAGATATAGGCTCATGATAACAACACTCACATCCACAACGAATGAATAGAAAAATTGAACCCCGTTATCATGAAAAAACATATAGATGTACACTCTATAATATTATCGATATTACCAGTAAACTTGAATCACACACACAAATCTAGGGCTAACAAATATTGTGACTCAATCTTATCACACAAAATATACCTCCTTCATCTGAGGTGAAACTCATAATAATTACTTTACTAATTACCCTGGCTGCTCTAAACGATTCCCATATATAGTACACTTATCTTAACTGAACCCAAAACTACTTTAATCAATGTCCCATCTAGGCACCCTGACCATGTTAAGGTTATTAGTATCTCAAAATTTTATAGCTTCGATTCTAACATTCACCCTCATAGTTCCCTTAGTTCCTCCGGCCAAAATGAAACACACTACTAGTCTCAACTACCCGGTTTTAAAGAATCCGCAGGTGAATGTCCACTTATGGGGTTATACGAGCATAAATTATCCATAAGTTTTATCAACACTTACTAGTGAGCCTATCGCTCCACTAAAGGACTCTCTTTTCATTGTACATACCTCATCAAGTACAAAGTTCACTTAGCTATATAACTCTTTCCTCACTGTCGGTCCCTGTCCAATCCTCAGGTGAGAAATTTAGAAAATGAATTTTCTTCATTTCTGACGAATTAAAGGAACTCACGGTTGAAGCCATTCATAATATTCCTCTATGAGCAAAACATTTCGCTCCCCCACATATGGTGACCATCGTTCCCACCATTTTAACATTGCTCCAACGAGTGACATTTTTTGGGGGGCATATAGCAAATAGTCCCTCAAATATTTTTTTAATACACGTTTAATCCAAGCCTTTTTATTTTTCTCTAAAAAGACCTTCACCATGCCACTAGCACGAACCTTTAAAAACAAGCGAACATTTGTTAAATGGGTGTTTATGGGACTTTTTGGTACAGACTAAAACGGTTGGACTAAATGTGTATTAAACAATGTTTAACGGACTTTTTGGTATTTATTCCAATTTTTTTCTCAAATTTTCACATTAGGGCATTTCTATACCCTGCACTTAAGCCAAGGCTTTTGAGCATTCTACTTCCATTGGATAAGGCAACACTGCCTTTACGTAACTTAATCTTCAACAAGTGGTTCGTATAAAAGACCCTTCAAACTTGTTCCCAATTTATTTTCACTCAGTGACACCCCGACTAATTAAATACCGGGTAGCTACTCCTTTATTAAATCAATACAAAATGCCAAGTTGGTTCGGTTAATAGCATCATTGTCGAAAACATTTTAAAGATTACTAACCACCTAGTATTTAAAAAGTGAGTTGCCAAATTTTAAGTTAACTCTAATTAACATGCAATAAGAGGATAATGAAAGAATAACAACCATTCACCATAACGAAACAATATAATAACCAACAACATAATAATAAGTCCGGAGGAAAAACTCCTCACAACAATCCCACAACTAAACTAAATAAAACAAAGTAACCTGAATTAATTGCATGCGAAAAATCTGAAAATCTGAAATAGGAAATGATTCTAATAAAAATGGGCGACATGCCCTACAACTGATGAAAGATGAATATAGAGTCAAGATAGATGAAGCGTGTACTAGTAAAGTCCTGTAACTTCCACAAACAGCTACAGCTCGTCACCTGAATGAGAATCCTAAGCATGGTGTCCTTGTGGCTGGGCACCTAAAATGGTTTTTCCAAAAAAAATAGATTTGAAAGCAAACGGGCCAGAGCCCGAAAGTGGGGATTATTTTTAAAACAACAAGTGTTTTAATAACATTAAAACAATGAATGCAAAATACATGTTAGGACGTGCACTCACATGAAGTACTCACCTCTCGACTAATTTGTGCACTCCTAACGTACCGTACCCATCTAAGTGACATACATATCTAACCAAACCGTAATAAGTTCTACCCCTTACTACTCAATTCCCATTATACGTTCCAGCGTTATCAACTAAATAGAGGGCTTCACTTAACTCAGGTTCTCAATTATTAGTATTACAATTCATTACAGGTTATCCCTTTATAGTTACTCAAAGCGTTTCTGTATTTATACGCACAATACCAACATGAAAGTTCTCATTAATTTAAGTGTATATTAATCACACCATAAATATACAATACAAGCACCCGAGACTAAGCTGCGGTGCACACATACTCTGATATCCATCCTAGTACATCACATACATAAGGATCACGCATTTCGAATCTCTCAGGAATCGTTCTCAGATAATAGCAAATCACATACAATGGAGGCGAACACAGTCACATCACATGGGTCACGCACATACCTACGCTCCCACGATCAGCAGACTTATTAACACCCCAATAAGTCCTTCTCTGACCTATGTTCTCGAGGTACCAATCTAAATCCGGGCAACACAAGGATTAGAGGGTCCTAAGAGAACGTAAACCTCCCGTGATAGCAAGTATGGTAGGTATGTCATACACATAAGATCATATATATATACTAAGTATACACACATCTTAGTAATCACCGTAATTTATTTGTGGTACACATCTCATTATCGTACCGACTTATAATGTTGCACAATTCATAAGTTCCCGATTAATTCAATTATTTAAGCCGTTAATAATTCTTGCATCGTAATAGTCACTCATGTCCTATTCCAAAATTTCCATTCAATTCAAATCACAATTCTATGTTTTACACCTCAATATATCCCAAATGTCCCAACTATATTAATTTATCATCAAGGGAATGGTATCTCTCCAATTAAACAAGGTTACGGGACACGCGAAATCAAAACAGGCCAAAAAACCTAAACTGTCAGCTCGTTAGAAGTCTCGTTCGAACGAGGCTGTTCGAACGAGAGTTCGTTCGAACGAACTGGGCATCTAACGAGATCTCGTTTGAACGAAAGGCATCAAACGGACATTCCTCTCCTTAGAAGGCAAACTGTCAACTCGTTAGAAGCTCGTTCGAACGAGCTCGTTCGAACGACCTGGGCAGGTCTTCTAACGAGAGGCCAGTTTCGAGCCCAGAAATTCCCTTTTTCGTTTTTCCAACTTTCTTCACTTCTAATCCCACCTAAAAATCGTCCAAACATTATTTTAAGGTTTCTAATCCATACTAAACATTCGTAGGTCATAATAGAACATTTTAAATAGGGCCAAATCTTCCTAAACATCATCAGATCATTAATTCCCCTCATTTATCCCCAAATCCCATGAACATGAACCCTAAAATTTTAAAATCACCAATGGGCATAATTAAATCCATTTTTGTTATATACAAGATGTATTTCTATCAAATTGATCATCCTAACACAATTCTACATGAAATCTTTTCATCAAAATATAAGGTTCTACTTCCAATTCAATGGGTTTTTCATCAAACTCCCAAAACAATACAATTTCATGATTTCCTACGCATGGAAGATACATTCTTTGCAAAAACAAAATTAAACCACTTGCCTTTGATATATCTCTGAATTTGGTGTTGGATTGATGAAGGTTGATTTGTTCTCCCTCTCTCTCTGTAGAGTTTTCCTTTCTTTCTCTCTCTACCAGCTTTTCTCTAAGGATGACAATGGAGGTGGAGGTTGGTTTAGCAAGTTTAAGGTTTCTAAACTTCTCCCGTAGCCCACTACCTAGATTGGGGTTGGAAATGGCTTAGTGGGTTAAGACTAAGTCAGATTTTTAACTCTAATTTTCGTGGGTTTTAATTCCCCAAATTCTAAAATTACCAAACTACCCTTTTACGTTGCCGATATGGCCTAAAAATGCCCCGGGACCCAAACTAAACTCCCGGCTAGGGTTTTCTGACTATTTCGACCCTTCCGAACGCGCTGGAGCACTCAAAAAGACCATACAATAAATAGAAATGAAATTCACTTTTTAATTAAAAATAATTATATTCCTGACGCGGTTGTCACACGCATCCCAACAAAATTTCCAAATTGCCGTATTTCAATCTCACGACAAATTTCATAATTTCCATATTCATATATAGCCATATATACTCATAAAATGAAATACCAACTCGCATCTCGCTAGTATTTTTTTATCCGGATTAATTCCCAATTAATACACATTTAATTTAATTAATCCCGTAAATAAATATCATAAAATACGGGGTATTACATACTCCCCCCCTAATAACAGAATTTCGTCCCGAAATTCGGAACTGGAAAGTACCTGGTAAGAATAACTCTGGATAACGTTCGCGCATCTCATCCTCGCGCTCCCATGTGGACTCCTCGACATTATGATGTCGCCACTGGACACGCACTAACAGAACTATCTTTGACCGCAGTTTCCGCTCAGTTCGGTCCAAAATAGCAATCGATCCCTCCTCGTAGGAGCTATCAGGCTGGAGATCGATGTCCTCCAATTCAATATGAGAATGAGCCAAATCGTCTCTAAGATATTTCCTTAGCGAGGAAATATGAAACACATCGTGAATCCGATGCAAATGCTCCGGTAACCTAAGTCTATACGCAACCGGCCCAATCCGCTCAATAATAGGAAATGGTCCCACATATTTCGGTGCCAACTTCCCTTTCTTCCCGAAACACATAATCCCTTTCATAGGAGATACTCTGAGCAAAACCTGGTCCCCCACTTCAAATTCCCTGAAGGATCTCTTCGCATCAGCATAACTCTTCTGCCTGTCCTGAGCTACCCGAATGCGACTCCGTATCAGCTCTATCCTTGCCGAAGTATCCTGAATCACTTCCGGACCAAGTAGTTTGTTGTCCCCCACCTCCAACCAACATGCTGCAGAACGACAAGGTCTACCGTACAGCGCCTCAAATGGATCCATGCCAATAGTGAACTGGTAGGAGTTGTTGTAAGAAAACTCCACCAGTGGAAGAAACTGCTCTCATCCACCCCTGAAATCAATGATGCACATACGCAACATGTCCTCCAACATCTGGTTTGTACGCTCGGTTTGCCCATCGGTCTGCTGGTGATACGCCGTACTTAACCGCAATTCCGTGACCATGGCCTCCTGAAAACTCTCCCAAAACCGTGAAACAAATATCTTGTCTCTGTCAGACACGATATTTAGGGGCACACCGTGAAGTCTCACTATCTCTGTAATAAAGAGCTGGGCATACTGTCCCGTAGTGTAGTCTGTCCTTATGGGTAGAAAATGAGCGACTTTGGTCAACCTGTCCACAATTACCTAAATTGAGTTGTGACCTCTCTGTGACGTAGGCAACCCCGTGATAAAGTCCATGGATATGATCTCCCACATCCACATCGGAACCTCTAATGGCTGTAGAAGTCCTGCCGGTCTCTGATGGTCCACTTTTACCAGCTTACAAGTGGCGCATTTAGAAACAAACACGACAATATCTATCTTCATCCTGCTCCACCAATATTGTCGTCTCATGTCTTGGTACATTTTGTCCCCACCGGGATGTACCGCGAACCGTGAGCCGTGCGACTCTGCCATCACTTCGTGTCGCAATTCCTCCCCTTCCGGAACTACCAATCTCCCATTGAAGCGTAATCCCTCGTCTGAGCTAACGATATAGGACTCGACTGCCTCTACTAATAATCGAACTATCTTCTCCTAACAGAACGAGTCATCTGCTTGTGCCTTTACCACTCTCATGACAATCTGTGGTGTAACAGTCATCACAGACATGAATGATCGGGCCACGGCATCCTAGTGTCCCAACTCCTTCCACTTGGCCTTCCACACCCCTGCCACCTCATTTATTGGCCTACGGCTCAACGCGTCTGCTACCATGTTATCCTTCCCGGGTGATATTGGATATCAAACTGATAATCCTTCACGAACTCAAGCCACCTCCGTTGCCGCATATTCAACTCCTTCTGCGTGAATAGGTACTGTAGGGACTTGTGGTCCGAGAACAATCGAAACTTCTCCCCTAAAAGGTAATGTCTACAAATCCGAAGGGCAAATACAACTGCAGCCAACTCAGAGTCATGAGTGGGGTAATTCTTCTCGTGAGGCTTAAGCTTACGGGAAGAATAAGCTATGGCCTGACTCTCCTGCTACAATAAACCTCCAAGTCCTTGCAAGGACGCATCGGTGTAGACTAGATACTCGACTCCCGGTCTCGGTAATGCTAACACAGGTGTTGAGGTCAACTTATCCTTCAACTCATCAAATTCCAACTGACAGGCATCACTCCAGATGAATGGCACACCCTTACGAGTCAGATGTGTCAAAGGACCCGCTATCTTCGAAAATCCCCGAATGAACCTCCTGTAGTATCCTGCTAGTCCCAAGAAACTACGGATCTCCGTTGGTGTCGTGGGCTGTCCCCACTCCCTCACCGCAGATACCTTCCCGGGATCAACAGATATCCCCCGATCGGAAATAATGTGCCCCAAAAATTGAACCTCCTTCAGCCAAAACCTGCACTTCTCATACTTTGCATACAGCTAGTTCTGACGTAGCGTCTGTAAAACCTGCCTCAAATGCTCTGCGTGCTCCTCCTCTGTCTGGGAGTAAACCAGAATATCATCAATGAAGACAATGACGAACTGATCAAGGAACTCTTTGAACACCATATTCATCAAGTCCATAAACACTGCTGGAGCATTGGTCAAGCCAAAAGGCATAACCCGAAACTCATAGGAACCATATCTTGTTAAGAACGCAGTCTTCGAGACATCATCTTCCCTGATATGCAACTGATGGTATCCAAATCGCAAATCAATCTTCGAGAAGAAAGAAGCTCCTCTCAGGTGGCCGAATAAGTCATCGATTCGTGGCAACGGATACTTATTCCGTATCGTGACCTTATTCAACTCTCGGTAATCCACACACAACCTCAACGATCCATCCCTCTTCTTTACGAACAACACAGGGGCACCCCACGGCGAAGTACTCCTCCGGTTAAACCCATGTCCCAACAACTGCTCAATTTGATCCCGTAACTCTCTCATTTCTGCTGGAGCCATACGGTAAGGTGCGCGGGCAATCGACCGAGTGCCCGATGTCAAGTCGATCACAAAGTCTATCTCTCTACTCGGAGGTAATACAGGTATATCCTGAAATACGTCGGCAAACTCTCGAACAACCGGAATCGAATCAAGTGGTATCACCACTTCCTTAGAGGTCTCCTCCTCTATATAGTACAAGTGAGTGGACGATCCTCCCTCAGGATGAGGCATCGCCACTAAAAACATCTCCTGCCCGGGAATGCAAAGATAATACATCTACTAAAATAATCAATCATGGCTCCGTACGCAACAAGCCAATCCATGCCAATGATGGCATCATACTCGGTCATCTCTAATACTAACATATCCGCGGGTAAAGTAAACCTCCCGATCTCTATACCCACGCCTCTACATATACGTGAAATCACGGAACCCCCACTCAATGACGAATCTACACAAGTAACCGTGCTCTCGGCGGTGTCTAACAACCCAATGGTGCGTGCAAATCTCATAGAAATAAAACAGTGTGTAGCCCCCGTGTCAAACAAAATACGCCCCATAGTCCCCTGAATAGAGAACATACCCTCAATGGTTGGTGGATCCTGTGGGACTGCGGCCTACTGAAGCTGGTATACTCTCCCATACTGCAGCTGCCCCTGCTGAACTGGGACCGCTGGAATGGGTGGTAATACTGCCATCTGTGGTGGCGCCGGGAGGGCGGCGGGAAACACAGGTCTCTGCTGCTCCTGTCGAGTACCCTGCTGCTGCTGCAGGGCCCTGCCCCTATCAGGACAGTCCTGGCATTTATGGGCAGTCTTGCCACAAACGTAACACTTCCCCGGGAAGTTCCCCCCCTCTGTCCCTGCTGCCCCTGGCCCTGGTGGCCGTTACCGTTCCTCCCCTGGCCCTGCTGGCCCTGTTGAAACTGTTGTTGACCATTCTGACCCTGCTGGTTCTGATGGCCGTTCGGAACCTGATGGCTCTACCGGAAACCTCCTTGTCCGTGCCTAAAATTTCCCGATCTGAACCTCTTGTGATCCCCCTGCTGGGAATTCTGGTCACCCAGTCTCTGCCCCTGAACAGAATGTGCCCCACTGGCACCATTTCCCCCAGTCCTGCCCTGATGGCCGGACTCTCCCGATCTCTTGCCTTCAGCCATGTGAAAGCAATGATCCTGGCAGTGTAACAGTGCAGCGTTAACCACATCAAAGTAAGTGGCCAACGATAGGTTCCCCAACAAATCCTGACGGATCCTCCAAGTCAACCCGTCTGTAAATTTTTGTATCTTTTTCTCTTCCGTCGGTATCTCATCCGGGACAATATTCAACAGATTGGTGAATTTGGCCTCATACTCGGCCACAGTCTTACCTTCCTGTTTGAGATTCATCAACTTCCTCCTCATTTCCGTGTGAACAGTTGACGGAAAATACTTGCAGTCAAACCACACCCAAAACTCATGTATAGAGAGAGTATCTCTCTCCTCCACGGTGGTAATGTACTCCCACCACCGCAGTGCAGACCCCACTAGCTTAAAGGTAGCTAGTATCTGCTTCTGGACATCGGTGAACTCATACATCCTCAGGTGCCGTTGAATGTCCTTCCTCCACTGACTCGAAACCACAACATCGGAGCTACCTGCGAACTCCGGTGGGTGTGCTTTCTGAAAAGCATCACGTACATGCTCCCAAGCAGACGGGAATGCATGTGCCTGAACTGGCGCGGCTACTGGCGCCTGAGGTGGTGCCTGCTAAACTACGTCTAGTGCGGCATTTACCGCCTGGGCCACAATGGCTGCAACCTCAGCGGCATTCATCGTGCCCTGAACTGGTGTGGGCTGTGGTTCTGGCGTTGCATCCCTGGAAACCCGTTGTGCACGTCGTGGAGGCATCTGAAATAAGAATAAAGTTTATAAGTTCGTAGTTATAAACTTGAAATAGATGAAGAACATAGCATATACAAAAGAATACAACAGTCCTAAAATACAGGGCTCTACATCAAAGAAAGCTCAGCGGAAACATAATAAGTCGTACAGATCCTAAAGAACACTAGAACCTGATGCTCTGATACAACCTGTGACACCCCGACTAATTAAATACCGATTAGCTACTCCTTTATTAAATCAATACAAAATGCCAAGTTTGTTCAGTTAATAGCATCACTGTCGAAAACATTTTAAAGATTACTAACCACCTAGTATTTAAAAAGTGAGTTGCCAAATTTTAAGTTAACTCTGATTAACATGCAATAAGAGGATAATGAAAGAATAACAACCATTCACCATAACGAAACAATAGAATAACCAACAACATAATAATAAGTCCGGAGGAAAAACTCCTCACAACAATCCCACAACTGAACTAAATAAAACAAAGTAACCTGAATTAATTGCATGCCAAAAATCTGAAAATCTGAAATAGGAAATGATTCTAATAGAAATGGGCGACATGCCCTACAACTGATGAAAGATGAATATAGAGTCAAGATAGATGAAGCATCTACTAGCAAAGTCCTGTAACTTCCACAAACAGCTACAGCTCGTCACCTGAATGAGAATCCTAAGCATGGTGTCCTTGTGGCTGGGCACCTAAAATGGTTTTTACAAAAAAAAAAAAATTTGAAAGAAAACGGGTCAGAGCCCGAAAGTGGGGATTATTTTAAAAACAACAAGTGTTTTAATAACATTAAAACAATGAATGCAAAATACATGTTAGGACGTGCACTCACATGAAGTACTCACCTCTCGACTAATTTGTGCACTCCTAACGTACCGTACCCATCTAAGTGACATACATATCTAACCAGACCGTAATAAGTTCTACCCCTTACTACTCAATTCCAATAGTACGTTCCAGCATTATCAACTAAATAGAGGGCTTCACTTAACTCAGGTTCTCAATTATTAGTATTACAATTCATTATAGGTTATTCCTTTATAGTTACTCAAAGGGTTTCTGTATTTATACGCACAATACAAACATGAAAGTTCTCATTAATTTAAGTGTATATTAATCACGCCATAAATATACAATACAAGCACCCGAGACTAAGCTGCGGTGCACACATACTCTGCTATCCATCCGGGTACATCACGTACATAAGGATCATGCATTCCGAATCTCTCAGGAATCGTTCTCAGATAATAGCAAATCATAAACAATGGAGGCGAACACAGTCACATCACATGGGTCACGTACATACCTACGCTCCCAAGATCAGCAGACTTATTAACATCCCAATAAGTCCTTCTCTGACCTATGTTCTCGAGGTACCAATCTAAATCCGGGCAACACAAGGATTAGAGGGTCCTAAGCAAATGTAAACCTCCCGTGATAGCAAGTATGGTAGGTATGTCATACACATAAGATCATATATATATACTAAGTATACACACATCTTAGTAATCACCGTAATTTATTTGTGGTACACATCTCATTATCGTACCGACTTATAATGTTGCACAATTCATAAGTTCCCGATTAATTCAATTATTTAAGCCGTTAATAATTCTCGCATCGTAATAGTCACTCACGTCCTATTCCAAAATTTCCATTCAATTCAAATCACACTTCTATGTTTTACACCTCAATATATCCCAAATGTCCCAACTATATTAATTTATCATCAAGGGAATGGTATCTCTCCAATTAAACAAGGTTACGGGACACGCGAAATCAAAACAGGCCAAAAAGCCTAAACTGTCAGCTCGTTAGAAGTCTCGTTCGAACGAGGCTATTCGAACGAGAGTTCGTTCGAACGAGAGTTCGTTCGAACGAACTGGGCATCTAACGAGATCTCGTTCGAACGAAAGGCATCGAACGAACATTACTCTCGTTAGAAGGCAAACTGTCACCTCGTTAGAAGCTCGTTCGAATGAGCTCGTTCGAACGACCTGGGCAGGTCTTCTAACGAGAGGCCAGTTTCGAGCCCAGAAATGCCCTTTTTCGTTTTTCCAACTTTCTTCCCTTCTAATCCCACCTAAAAATCGTCCCAACATTATTTTAAGGTTTCTAATCCATACTAAACATTCGTAGGTCATAATAGAACATTTTAAATAGGTCCAAAACTTCCTAAACATCATCAGATCATTAATTCCCCTCATTTATCCCCAAATCCCATGAACATGAACCCCAAAATTTTAAAATCACCAATGGGCATAATTAAATCCGTTTTTTTTATATACAAGATGTATTTCTATCAGATTGATCATCCTAACACTATTCTTCATGAAATCTTTTCATCAAAATATAAGGTTCTACTTCCAATTCAATGGGTTTTTCATCAAACTCCCAAAACAATACAATTTCATGATTTCCTACGCATGGAAGAAACATTCTTTGCAAAAGCGAAATTAAACCACTTGCCTTTGATATATCTCTGAATTTGGTGTTGGATTGATGAAGGTTGATTTGTTCTCCCTCTCTCTCTGCAGAGTTTTCCTTTCTTTCTCTCTCTACCAGCTTTTCTCTAAGGATGGCAATGGAGGTGGAGGTTGGTTTGGCAAGTTTAAGGTTTCTAAACTTCTCCCATAGCCCACTACCTAGATTGGGGTTGGAAATGGCTTAGTGGGTTAAGACTAAGTCAGATTTTTAACTCTAATTTTCGTGGGTTTTAATTCCCCAAATTCTAAAATTACCAAACTACCCTTTTACGATGCCGGTATGTCCTAAAAATGCCCCGGCACCCAAACTAAACTCCCGGCTAGTGTTTTCTGACTATTTCGACCCTTCTGGACGCGTTGGAGCACTCAAAACGACCATACGGTTAATAGAAATGAAATTCACTTTATAATTAAAAATAATTATATTCCTGACGCGGTTGTCACGCGCGTCCCAATTGAAATTTCCAAATTGTCGTATTTCAATCTCACGACAAATTTCATAATTTCCATATCCGTATATAGCCATATATACTCATTAAAATCAAATACCAACTCGCATCTCGCTAGTATTTGTTTTATCCGGATTAATTCCCAATTAATACACATTTAATTCAATTAATCCCATATATAAATATCATAAAATACGGTGTATTACACACTCGGTAAGTCAAATTTAGCACCACTCTACTATAGCGCTACATGGTTAATTATAACTACTGCAGTCTAGTATTTGTTGCAGCAATACATGTAAATGCCACAAAAGGAGTGACCTCCACTGCGGTCCTCATCCCCGAATTCACCTTATAGTTCCAACTAAGCCCCGCCTCCTGCTGACCTCATAACGGCCTTCCCTGGTCTCCCTTCATCAATAAGCACAAGAATATCACACGAGCATGAAAAAGATCTACTATAATCTTAAATAATAGCAGGAGAACGAAATATCTTAATAGGAATCAATAATCCTAATCATAAGGCTCTATATCAAATAGAAAGCAACACTGGAAGTGGTGTATGTCCGTACAGATTCCTAAAGACACTAGAACATGATGCTCTGATACCAGCTGTGACACCCCCACCCAATAAAATACCGAATGATCAATCCAATAACAGATTAAAATAGGAATCTAATATGGTTCATTCTCAGCATCACTATCGAAAATTAATATATTACTAACAACCTATTAGGCCTGGCATCAAAATTTTAATTAACTAATATTTTTAACCAAACCAACCACGAGGAAACAATCATAATAGTTTATATACACCAATCTCGGCCGAGGTGATGGTCGAGATATTGACCGAACCTGGACAAGCCATGGGCCCACGATATCAGCCCTCGACCTTAGTAAGGTGGGCCCAGGCCGACACTACCACCTACATTTCCAATGGACACTATGCGCATCACAGGCATCAACAGCATTCTCATATACCTGGATATGGCAACCTCGGCCGATAGTAGGCCGAGGTGACAAGAAGCCTTGGTAATCTTCAACATGGAATCAGTCCAACCTCGGCTGGGGCCGACCCCCAGCATAATGTCTCGACTGAGATCAGGCTGAGACTCCCTATGGCACATCTCGGATTGAATGAATATCAAGCCTTTACAGGTCGGCCTCTCCCAGGCCGAGGTCATGCACCAATATGGCGGCCGAGCATCTATTGACATTTGGATAAGGACACATGGGCACAAATCAGTTATAACAAGAGTATTTTCCACACGTGGGGATAATATTTCATCATCATTCCTTACGTGTGACAGTGACAGGTGGCTTCCCCCTATTGGTGAGTTTACCACACACATGCTCATTGCATGCATGGGGGGTACATTACACCCCCTAGTTACTATATATAGAGGTCATCCTCTACCTTTAAAAGGGACCCGAGATATTCAACCGTAGATAAAACTCGGTCTAGATATACAGTAGAGGGAGAAAGCTTGAGAGGTTGTATCCATGGCCATTAGTGCCTTCATTCAGTGATATTACTCACACACACTCACAGTGGACGTAGGCCAAATTGGCTGAACCACTTATATACCGGTGCCCTCTCCTCTTATCCTCGTCTCATTCTCTTACCTCTTTATATAACTGTGCTGCCATCGTTATTCTTATATTGAGCTTGAAAACACCTTATCTGGTGGTGCTAATTTTAACATCATCATTTTGGCGCCGTCTGTGGGAACAAGAAACCATCTCTTCCTCTTTTTCTGCTTAACCTCACCGGAGACTCTGGTGGTGAACCAGAACTCCCCCTAGCGTGGAGATGTTTCACCATTGAAAGAGGTCCTGTGAGGTGCTAAGCTCATTTGCTACTCAAGCTCTATAGTGTTAACATATGGCACTAGACTTACCACTGCCTCTTCCGCCGCCCGGAGGTGGAGGTCCTAGTTCTAGTCAGGATCCCCCCAGTCCGAAATGGCGGAGGTAGTAGCAGCCTTGAAATATTTAGCTGCAAGACAACAAGCCATGAAGGAGCAATTTGCTCAGCTTAGTCAAACTATGATGAGGCCACCTGTAGTCTCACCAGACATGATCACTCCGGTGGTAGTTCAGCCTCATCCTGACCCCAGGGGACCACCCCAGGTGCCAATGAAGGACCATCCTGCACCTCAGCAGAGAAGAAACGTTGCTGACCCTAGGCGCTTGCGCCTGGGGAGGCAGGGAAACCCTTGCCCAGAGGACAGGTGTGATGACCTAGAAGCTGAAGAATCCCCAGAAGACTGATCGGAACCGTATGAGGTGTCAAATAACACTGTACGACCTCTTAGGCAGAGTCAAGGATGTGTCGGCCGAAGAGGAGAAGAGGCCCAACAAAGAGGGTCGGCCTTTGATAGGTTGAGTAGAAGTTCGACCTTCGAGAGGCTGGGCCCAGTGAATGACCTAAGACAGAGGCTGTCGAGGTTAAGGAGCGCAGCAGGGTCTCAGAGAGGGTGTAGGCAGGGTCGGCCAGACCAAGGCCGACCCTTTGAAAGAAGAGGCCGAGAACAGGAAGAGGTCAACAGCCAACGTGTCATGGTTGGGGAACCCTCTGTCCATCGCAGGGAGGTGGCAGGGGATAACCTCGGCCAAGTTGATGACAGAAGACCCAGGAATGATTCTATCCAACGCCTGGAAGAGAAGATAGGAGATCTCATTAAAAGCAGGGACCCATTACAAAGGGGTTACTCAGAGGGCTCCCCATTGGTGGCTAGGATAGTGGGGTTCCCAACCCCAGCCAAGTTCAAGCCTCCTACAGTGACTCCCAAGTATGATGGTAGCACTAACCCTGTACACCATATCGAGATGTATCAGTCGGCAGCAGACATTTACTCGATACCCGATGAGATGAAGTGTACGGCCTTCTCGGGGACCTTGACAGGGGCAGCGCATAGTTGGTTCACCTCCCTTCCGAAGAACTCAATTGAGAACTTCAAAGGCTTGGCTGAGCAGTTCGTCCACAACTTCTGCTTTGGGGTAAGACCTCAAAAGAAGACTATCCACCTGCTGTATGTCAAATAGGCCAAGGGTGAGAGCCTAAGAGACTACATAGCAAGATTCAACAAAGAGAAATTGGAGGTGGAAGATTATGAAGAGAGCATAGCCATGACCGCCCTTATAGGAGGCCTCCAGAAGGGGAAGCTTTTGTGGAAACTGGCAGAAGACCCCCTTGGTCCATGGCGGAGCTGTTGGCAACCGCAGGGAAAGTGATGAATGCGGATGAGGCAATGGCCGCCAAGTATGAGGAGGAGAACCGCGGTAGCACGGGAAAGTCCCAAGGTAAGAAAGAGGGGAAGAAGAGGTCAGGAGATGACAAGTTCGCTCATTACACTCCTCTGACTGTGAGCTGTGAGAACATCCTCAATGAGATTAAGACTGACCGTACTCTGAGGTGGCCAGAGAAACTGAAGGCCCCGCCACATAAGAGGAACAAAAACCTATAGTGCGAGTTCCATCAGGATCATGGCCATGTCACAGATAGATGCTTCGCCTTAAAGGATGAGATTGAGAAGTTGCTGAAATCTGGAAAGCTGAGGAAGTATGTGGATGGTAAGGCTCCAAAGGGTGGAAGAGATGACCCTAAGAAAAGAATAGATGACAGATGCTGTGGAAATGTCCCGGCCAGAAGGGACGATGATTCAGAAGGAGATGATGAAGACGACCCGAATCTTCCGTCAAAGGATGACAACACCCCGGTGAAGAGGGTCGGTATGATCTCCTTTGGTGTTAGCACCATATGTGGGGAATTTTCAGGAGGTGGCCCTGAGGTAGACGACAGGAAGGCTCATATAGCAAAGGACAGGTCATTGGCCAAGATCGAAGTTGTGAATCTAACGTCTTCTGATGGAGTGCGGAAGAGGAAGAAGGTAGACATGGACACCCTCGTAGTGGGGTTCTCTAGACTCGACTTCAAGGGTATCTGAGCCCCCCATGATGACCCTTTGGTTATAACAACAAGGGTGCATGGGTGCGAGGTACGGACGATCCTCATAGACGGGGGAAGCTCAGCAGACGTGATGTTCTGGCCTTGCTACAAGGTGATGCCCTTTGGTCTGAAAAATGCGGGGGCAACGTATCAACGTCTTATCAATAAGATGTTCGAAGAGCAAATAGGTAAGACCATGGAGGTATATGTAGACGATATGCTAACGAAGAGCCTGAAAGCATGTACTCACGTAGCGGACCTTCAGAAGACCTTCTATGTCATGGACTCGTACAGAATGAAACTCAACCCAGCAAAGTGTGTCTTCAGAGTAGGAGCTGGGAAGTTCCTGGGATTCATCATTAATCAGAGGGTTATTGAAGCAAACCCTGAGAAAATCAAGGCATTACTCAACATGAAGACTCCTAGTAGTATCAAGGACGTTCAGAGACTCACGGGAAGAGTGGCTTCCCTTAACAGGTTTGTTTCTAGGGCAAAGGACAAGTGTCTTCCATTCTTTAAAGTTCTAGGAAAGGCCTTCTAATGGGACGAAGAGTGTGAAAAAGCCTTCAACCAACTCAAGTCCTACTTAGGGTCTCCCTTGTTGCTGTCACGGCCCATCACGGGGGAAAGGTTGTTTGTGTATCTGGCAGTCTCTGAATCAGCCATCAGCGCGGCCATCATACGGGAAGAGGATGGGGTCCAGAGGCCTATGTACTTCAACAGTAAGGCCCTTCAAGGGTCTGAACAAAATTATCCCCGAATGGAGAAGTTAGCTTATGCCCTAATACATTCCTCAAGGAAAATGAAGCCTTACTTCCAAGCTCACTCCATGGTAGTTCTCACTGACTCCCCACTAAGGCAGGTTATGCACAAACCTGAGATGTTTGGAAGATTGATGACCTGGGCCATCGAACTAGGAGAATATGATCTTACCTACCAGCCTAGGACAGCCATCAAGGGGCAGTCCCTCGCAGACTTTATCGCAGAATTCACCTGGGAAGAGGCCAGTTGAAGTTTGGAAGAGGCCAAAACAGTGAAAGGCTTAGATGACGGTGAAGAGACGAACAGTAGTGTCTTCCAAGATTTGGAAGAGACGAACCGTAGTGTCTTCCAAGATTCGGAAGAGACGAACTGTAGTGTCTTCCGAGATTTTGAAGAGACGGCACCAAACGTCTTCCGAGATCGGGAAGATGTCATCTCAGGCAAAACCCGGAGCAGAATAGAAGAGAACGAAGAGGATCGATACCTCTTCAAGAAGGGGGTTATGAGAGAAGGGGTCTTCTCATCAGATACAGACGTCTAGAGCCTCTTCGTTGATGGCTCATCCTGTGACAGTGGAAGCGGGGCGGGACTAATACTCTCGGCTCGAGATGGAGCAAACATTGAATACGCCTTGAGATTTAACTTCCAGGCCTCAAACAACGAGTCCGAGTATGAGGCCATGATAACAGGTCTCTTATTGGCAACAACTCTGAAAAGCCTAAAATAATTTCCTTTTTGTAAATCGATGCGGAAGCGTTGTAAAATAGGTGATGGTTCAACATTCAAAAACAACAACAACAAGTTTTAATTTCTCAAAACAAATTAAAACAAAATTCAAGTCCTAGAATTTGCCTAAGTCATAATTAACAATTATCCAAAGTTAGGCGAAACCAATATTAGCAAAAGACTTGAATAAACCAAATTAACCCAATATTTAATTTAAGTCCCAAATTAAATGAGTGTGATAATTAAACCAAATTTTATCTTGAATTAATCCTAAGCATGCGTTCTAAGTGATATAGAGCAAGATAAAATCAACAGTCAGACAACACCGCAATGTACGAGGAAAAACCCACTAACGGGAAAAAACCTCGGGACGGCCCTAGCCTCAAATCCACTAAAAACGGTATTACAAAATACAAGACAAAAGACTTACTTCCTAAAATCGAACCCTCTCAAGCCGTGATGCTTCTTCTTGTATCGACCTTCAATTAGCGGATAACCAACGGAGCTCCACCGCGGTCTCGGACTCCCACCGATCGGGCAATTAGGCACACCGTCACCCTAACATGGAGCCTTTCTCGAAATGGGTAGAAATGAAACGAACTTCTCTTCAATTCGGTGTAGAGAAAAACCGGTGCCAAAACAATCTCCAAGCTATTGATATTTATATAGAAGCTTGGATAAACAATTCGGTGTAAACTAGAGTGTGTATGAAATTTTTCTTGAAAGAATTACACTCAAAACATGAACATTTTCCTAAAACTATTTTTGCTCTCAAACTCTCTCTAGGAGATAAACTAAGTTGGAAAAGTTGTCTTGGAAAATGTGTTTCCCGCACATAATAATGTATGAAAAAGTTGGTTGAAAACCAAGTGGAGAAGTGGGGAAAAACTGCAAAAAAACTGCCAAATAACTGTTCCCGCTGGAATCTCGTTCGAACGAACGTGATTCTCGTTCGAACGAACGTGATTCTCGTTCGAACGAACGTGATTCTCGTTCGAACGAGACTTCTAACGAGTGACCAGCCTGGGCTCGTTAGAAGTTCGTTAGATACCTCGTTAGAACGAACGTTCGTTCGAACGACATATCGAACGACATATCGAACGACTGACCAGTTAGGGTCGTTGGCAAAACTGGTTCGAACGAAACTGGTTCGAACGACAAAACTCGTTCGAACGAAACCTGGTTCGAATGACAAAACTCGTTCGAACGAAACCTGGTTCGAACGAAAAAACTCGTTCGAACGACATTTCTAACGAACGACCAAAAAGATTATAAAATACGATTTTGTCCCAGAAACTTTTATATACTTATTTTTAAGTTTCTAATTGATTCTTTCTGAAAATAAAATGCAGTTTTTATTACACCTAACACCCAATACAAATTGTTCCAAGCTCCTATATATATATATATAATTACATTCATACCTTGGGAGCATGGAACCTTAGTTGATGACGTAGAAACGAGGCACACAAACCGGCATTTTGATGAAGCTTTAAATTCTTTGCCGCTACGTCTTCAACACACACTTCATAGGCTTGAGAATATTACAATAAATCACTAACCTATGAATAAATGTTTTTGTCCGGAATTGAGCCAAAACTATATATGGACTCAATTGGAAATTTGTATCCTTACAAATCTCTCCCTTTGGCTATTCCAGGACAAAAACCAAACAAAAATCCTAAAGGGCCGTCAAGCTCTACTAGACTCAAAACATAACCCGACCAATCTTGACTCAACCCAAGGATCAAACACTTTGCCATAGAAAGATGCCGCTTTAGAATAATTCCTGCACACTTAGGCAAACTCATCAAATGCATAGGGAATATCAAAATATTAAATGCAATTAATTAATTAATCCCCCTAAATTAATTCTCCCTTTAAACACGTGACCTACTTAGAAAGACGTCTCCCCCTAAGATAAATCTCCCCCAAACTAAGATACGATAATAATAGGATTAGATACCATTTCTCCCCCTATCATCATTCTCCCCCTTTTTGTTCGGGAATAGGCAAAGGATAAAGAACTAATAAACAGCATGTGAAAGCTTAAGGTGATAAGACATGAAAGCATATGGGCAATTAAAAGCAGGGCAAATACAAATATCATATATATAGATACCAAAAATATACCAATAGAGCACTTGCATATATATATAGATATAAACACACACATGACACAAAATACAATAAGTTTGCACACTCGTATGGCAAAAATGTGTCATATGGAAACGGAAGTGTAGGGGTGTGAACTAGCAACAATTAAATTTAGACCCAAACACTTAAGAAACGTTCACGGAGTTCTCAGTTGATTGCAAACTTCATCACAGTTAAATATAACCTCATGTGACAATATAGATTGAACTCAATGAACAAACATACACAATGCATACAAGCCTAGCATGATGATGATTCTACAAACCAAATAGAGTCATGACATTAAAGACAACTATGGTAAACGGACATTGTGCAAACCGTTGATATACCATCCAATTCTCCCTCAATAAGCATATATATTCTTTTGTTTTTGAATGAATATATCAAACAAACATAGGCCTTGGCAATTTCTTTCTTTTAAATGCCAAATATTCTGTTTTTAGGCCTTTGGATCACGTATTTCTTTTAGATCCAATCAACGGTGGCTTACTATCGCAAAGGATTTAATTCATCCTTTCGGAGCCCTTCCCCGTGCATATATTACTTCATCATGTTTTCATTTTTTCACACAAATCTCACATGCAACGGATTTTGACATGCACTAGTCCTCCTAGGTCATAGATATGTAGATGACTAGATTGATAGGAGAACACCTCAAAAAGCTCACTTATAACATGTGACATTAAGATTTCAAAAGAGCTCGTGCATGTGTGAAAAGAGGCATATAGAAATAGAATCCATTTGAACAATACAAAATCCAACTACTCCATATAAAACATGGTAAAGAACATTTTAAGGATTGAAAATCTAAACCAAAAGTTCTAGCCACATGGAAGCGTAAACGATAGGATTCAAACACAAGTATATGCCACTTAAAGTGTGTCAAACCAAATACACACAACAAAAAAAAATCTTTTTGAGTTTTTGACATTTTAAACCACAAATAAAAAATATATATACTCAAAAGACAAACATAAATCATTTGAATCTTTCATTAAGCTTAAATTATCGAGAGATAAAATCCAAATGATAAACAAAAAATCTTTTTATATTATTCAATTAATTCAAACAAAAGGAATATAATACAAAAAGATAAACAAGTCATAATTTCTAGCATATGATATGAAATGAAGCAATGACTAGAAAGTGACTAAACATGCATACATCTAGCAATGATATATAATATGAAGCACAAAAAGCTAGAGTATGCATAAAATACTAACACATTCAACCTTTAAATTTAGCAAGGGAGGTTTCATGTGAAAGTAAATGAGAATCAACAAATCTTGTATCTAGCGCGTTTAAAAGATATTTCCTAACCCATATAGATTTATATTTAAAATGATGGGGATTGGGAAATAATGAAATGCTCGATAAAGATTTCCTTGGACTTCTTTTAAAATCAAAACAATATGACCTAAGGTGACCTTTCCTACCACAATGCAAGCATGTATAAACACGAGGAATGTTACCTAAGGTGTGAGCCTTTTTAAAGTCCTTGGACAAAGTTGACCCTCTAAAACAAACAATGGTTTTAGCTTTAGCAATGGAAGAATCCGAACATGATGTGCTAGAAGCATTAGAACAACTACTAGAGTCTTGAAAGTCATTTTTCAATTTTAAAATTTCGGACTCAAGTAATAAATTAGACTCCTCAAAATTATGGGACTCCTTTAAATTTTCAATAATTCCTAGAAGGTTAACACGCTCTCCCTTAATATGAGCAAACTTGTCCCTCAGAGTCTTTTCACGATTTTCACTCTCTTTCTTGGACTTTTCTAAAATATCAAAATTTGAATGTAAGTCCATGAGCTTTTCATGAAAAATATCTTTTTGAGATAAGGAGATTTGCAAAGACTCAATGTGAGTTTTAAAACAAGAATTTTCATCTTCAAGAAATTTAATTCTTTTTACAAATCTCAAATTTAATTCCTTTAAATTTTCGTTACATTTGTTAAGCCCATTTAATTCCTCTCGAAAATCAAAAATATCATTTTCATTTAAATTGGACAAATTTTCATTAAGACGTCCCATCGAGAGAGAAAAAAAATATGAGAGTGATAAAAATTGAACCACCTAAAAGGTAAGGAAATACAAAAAAAACCGAAAAACGGATCTTTAACGCGATAACTTAGCGCTCCGGCTCTGATACCAATTTGAAAAGCCTAAAATAATTTCCTTTTTGTAAATCAGTGCGGAAGCGTTGTAAAACAGGTGATGGTTCAACTTTCAAAAATAACAACAACAAGTTTTAATTTCTCAAAACAAATTAAAACAAAATTCAAGTCCTAGAATTTGCCTAAGTCATAATTAACAATTATCCAAAGTTAGGCGAAACCAATATTAGCAAAAGACTTGAATAAACCAAATTAACTCAATATTTAATTTAAGTCCCAAATTAAATGAGTGTGATAATTAAACCAAATTTTATCTTGAATTTATCCTAAGCATGCGTTCTAAGTGATATAGAGCAAGATAAAATCAACAGTCACACAACACCGCAATGTACGAGGAAAAACCAACTAACGGGAAAAAACCTCGGGACGGCCCTAGCCTCAAATCCACTAAAAACGGTATTACAAAATACAAGACAAAAGACTTACTTCCTAAAATCGAACCCTCTCAAGCCGTGATGCTTCTTCTTGTATCGACCTTCAATTAGCGGATAACCAACGGAGCTCCACCGCGGTCTCGGACTCCCACCGATCGGGCAATTAGGCACACCGTCACCCTAACATGGAGCCTTTCTCGAAATGGGTAGAAATGAAACGAACTTCTCTTCAATTCGGTGTAGAGAAAAACCGGTGCCAAAACAATCTCGAAGCAATTGATATTTATATAGAAGCTTGGATAAACAATTCGGTGTAAACTAGAGTGTGTATGAAATTTTTCTTGAAAGAATTACACTCAAAACATGAACATTTTCCTAAAACTATTTTTTCTCTCAAACTCTCTCTAGGAGATAAACTAAGTTGGAAAAGTTGTCTTGGAAAATGTGTTTCCCGCACATAATAATGTATGAAAAAGTTGGTTGAAAACCAAGTGGAGAAGTGGGGAAAAACTGCAAAAAAACTGCCTAATAACTGTTCCCGCTGGAATCTCGTACGAACGAACGTGATTCTCGTTCGAATGAGACTTCTAACTAGTGACCAGCCTGGGCTCGTTAGAAGTTCGTTAGATACCTCGTTAGAACTAACATTCGTTCGAATGACATATCGAACGACTGACCAGTTAGGGTCGTTGGCAAAAGTCGTTCGAACAACAAAACTTGTTCGAACGAAACCTGGTTCGAACGACAATACTCGTTCGAACGAAACCTGGTTCGAACGAAAAAACTCGTTCGAACGACATTTCTAATGAACGACCAGAAAGATTATAAAATATGATTTTGGCCCAGAAACTTTTATATACTTATTTTTAAGTTTCTAATTGATTCTTTCTGAAAATAAAATGCAGTTTTTATTACACCTAACACCCAATACAAACTGTTCCAAGCTCCTATATATATATAATTACATTCATACCTTGGGAGCATGGAACCTTAGTTGATGACGTAGAAACGAGGCACGCAAACTGGCATTTTGATGAAGCTTTAAATTCTTTGCCGCTACGTCTTCAACACACACTTCATAGGCTTGAGAATAGTACAATAAATCACTAACCTATGAATAAATGTTTTTGTCCGGAATTGAGCCAAAACTATATATGGACTCAATTGGAAATTTGTGTCCTTACAAACTTTTCGAGTAAAGCGACTCCTACTCCATAGCGACTCAAGATTGGTTGTCAATCAAGTATTAGGGGTATACGAGGCCAAAGACGAAAAGATGGCCAGGTACTTCAAGAAGGTAAGAAGGTTATTAGAATATTTTAAAGAAGCAAAACTGAAGAGAGTGCCTCGACTGAGCAAAAATCACGCTGATGCATTGGCAAGGCTGGCCTAAGCAGTGAAGACAGATATGGGAAGGACCGTTCCAATCAAGGTCTTAGGAAAGGCAACCATCGAGGAGGACGAGGTATGTAGCCCTTGTCACAATGTGAACCTACGAGACTCATGGATCGACCGGCTCGTCAGATACCTAATAGAGGGAGAGCTGCCTGAGTCCAAGCTAGAAAGGAGAAAGTTGAGATACAGGGCTGCCAAGTTCTCAATGCTATGAGACGTCTTGTACAAAAAGGGGTTTCTATTGCCCCTCCTCAGATGTGTGCATCCCATGGAAATACCCCGAGTCTTACAGGAGGTTCATGAGGGTTCTTGCTCTAGCCACATAGCGGGAAGGCCCTTAGCCAAGAGGATTATCACATAGGGATACTGGTGGCCTACCTTATGTAAGGACGCTACAGACTATGTGAAGAGGTGCGACAAATGTCAAAGGTTCGCCACTATCCCTCATCAACCCCATCAACCTATGACATCAATCTCTTCTCCATGGACATTTGCAGTATGGGGGATTGACTTGGTAGGACCTTTGCCAAGAGCTGTCAACAACTATAGATTCTTCAAAGTTGGCATTGACTACTTTTCAAAGTGGGTGGAGGCAGAACCGATGATAACAATTACAGAGCAGAAGACCTTCCAGTTCATTTGGAGGAACATCATATGCAGATATGGCCTCCCAAACACTCTCATCTCGGATAATGGGACCCAGTTCAAGAACTCCTCCTTAGAAAAGTATTGCCTAAGAGTGGGGATTAAATAGTTCTTCTCATCTCCTGGTCGACCTCGGGAAAATGGCCAGACCGAGGTCACAAACAGGACCATCTTGGACGGAATTAAGAAGAGGTTAGAGGATGCGAAGGGGAGATGGACAGAAGATGTCTACGCTGTGTTATGGGCCGGCAGAACCACGACAAGGACACCAACAGGAGAAAGCCCATTCATGTTGGCACATGGATCAGAGACCGTCATACCAACGGAAGTAGGACTACCAACACATCGAATTCAGACCTACGACACAGACAGCAATGGGGAAGAGAGGAGGCTAGACCTAGATCTTATCAAAGAAAGAAGAGAAGACGCAAAGGTCAAAAAAGTAGCCTACCAGCAGCGGGCAGCGAAATTCTACAACCAAAGGGTGAAGTCAAGACCCATTGCAGTAGGAGAACTAGTGCTAAAGAAGACCCTACAAAAGGAAAATAAGCTACACCCAAACTAGCATGTCCCCTAGAAAGTAACAGAAGAGGTTGTGCCTGGCACTTACAGGCTAGAAAACCTAGAAGGGGAACCTTTCACCAACCCATGGAATGCTGACCACCTAAAGAGATATTACATATGATGTTGCGTAGAATTTTATGTAAATGTACCATCTTACTGAGAAGAGGTTATTAATAAGGATCAGTTTCCATAACAGTTCTTGCTTTATTCTTAGACCAGAGATTAATTATGAGGATAAAGTCTTAGGTGACGACCTCAGACCTTCATAACATCACTCGGTGGTGACGAGGTCTGAGCTCAGACACCCTTGTTAGATGACCTCAGACTATTAACATCACTAATTTGGTAAGATTAATTGTGAGGATAACGTCTTAGGTGACGACCTCATACCTTCATAACATCACTCGGTGGTGACGAGGTCTGAGCTCAGGAACCTTAGCAGATGACCTCAGACCCTTAACATCATTAATTTGGTGAAATTAATTGTGAGGATAACGTCTTAGGTGACGACCTCAAAACTTCATAAAATCACTTGGTGGTGACGAGGTCTGAGCTCAGACACCTTAGCAAATGACCGCAGACCCTTAACATCATTAATTTGGTGAAATTAATTGTGAGGATAACGTCTTAGGTGACAACCTCAGACCTTTATAACATCACTCGGTGGTGACGAGGTCTGACCTCAGACACCTTAGCAGATGACCTCAGACCCTTAACATCATTAATTTGGTGAAATTAATTATGAGGATAACGTCTTAGGTGACGACCTTAGACCTTCATAACATCACACGGTGGTGACGAGGTCTGAGCTCAGACACCCTTGTTAGATGACCTCAGACTCTTAACATCATTAATTTGGTGAGATTAATTATGAGGATAACATCTTAGGTGACGACCTCTGACCTTCATAACATCACTCGGTGGTGACAAGGTCTGAGGTCAGACACCTTAGCAGATGACCTCAGAAACTTAACATCATTAATTTGGTGAAATTAATTGTGAGGATAACGTCTTAGGTGACGACCTCAGACCTTCATAACATCACTCGATGGTGAAGAGGTCTGAGCTCAGACACGTTAGTAGATGACCTCAGACCCTTAACATCATTAATTTGGTGAAGTTGGTTATGAGAATAGCATCTTCGGTGATGACCTCATAGCCTAATTACAATTCAGTGGTGAAGAGACCTGAGGTCAGAATTATTGATTGAGTATAAACAAGACATCACTACAACAAAATAATAGAAGACATCACATGGCATTCAATAAAGGGAAGAGATATAGCATTCAGAGGATGAAATACAAAGGAGTAACAAATATTCCTTGAATACAAAATACCATGGTGTTACAAGTTACGAGTTATAAGTTACGAATTACAAGTTACAAATCCTAAAGGTTTGGGGAGAGAACATTTACAGCCTCGGCCTGATTGGCTTGATCAGCGTTAGTAACCTCATCCACATCATCCGTATGGTCTGCCCCTCCGACCGCGGTCCCTCCCAGAGTTGTAGTCTCAGCAGGAGCAGCAGCCTCATCCTCCACCTCTTGAAGCGCCGGGGCAAACTGAGGGTCAACAAAGCTGAGACCCACAAAGTCAGAGGCCTTTAGAGTACCTACCTCCCTTTCTCTGACTTCAGCCCATTTGGTAGTAGCCTTGATACCTCTTTCGAGATATTCAAAACCAAAACCCATGAACTCGTCCAAGGCTTTATAGTCAGAAATTATTTTGGCCGAGGCATCTTCAAGGGCAGCCTTGACAGCCGAGCTGACCTTCTGCTGCAGAACATCATCTTTGGCATTCAGGGATTTGGCATGATCTTTGATGAGCAGAGAAATGTCTTCCTCCAACCCCTTAACCTTATTTTCAGAGTTCTGTAGCTCTGATTTTAGATGGTCGACCTCAGCATTTAGGGCGCTCTGAACCTTCTCGGCCTCTTGCCCCTTCTGGATGAGGGGAAATTTCCTCAAAGTCCAGTTCGATAGGTGGTGCATAGCAGCCACTCCCTACACATTTAAGGAAGAGGTTAAGCTGGAGAAAAGTCAGATGTTGCACTTATAATGTTTTGACGAAGAGATCAAGACGTACCTGAACGACTCAGTGAAGGCCGAACTCCACCAGCATCGGGGTCTCCAGAGACCTGAAAAAGTGCTTGTCAGCCTCGGTCATTGCAGAGCCGATGGCGTCAAGGGCCTGTAGACTATGGCCGACAATGCTGTCAGATAACTTTAGCTGGTCCAGGCGGGCCGACAGGGCATCGGCCGAGGAGATTGGAATTACAGCATCAGGGGCCTTCTTCTGTCTCAAGGTCGGCCTCTGATCCTCAGATGCATGGGCTTCTGGGGCCCTCTTCTTTGAGGCTTGAGATTTGGATGTAGAGGGAGCTTGGGAAGGAGCATTCAGATCAGCTTTTTTGGCAAGTCTCGCTAAGCTTGGTGCAGCCATCTCCCACAGTTCGTCTGGGATGTCTTGTGGTCGCTCTGCAAAAGTGAAAAGATATGGGTTAAAGATCAGATATAAATGAGTTCAGAGGTTAAACTTAAAAAGAAACATCCTTACCAAAGTCAACAAGGGAACTTCCACCTAGGCCCGTCCCCGAGAGATACTGGGGGGTGAGCAAGTGTTCGAACCTAACAAAAAGACCATGTGCCCCTTAGTCTTGCAGGGCTTTCACCTTCTGGATATTCTGAAGACATAGACCATGGTCGGCCCTGGCAGACATGGTGACCTTACCCCATTTGAGGGATATCCTCGGCTCAAGTGTGGAGGAGGGAACGCATGGGCCAAATTCCCATGGTCTAGAGGCGAAAAAATAGCAGGGCTTCCAATTATGGTTTGAGGTCAGAGTCACCTGGAGAATTTTCTTCTCATGCCTCCGAACCACAAAATGATAGTAGCTCGGATGGTTTTTGGCCGAGGTTAGGACATAACAACCAACGAAGACCTGAACTGGGAGGTCAGAGTGGTGGACTGCCCTCCACAGGATAGTGGCCCTTATGATGAATCTCCAGGCATTGGGAGATAGTTGTGAGGGGGCCAAGTTGATATAAGAGAGAATGGATTTGATGATGGGATGAATGGGTAGGCGAAACCCTAACTTAAACATTTGCTCGTACAGGCAGATTTCTCCATCTCGGCCGTGATAGGCCCTCTCTTCCCTCGGAGGTCTCCATAATTTTATGGAGGGACTAATGGAGTATAAATATCTCAAGCACAAAAGATCCACCTCAGTTACCGTGCTCTCGATATCGTCCATCTCAGAGATGTCCACATCGCTTTCAGCATCTTCATCATCATCAAGCTCAACGTCGGCTGGAGCAGATGTAGATGGGTTACTGGCAAATCTCCGAATGAACTCTACCCCTGTGACGGTCGACAGGGGGATGGCGTCAAGAATGGGTGGCACTTCCACACTCGGCTCAACAATTTCAAACTTTGAGGAAGAGGCTGAGGTGCTTGAGCCATTATGGGATGAAGCTCGGCTGGAGACCTCGGGCTGATTAGGGGCCTGTCCAGGCCGAGGTGTGAAATCCATGGCTTCCTGAAAAGAGTCCACACACATAGGGTCTGAGGTGGAAGACTCAGACTCAGACATCGGTATTGGGTCGGCAGGGACCTCTGTCTGATAGAAGAACTCAGGGGGATCAGGATATACCACCTTGAGTGGTTGGGGAAAGATAGGTCGAATAGGAAATTCTTGCAAACTACGAGCCTCCTCTTGGGCCCTTTCTATTTGCCTAATCTTTTCTAGGGTCTTCTCTCTAAGAGAGGGGAAATCCTCAAGAAGCTGTTATAAAGGTCTGAGCATCAGAGGACGACCCTAGACATGGGAATAACTCCTAAAACTACAAACATGATTAGCTTGTAAAGTAAAGAAATCTAAAGATCAGACTTAGAAGTTTAAGTCGAATATTGTTCGCCTGAAAATATGGTGCTCGCCGAAAAACAATGAAACTCGCTGGAAAATGCAAACCAAAAATTAGAAACAAAGGAAATGGAAGGAAGAAAGTACCTGGAAATGAAACGAAGAGGGAAAATAAAGAAAATTTGCGAAGAAACCACCAACAGTGCTTCAGCAGTGGAGCCTTGATTCGAAGCACTTTAGAGAGAGAAGTTGCAGGAAGAAACCGTGCACAGGAGAGAAGAAATGAAGAAAAAGGAGGGACAAAGGGTTTTGAAACCCTTAAATACATGGGCACATTTCCCAAGGCCCATCATTGCCTTGGGAGCCCCAAAGGGCGGCTAACAGCACACGCCTACCAAGCGAGCATGCTCCAACATTGGACAAGTGTCAAGCAAGTACTGGTTCGTAAGAAGACAGGCCTCAGACGCACACTAATCCCCTAGTAACCTTTCCTCACTTATAACTAGGGGCTGGGGGGTGATTGATATGCCCCAAGTGTAACCTCGTCCTAGAGACACCAACCTCGGCCGAGGTGAGGGTCGAGATATTGACCGAACCTGGACAAGCCATGGGCCCACGATATCAGCCCTCGGCCTTAGTAAGGTCGGCCCAGGCTGACACTACCACATACATTTCCAATGGACACTACGCGCATCACAGGCATCAACAGCATTCTCATATACCTGGGTATGGCAACCTCGGCCGAGTGTAGGCCGAGGTGACAAGAATCCTTGGTAATCTTCAACATGGAATCAGTCCAACCTCGGCAGGGGCCGACCCCCAGCATAATGTCTCGGCTGAGATCAGGCCGAGACTCCCTATGGCACATCTCGGATTGAACGAATATCAAGCCTTTACAGCTCGGCCTCTCCTAGGCCGAGGTCATGCACCAATATGGCGGCTGAGCATCTATTGACATTTGGATAAGGACACATGGGCACAAATCAGTTGTAACAAGATTATTCTCCGCACGTGGGGAGAATATTTCATCATCATTCCTTACATGTGACAGTGACAGGTGGCTTCCCCCTATTGGTGAGGTTACCACACACATGCTCATTGCATGCATGGGGGGTACATTACACCCCCTTGGTACTATATATAGAGGTCATCCTCTACCTTGCAAAGGGACCCAAGATATTCAACGCTAGCTAAAACTCTATCTAGATATACAGTAGAGGGATAAAGCTTGAGAGGTTGTATCAATGGCCATTAGTGCCTTCATTCAGTGATATTACTCACACACACTCACAGTGGACGTAGGCCAAATTGGCTGAACCACTTATATACCAGTGCCCTCTCCTCTTATCCTCATCTCATTCTCTTACCTCTCTATATAACTGTGCTGCCATTGTTATTCTTATATTGAGCTTGAAAACACCTTATCTGGTGGTGCTAATTTCAGCATCATCACAACATATAATACAACCAATTCAAAGTGCCGCAAAATAAAATGCGGTAAAAGAATAAATGAATACAGTTGGGTTGAGCCATCAACCCGAATGTTACTACAATACCTCCTATCTAGATCAGAAGGATATAGGTGTCTAAAATAATTCGGCATGTCCACAACTGTTGTAGCAATGTCTGACTCAAAAGAATCATCATCCAGGCGTCCCTATGTCTGGACACTTAATATAATCCACGTATATAGCAAGAGAGCGGGAAAAATAGAAAAATGGGGCAGGGCTCGGGTTTTGAAAATATTTAGCAAGTGCATCAAAGGCTATATTTTTAAAATATGAAATCTTTCAAATTTAAGGTGGTATCGTAGTCCCATGAGATACACCTCACCCATACTCTAATAGTAGTTAACATTGCGAAACTTTCACTTGTTTAAAATACCATTTTCTCTTTAGAATATAAAATCGCATATATATAATTCTCACTTTAATATACGAATCACATATTTATAAATCCGAATATAAATCTCCCGGAAGAAGAATAAACTCTTATTTATTTTACACTTTACCCAGGTCTAAACAATATGATTTCACATATTCATATACGTTCAGTATACAATACACAACAAGTATATTATACCTATATAACAACCATAAGTATTGTAACCATCCCACCGAGCTATAACTGGAGGATGCTGTTTTAGAGTGCTCTCATCATCCATGTATGCACAACTTAACCAATGTACCAAGTCTGACTCATTCAAGATCATGGAAAAAATACAAAATGGTAGAGGCAGCCATATTCCCTCCCGAAATTTGAATCATCATCGCACCCACATGAGGAACGATATGGCCTGGTGACTATACTCTCCCTACTTCTCAAGCCAGGGGATTCACCCAACCTCCCTGGATAGCACTAGAGATATATGTATACATAAATATATCATTACCATATCGATATATTTATAATCAAATCATATGTATACTATAACAACACCCGTACATATAATATACATCACTTCTCAATATACCCTCGCTATAATTGCCAAACTCTCGTAGCGATAGCCAAAATCCAGAATGTTGGCATTTGTAATAGTATATAAGTATTCCCACACTTAAAATACTAAACCTATAAGTATTGTTTTACTCAAGATTTAACTCAAACCTTATTCACTCGTAAGGATTTTACACAAACCCGATTACAACGATTAATAATAATTAACTAAGTATACACGAGTCTTATTTTAATTGCATCGATATCGCATAACCTACGATAATAATCATCAATATAGATGTACCGGATAGTATCTGAATCATCTCTAGCCAATATCCTAAATCCCATTCTACTCGTATCCTAGGGTTTACTCGTCCTAAACATTCATTAAGTCGATACCCCGGATCGTACACTTAACTAATCCAAGGTTCTCTCTTTCAACTCAAGGTTTACTCACCCTCAATTATGTTATTTATGAGTCCTAATATCACATCTAGGATCCCCTAGAATATTCTTCAATTTCTGATTTAACTCCCCCAACACTTCAGGAAGAGAAAATTTTAATTCCTGCAGCTGCGAATCGATTCCCCCCAACTGCGAATCGATTCGTCCTAACGAATCGATTCAATCTAGATCCGAATTGATTCAAACAGGATCAGTACTCAGGTCTTTTACGTGCGAATCGATTCACTCCAAATGCCAACCGATTCGACCTGAGACAGTCCTACATGTCTTCCAAAGCGAATAGATTCACTCGAACCAGAGCTTACAATTCGGGTGATTTCATCTTCTCCAAAATCCCAAAAATCATCTCAACCTTCATTTTTTGGATTCTAATCCGAACCAATAACAATAGAATCATTTAATCATAGATTTATAACTAACACATTAATTATTTTATGGGATAGAACAATTTCTCTTGGATTTAAATCCTAAAACCAATTAAACTCGCATTTCTCATTTCTTCCCATTTATACCCATATATACACACCATTAACATGGGTTTAACACTAGAATTCATCAAGAGTTAACAACACATATATTTGTGAACTCAAAATAAAAATTCCAAAATTTATTTCAGGGATTTCAACCTTGAAATCATATAGTTTACCAACTATAATATGAGATACACACACTCAATTGAATATATAAAGTAAACACTTGCCCCGTGGATAAAATATGACAACCTCGAGTCGAATCACACGGAGTTTGGGTAAGAATCCCCTTTCCCTTCTCCCTTTTCCTTCTTCTTTTCTTTCTTTCTTCTTTTCTCTCTTTTCTTTCCTCTCTTTCTCTCTCTCGTGCCTTATAAGAGAGAAAATGAGTTGATCTCCATATTACACCCAAAAATGACTCGTTTACTCAATCGTGAGTCCCTACTAGTCCAAAACTCCCCGGAACCCAAATGCTATCCCCGGGGTGCCCTATTATGTTTATCTTGGCCATTCTGAAACCAACCGTGCACTCAAAATCTCCATCTGAGTCACTTAACAAAAATTAACTAATCGGACCCAATACTTCTCAACATACATTTTCTCTAACGTGCAATATTTCCCGTCGCTTTACTCAACTATTTTGACTCATTTACTTACTCCCAAACGTAGATGTAACACACGTCGGTAATAATCTAACACATTAATTTCAAAATTACTATTCATAGTAATTCCTCTCATTATCAAATTACACTCACTTATGTAATTTAAAATTATTGTGAGATTTTAGGCCATGATGTCTATGGCTGATGATCGGATCATTAGAATTCATTAATTCTCATATATGTTCTTGCTGAGGAAAAAAGCAAAGGTGTCTACAAAAAATCAATTTGATCCGATCTAATTAAGGTTGTCGTCTTTAATGGTGATGTTTTAGTCAATAATTTCTATAATCGATGATCAGACAATTGAAATTAGTTGATTTAGGGATATGTTCTTCCTTAACACAAAATGAAGTAGTATAATAAAATTCATAATAATCGGAGATTATTAAGGTCATCTTCTTTGATTGTGAAAGTCCTACATCAAGTTGGACTCTCACCCACAAGGATGTCTTCTTCGATAAGGACTCTTATGCATTGAGAGTTTTACTTCATGAAAAATTCAAGACCATGATGGAAAGGGACTTAAATATATATTTTTTAATTTTGCTACATTTAATTATTTAATTATTTTCATGTCTCTTTATTTATATAGATGATTCATAATTCATGCAGTTATTAATTGAAGAATTAAGCACACCCATTTTATGGACAACATGGATTAATATTGTGATCGACCTACATCATGATTTTGCCAAAAACAAATCATTTTATTTATTCTTTTCTAAATAAAATTTAATCAGGGTAATTAATTCTAAGATAAAATTAATTTTTCATCTTCGGGTTTTTATATTAATTAAAAAATATAGAAAATTATAATAGTGAGATTAGATGATTTAATTTATATAATTAGATTGAAAATTACAACGGAGTTAAATTCATGATTTTAGAATTCGATGTTAAGTTTTTCGAGGCCATCAAGTTTTAAATACTAAGTGGGAGAGGGGTTTCAATGCTTAGGGGATGAAGGAGTATCTTGGCTTACAAAATTATTTAATAGAATTATAATGACTAATATGATACCCAATCAATGGAGAAAGAGTATTTTAGTACTTATTTATAAAAATAAAGGGGACATACAAAGTTGTTCAAATTATCGTGGTATTAAATTAATGAGTCATACTCTGAAACTTTGGGAGAGAGTGATTGAATATAGATTGAGATTGAAAATGACAGTATCTGGAAATCAATTTGGGTTTATGATTGGGAGGTCAACAATGAAAGCATTCTATTTGTTAAGGACTTTAACGAAGAGTTATATCGATAAAAAGAAGGATCTTGATATGATGTTTACAGATTTGGATAAGGCGTACGATAGGATACCCAAAGATATAATATGGTTGGTTCTAAGTAAAAAAGGAGTGACTTGTAGAAATGTTGATGTGATCAAGGATATGTATGATGGGGGCTATGACTATAGTAAGAACATCAACTGGAGAAAGTAGTGAATTTTCAATTATTTTAGGTGTACACCAAGTTTTAGCATTAAATCCTTATCTCTTTGCTCTTGTTATGTAGGAGCTGACTGAAAAAATACAAGATGAGGTGCGATGATGTATGCTATTTGGAGATGATATTGTTTTAGGGGATGAGACTAAAACAGTAATTAATGTTAGGTTGGAATTATGGAGGAAAACTCTCAAAACAAGAGGTTTTAAAATAAGCCTGACTAAAACAAACATGTCGGGTGAAATTTTAGTAGTAATAGGAGCACAAATGAAGATGAGGTGAAATTGGAGGGTTAATAGATACCTAGAATTGATCATTTTTGTTATTTAGGATTGATTATCCAAAAATATGGAGACATTAGTGACGATGTTACTCATAGGATTTGAGCAGACTGGGTCAAGTGGAGAAGTTTTATCGATGTATTGTGTGATAGGGGTATACCTTTAAAGTTTTAAAAGGAAAATTTTATATGACGGCCATTAGGCCCACTATGTTAATAGGGACATAGTTTTTGGTAACCAAGAAACAAAATGTGCAGAAAATGAGTGTGGCAGAGATGTAAATGCTGAGATGGATTTGTGGTAAAACTTGAATGGAAAAAATTAGAAATAAAAAAATTCGTGAAATAGTTAAAGTACATTCTATAGAAGATAAAGTGAGAGAAAATCTACTTATATGGTTGGACACGTCAAGCATAGACCAATGGATGCTCCCGTAAGGAAGAGTAATTTAGATATTATTGATAGTAACACAAGGGCTAGAGGTAGGCCTAAATTGAGTTGGTGGGATATTATTAAAAAAGGACATTATATCACATGGTTTAACCGAAGATATAGTTCTGGACAAAATGGAATGGAAAAATAGGATTCATGTATCAATCCCAAAATAATTGGGGAAAAAATTTATTGAATTCAGTTGAGTTGAGTTGGGAGATGGGTTTCAGCATAAACCGCACGGTATCCATTAATGATTTGTAGACACTCAATATTATGTAGGTCCTCCATAGAGGAATACTAATTATTGTGGTTGTCTGTGCAAGTTTCATAACAAGCAATTTTGGATTCATTATGCATGTCGGTGGCCACCCAAAAGAGAAGTCTAACTGATATGTGATAATCTAAAATTAGTTGGGTTATTCAGTTAGACACGACTTTTGAAATCCTCTAACTTGAGAAATCATCATTAGGAGTGTGGAAAAAAGTCATCGGCTATTAACTGTATTTGATAGAGGATCATGAATTGTCCGAATAACAAAATGAAAGATGAAAGTTTGTCTTGTTCAGGATGTGGTGATTTAATCTCCCAACGAGAAATCTCACCTCATAAGGAAGTAGGATGTTCGAAAAATTAATTTTAAATTGGAGGTTGAGGGATGCCACTTAAAATATAATCGATTTTTCTCGTGTTTAATTGAAAATTGATTTTTTTCAATTTCACGTTTCTAATATTTTAAAAATAAATGCATGTTTTTTCTCACTATTGGTGTCCTAAATGTTTAATTCAAAATATAACTATGCATGGTAATGGTTTTCCTCTTAAAAGTGAATTCATGATTTCTAGTCTAATATATGATAACGTATTATAAAGACCCGAGAACCAAAATCACAATTGCAACTCGTTGCACGGGTGTCACAAATTTTTTTGTACTTTAAGGAGAGATGTTCCTAGTTATGGGCATTAAGAATAAGGAAGTTGTTTAAGAAGTAAGGATATCATTTAGATAAAGGCGAGGTCATAACATTAATGTCTGAAAATGATTTAATGTACCTAGTTTTACTAATTGATTTCATTTTTATAAACTGGTTTTAACTAGATATGCAATTGATTTTACAATTATTTTTTATTAAAATTTGACATCTTTTATCTGTTTTGGTACATTGGAAAATAATTTATATATTATAAGTTTTTTATCTGTGCTTGAATTAAGATTCATCGTGGTAGTGATCACCTTAAATAAATAAGGCACTACTTCCTGGGCAGGAAATTTGGTCCTTCTCGTGGGCAACAAGTTGTTGCAATATGTTGTGGGAGGAATCGAGTTGGTGCTCGGAGTTCAGAAGAACTAGTGATTGGATATTTTCTCATTTGCTAAGGAAATGCGATTGGGGTAGGGGACGTGTCGAGTAGAGAACTCGTCAGAGATGATGGTAATGGCATGGAAGGCCAAGTAGAATGAGCTTGAATAGGAAGACTCGGTAGTAAGAGCGTGTCTGTCTGTGATTGACCATTTCACCTACTCGTGTAAAGAGAGTAGTAGTGGAACGAAGAAGGGTATTCATAGACGTCTGCATGGAATTACCGACATCGAACTGGTCATGATCCCATTTGAGAAAATGGTTAATCGTTTAATCGGACTGTTGCATTCCTGGCCATTATGGACAGACTACTTGTAGAAGAGTATGCCCCGTTCTCGATGGAGGAATAGAAAACCGTGGGAGGTGCCTATTATTATAGGGCGGACCGAAACTAGATATTCGTGTCAAAGGTTTAGCAAAAGTTTCCGCGAAGTAATGGGAACCGTATGGAAATGGCGTATATCCTACCACCCTAAAGTGGATGGATGAAAGGGAGGAAATTTACTTATGCCGAAAGGCATATTACGAACGTGCGCCTTAGTATACCTAGTAGATGGGAGCAGTAATGGTATGGATGGAGGTTTTTGTGCAACCATTAGGTTTTGGAGTGGTCTTACGGATTATTTCCTGAGGCATTGGCATTGTGAGTGGCCTAGCGTGGTCGGGTGAGTAATTCGCATACTCATTGGAGGGAACCAAAGGATAATATGATCATTGGACTTGGAGTGGTCTCGGAACATTTCTTTAGAGATTTGTCTTTTAAGCCATACGCCTTGATGATATTCGTCGATGCGGAGGATAGCTGAGTAGCATTAGGGCTAAGACACTTAGAGCCGGTATGGATGCCCGAGGTGAGATGTAACATAATTCTGAAGATTTGGCAAATTGTGTCGAGTCATGTGGACATCATGTTCCGCCATAGGAAGCTAGAATCGATGGTTAGTGAAGAGCGCCTTATGCTACTAGACTAGAGAACAAATGATGATTGGCTTAGATCGATAGGGTCGACCTTAGTCTGAGTCCATTTGGGACGTTGCAATAATGAGGAGTTTGTTTAGGATGAAAGAATCCTAGTTTAGAGTAGTATGACCTTATCAGATTTGGGTATGCCCGAATTTTGGGGGCAAAATTCCCTCTTAAGGGGGTGAGTATGTAACAACCCTCGATTCGGGGAGGCTCATTTTATACTAATTTTACCGCATAAGGTAATTATATAAAATGTGGGGACTGGAGTAAATATTAATTTAATGAATTGAAAGTTAATATTTACTAGATTGATGCATATTTACTGCATGTGAAAGTAAATAACATCAGGTTGCATGTCTGTAGTGTCATGTATTTTAAATGGCCTTTTAGTTTAAATGATTTTGGAACTCGAAATAATTTATAAAATTTTCGGATGCCTGTTTAGAGGGTGTAGTTAGTCTCGGAAGGTGCGAGACAGTCAAAATAAGTGCCATATTGTATTTTTGTGTTTCGGGCACTTTTACCTGGTTTTAGCTTATATGCGTATTTGCGAGTCATTTTAATGTGGTATTAACCATTTAAGTTGGGATTTTTAACCTAAGACACGATTTTAGTCTTCTAAATCCCTTATTTTTCCCCATTTTATGTCTTGAACATAGAGAGAGAAGAAGAAGAAGAAGAAGAGAAATGGAGAAATGAGAGAGAGATTGAAGATGGAGGATGTGGGATTGCTTCTTCTCCAAATAAATCTGAGATATCAACCCTAAGGCAATTTTTCTACTTGGTAATATGTGATTTAAGATGCATAAATTGTATGATAGTTGTGTATTTACATTTATGGCTTAATTGTAGAATTTGGGGGATTTAAACCCTAGTCTTGATTATGTTGAAGAAATTGTGGGTTTTGATGATTAATAATCATGTAGATTAGTTTGGGGTAGATTTTTGTTGTTGGATGTGTATAAAAAGGAAGAGATTTGAAGTTTGGAGGATTTAGTGTTCATAACCCTTCGTAGCCATTTTTGGCAGATTTGCAGGTCCGAATCGATTCGGCCCTTTGGGCGAATCGATTCGCTAAGGGAAATTGGCAGGTCTGCATAACCCGAATCGATTCGGGTTAAGACCGAATTGATTCGGCCAATTGCAGAATGTTGGTTTAGTAGTCCGAACCGATTCGCTTTCTGGGCTAATCGATTCGCTAGGGCGAATCGATTCGTTTTCCTGCTGTTTTTGAGTTAATTTTTTTAACTCAATTTCAATTCTTTTCTTTAAATATAGGGATTAGGAACCTTCTTAAATGAAGTAAACTTAGAGTCCTAGAGTGTGAGATGAGTTAGTTGTCTACCCTGCATTAGGAATGGGTTATGTGGGGACTTTTCCGGGGTTAGGCCTATTAATGATAAGGCATTCTTTTCTTCTAGTTAATTATTATAAAACTAGGAGATGTAGAGTTATGTTCGGGAGACCTTAGAAGCTTAATAAAGCTATACTAGTTTTGATGGTTTACATTACCACCTCAAAAGAATATTGGAAGATTTTAAAAGTTCGGTTGAGCTATGTTAACCTTGGTGGTTCATAATAGTACCTTAAAGGTGAGTTTGGAGAATAAATATAAAGTCATTTTATTCCTTCGAAAGATGATAACCTTGGGGTTCTAAAATAACCTCCTAGAATGCTTGGAGATAATGAAGAGTTTATTTACTCCTTTGAGGTTGTAGTGTTGATATAAGCTATCGTATGACTATGGATGGTAAGTTAGATTATTTACAATAAATAGAAATGGTTTCGAATAAAATGAATCATATCAATGGAAATGGTATTGAGATTAGTATATGATAATTTACTTAATCATGAAACCGGTAAATAATGGTTTACTTGATTTTCGATATGATAAATAAAATGGCTTAAACACACCTCTCTAAATGACATCATAAGGGAAGTCCGCGCGTGAGGTGAAGCCCCCTGGCTAATGATGCAGGGTGGATATAGTCCTAGGCCATGGGAGCGCTTATTGTTGTATATTTTTCTGCGATGGGTAGGAGATTTCGGGTGTGGTCTTGACTACCCCGCAGGCTCATGGCCGCTTCCCGACGTCTTGCGATATATGGGCCCAGGTTGTCTAATGATAGGCCCTGGAAGATGATGGTCATTTAGGGGCGCGCACAGTGGAGAAACCCGGACGGGCGGTCTTAGAATTCGTTATATGCATATAATTATAACAGTTCATAATCAAGTGGGACTTTATGTATTTGATATGCCATAAGAGCATGATGGAGTGCCACAAAGAGCACATGTAAATTCCACAAATAGCATTTGAAAATGATTATTTTCCTATTAAGGAAAGGATTTTTACAAAAGGTAAAATTTAGATAAAATCTCCTTAAAGAGCAAAGATTTTGATTATATATATATATATATATATATATATATATATATATATATATATATATATATATATATACTTCCTGCTAAGGAAAAGATATATGAAATGATTGGTACATTTGATGAAGTTTTTAGTTTAATGCTTCTTATTTTTGTTCCTGCTTAGCTTATGTTTTAAATTGTATAGGTTTCTTCTTATTTCTCTTTCTTCACGATTTATCATACATAACTGTCATACTCTTTATTCATCTGGTAATCATATAGAACCGGGCCCTGACCTGGTTACATTTCTTGTTGCATATTCATCTTGTCTCTGCTCAGGTACTCCGCCGCAAGGATGCCTGATTTGAATTCCTATTCCGATGTTTTCGACGAGCCGTGATGCATTGCGGGTATTACGGGATACATTTGGTATAGACGTTTTCTTTTCTATTCTAGTTTAGATCAAGTCTTTTATTCGGGTAAGAGGCCCAAGCTTTTGTATATGTCTAATGAAATGTAATAAGTAACTTATTGTACTTGTGTATTATTAGTGTATCAGTTTAGTGACCGGTTACCTATTCGGTCTTTTTATCGTATTCTTGTTGTATTTTTTTTATATGTCTTGGGGTTTCCCTTATCTTTCAGGAATTGGGTTGTTCGTTGTCATTTATTTACTTTCAAAACAAAATTTTTTGGCAACCCGTTTTCTGAAATATTGGGTGGTTATCCTGGATACTCAATATTTTTGTTATGATGCTGAGAATGATTCCATCCATGATTCCGTTATATTTGAGTATTGGGCTGGCCACCCCTTATTTTGGTGAGCGGGTTGTCACAGATGGTATCAGAGCATCAGATTCTAGAGTCCTTAGGAATCTGTGTGGACACCTTAAGTTTTCAGCGTTGCTCTTGATTTGATGTAAAGCCTTAGGATTAAGATCGTTGATTTCTCTTGTGAGATTTGGTTCTTCTACCATGAGGTAGAATCTATAAAATATTTTGCGTATTCGTGTGAGAAAAATAATTTGATAGAAGAAGGGCGTTATGGGAAGGTTTGTGGAGAACTATAAAGTGTAGTCGGGGATGAGGACCGCTTTGGAGGTCGCTCCCTTTTGTAGCACTTCCTTGTCTTTCTACTACGACTGCTAATTACAGTTGATGTAGTTTTCCTAAGTACCGCTAGACGTAGAAGGTGGTACTAAGCTTGAGATTTCAAGCGATGTTAGATTGGAGTAGAGAAGTGCTCTGTAGTAGAATGGAGGAAAATCCTTCACCCATAGAAGGAGTGTTGAGGTGGTGAAAATGTGGTCACTATATTCGTGGGTGCCAGAAGTTTAGCCCATAGAGAAGCCCGGTGGATATTTGCAATGGCGAGTTTCTCTGGGATAATTGGACTGAGGAGAAGGTGGATTCTCGAATGTTCACAAAAGATTCGGTTAAAGACCAATGGCGAATAAGGTGTTGTACGGTTAGGGAGACGAGATCATGCACCATGAAGTGTTAGGCTCCAAAATAGGTGTTGTTAACACTTCTGATGGAGTAAGAATCGTGAAACCCCATTGGTGGACACCCACCTGGGGAAGTTTCATTAAACTGAGGAAGAGGAGGCCAAGAGCGTGTCCTCTTTTACTGAGAAAGTAAGAGGGACTGCATGGGTAATTATTGTTAGCCAGAGTCGGAATAACGGTTATGATGTGGAGTGTAGAACCACTCATTTTAAATTTCGTTGAGTGGAGAGCAAGGGCAAGAGTAAAATGCCTGGTTGGGGAGTTGGTGGAGATAATGTTGGTATGTATAAGGCTCGAATATGGAGTCTGAGAACCATTAGTATTGACCCAGAGTGCTTGGAAAATTGTGGAGGGAATTCTACCTTATAGGTGGGTAGTGTATATTCCTTAGGATAAGATTTAGTAGTATTGTGTCTACGATAGACTCGGGTGTGTATATTGAGCTTGTAGTAGTATTTACGCTATTATAGAAGGGTAATTATATGACTTCCGTGGTATGAAAGTTCTATCTTTTCTTCACTCGTTATGAAGCGAGTGATGATATTTTTTTTATGTATATGTGTCATATGTGTTACCTGGTTTGAGTGTTTTATTATTTTTTTGCATTGTATGTGGATGTTATGACTTATCTCCATGACCAACAAAGTTAAGTTGTAATGCATAGGAGGGGTTCCTTGTTTGGATTCCGCTTTTGCGGGACGCTCCACGCGTGAACCTTAACGACGTTGGGAGTGGAGAGATGCCATATTTCCTTTCTCTTATTTCATATATAGAATGCTAAGGTAAAGTCTAGAAGTAGAATCTTATTAGGAGAATTGTAAATTAGAATTGTACTGATCCCGATCATGTGTCTTAGACCGTCACATCTTAATGACCGACAATGCGAGGTAGTAGTGTAACGGGAGGGTTCCTTGTCTGGATTTCAATTCGGCGAGACGTCCCACGCATGAACCCGAGCGAATGTCGGAAGTTGAGTAAGGTCTTGGGCACTAGGGATGTCTTTGGTATTATATGCTTACGATTTAGGTAGGATATATATAGATAGGCCCTAGGATTTTTAGGATGTAAGACCTTGAGGGTAGGTGGTGTTAGTTTAGGAAAGCGTTAGGGAGTTGACCACGAATAAGTTGTGGGTTAACTCTATAAGAGATTAGATCCCTTAGGAACGAGGTTATGGGGTCTCGAGAGGTTTGGTAGGTTCGGTCGAAGGAGATGAGACCTCTCTTAGAAATAATGTTACGTTGGTAACTTCATTTCCAGGGGGTTAATAAGGACGGGTGGATCCCCACTCCTGAGCCATGATTGTAAGCTTGAGAGTGAGTTTAATGAGTAAGCTCTGCCAGGATTGGGGAGTAATAATACTAGGACATAGACTCACTGTTTATGCATCGCACAAGCTTAAACTCGTGGAAAGAAATATCCTGTGCTTGAATTAAGATTCATTGTGGTAGTGATCACCTTAAATAAATAAGGCACTACTTCCTGGGCAGGAAATTTGGTCCTTCTCGTAGGCAACAAGTTGTTGTAATATGTTGTGGGAGGAATCGTGTTGGTGCTCGGAGTTCAGAAGAACTAGTGATTGGATATTTTCTCATTTGCTAAGGAAATGCGATTGGGGTAGGGGACGTGTCGAGTAGAGAACTCGTCAGAGATGATGGTAATGGCATGGAAGGCCAAGTAGAATGAGCTTGAATAGGAAGACTCGGTAGTAAGAGCGTGTCTGTCTGTGATTGACCATTTCACCTACTCGTGTAAAGAGAGTAGTAGTGGAACGAAGAAGGGTATTCATAGACGTCTGCATGGAATTACCGACATCGAACTGGTCATGATCCCATTTGAGAAAATGGTTAATCGTTTAATCGGACTGTTGCATTCCTGGCCATTATGGACAGACTACTTGTAGAAGAGTATGCCCCGTTCTCGATGGAGGAATAGAAAACCGTGGGAGGTGCCTATTATTATAGGGCGGACCGAAACTAGATATTCGTGTCAAAGGTTTAGCAAAAGTTTCCGCGAAGTAATGGGAACCGTATGGAAATGGCGTATATCCTACCACCCTAAAGTGGATGGATGAAAGGGAGGAAATTTACTTATGCCGAAAGGCATATTACGAACGTGCGCCTTAGTATACCTAGTAGATGGGAGCAGTAATGGTATGGATGGAGGTTTTTGTGCCACCATTAGGTTTTGGAGTGGTCTTATGGATCATTTCCTGAGGCATTGGCATTGTGAGTGGCCTAGCGTGGTCGGGTGAGTAATTCGCATACTCGTTGGAGGGAACCAAAGGATAATATGATCGTTGGACTTGGAGTGGTCTCGGAACATTTCTTTAGAGATTTTTCTTTTAAGCCATACGCCTTGATGATATTCGTCGATGCGGAGGATAGCTGAGTAGCATTAGGGCTAAGCCACTTAGAGCCGGTATGGATGCCCGAGGTGAGATGTAACATAATTCTGAAGATTTGGCAAATTGTGCCGAGTCATGTGGACATCATGTTCCGCCATAGGAAGCTAGAATCGATGGTTAGTGAAGAGCGCCTTATGCTACTAGACTAGAGAACAAATGATGATTGGCTGAGATCGATAGGGTCGACCTTAGTCTGAGTCCATTTGGGACGTTGCAATAATGAGGAGTTTGTTTAGGATGAAAGAATCCTAGTTTATCAGATTTGGGTATGCCCGAATTTTGGGGGCAAAATTCCCTCTTAAGGGGGTGAGTATGTAACAACCCTCGATTCGGGGAGGCTCATTTTATACTAATTTTACCGCATAAGGTAATTATATAAAATGTGGGGACTGGAGTAAATATTAATTTAATGAATTGAAAGTTAATATTTACTAGATTGATGCATATTTACTGCATGTGAAAGTAAATAACATCAGGTTGCATGTCTGTAGTGTCATGTATTTTAAATGGCCTTTTAGTTTAAATGATTTTGGAACTCGAAATAATTTATAAAATTTTCGGATGCCTGTTTAGAGGGTGTAGTTAGTCTCGGAAGGTGCGAGACAGTCAAAATAAGTGCCATATTGTATTTTTGTGTGTCGGGCACTTTTACCTGGTTTTAGCTTATATGCGTATTTGCGAGTCATTTTAATGTGGTATTAACCATTTAAGTTGGGATTTTTAACCTAATCCACGATTTTAGTCTTCTAAATCCCTTATTTTTCCCCATTTTATGTCTTGAACATAGAGAGAGAAGAAGAAGAAGAAGAAGAGAAATGGAGAAATGAGAGAGAGATTGAAGATGGAGGATGTGGGATTGCTTCTTCTCCAAATAAATCTGAGATATCAACCCTAAGGCAATTTTTCTACTTGCCAATATGTGATTTAAGATGCATAAATTGTATGATAGTTGTGTATTTACATTTATGGCTTAATTGTAGAATTTGGGGGATTTAAACCCTAGTCTTGATTATGTTGAAGAAATTGTGGGTTTTGATGATTAATAATCATGTAGATTAGTTTGGGGTAGATTTTTGTTGTTGGATGTGTATAAAAAGGAAGAGATTTGAAGTTTGGAGGATTTAGGGTTCATAACCCTTCGTAGCCATTTTTGGCAGATTTGTAGGTCCGAATCGATTCGGCCCTTTGAGCGAATCGATTCTCTCAGGGAAATTGGCAGGTCTGCATAACCCGAATCGATTCGGGTTAAGACCGAATCGATTCGGCCAATTGCAGAATGTTGGTTTAGTAGTCCGAACCGATTCGCTTTCTGGGCTAATCGATTCGCTAGGGCGAATCGATTCGTTTTCCTGCTGTTTTTGAGTTAATTTTTTTAACTCAATTTCAATTCTTTTCTTTAAATATACGGATTAGGAACCTTCTTGAATGAAGTAAACTTAGAGTCCTAGAGTGTGAGATGAGTTAGTTGTCTACCCTACATTAGGAATGGGTTATGTGGGGACTTTTCCGGGGTTAGGCCTATTAATGATAAGACATTCTTTTCTTCTAGTTAATTATTATAAAACTAGGAGATGTAGAGTTATGTTCGGGAGACCTTAGAAGCTTAATAAAGCTATACTAGTTTTGATGGTTTACATTACCACCTCAAAAGAATATTGGAAGATTTTAAAAGTTCGGTTGAGCTATGTTAACCTTGGTGGTTCATAATAGTACCTTAAAGGTGAGTTTGGAGAATAAATATAAAGTCATTTTATTCCTTCGAAAGATGATAACCTTGGGGTTCTAAAATAACCTCCTAGAATGCTTGGAGATAATGAAGAGCTTATTTACTCCTTTGAGGTTGTAGTGTTGATATAAGCTATCGTATGACTATGGATGGTAAGTTAGATTATTTACAATAAATATAAATGGTTTCGAATAAAATGAATCATATAAATGGAAATGGTATTGAGATTAGTATATGATAATTTACTTAATCATGAAACCGGTAAATAATGGTTTACTTGATTTTCGATATGATAAATAAAATGGCTTAAACACACCTCTCTAAATGACATCATAAGGGAAGTCCGCGCGTGAGGTGAAGCCCCCTGGCTAATGATGCAGGGTCGATATAGTCCTAGGCCATGGGAGCGCTTATTGTTGTATATTTTTCTGCGATGGGTAGGAGATTCCGGGTGTGGTCTTGACTACCCCGCAGGCTCATGGCCGCTTCCTGACGTCTTGCGATATAGGTGCCCAGGTTGTCTAATGATAGGCCCTGGAAGATGATGGTCATTTAGGGGCGTGCACAGTGGGGAAACCCGGACGGGCGGTCTTAGAATTCGTTATATGCATATAATTATAACAGTTCATAATCAAGTGGGACTTGATGTATTTGATATGCCATAAGAGCATGATGGAGTGCCACAAAGAGCACATGTAAATGCCACAAAGAGCATTTGAAAATGATTATTTTCCTATTAAGGAAAGGATTTTTACAAAAGGTAAAATTTTGATAAAATCTCCTTAAAGAGCAAAGATTTTGATTATATATATATATATATACTTCCTGCTAAGGAAAAGATATATGAAATGATTGGTACATTTGATGAAGTTTTTAGTTTAATGATTCTTATTTTTGTTCCTTCTTAGCTTATGTTTTAAATTGTATAGGTTGCTTCTTATTTCTTTTTCTTCACGATTTATCATACATAACTGTCATACTCTTTATTCATCTGGTAATCATATAGAACCGGGACCTGACCTGGTTACATTTCTTATTGCATATTCATCTTGTCTCTGCTCAGGTACTTCGCCGCAAGGATGCCTGATTTGAATTCCTATTCCGATGTTTTCGACGAGCCGTGATGCATTGCGGGTATTACGGGATACATTTGGTATGGACGTTTTCTTTTCTATTCTAGTTAAGATCAAGTCTTTTATTCGGGTAAGAGGCCCAAGCTTTTGTATATATCTAATGAAATGTAATAAGTAACTTATTGTACTTGTGTATTATTGATGTATCAGTTTAGTGACCGGTTACCTATTCGGTCTTTTTATCGTATTCTTGTTGTATTTTTTTTTATATGTCTTGGGGTTTCCCTTATCTTTCAGGAATTGGGTTGTTCGTTTTCATTTATTTACTTTCAAAACAAAATTTTTTGGCAACCTGTTTTCTGAAATATTGGGTGGTTATCCTGGATACTCTATATTTTTGGTTATGATGCTGAGAATGATTCCATCCATGATTTCGTTATATTGGAGTATTGGGCTGGACACCCCTTATTTTGGTGAGCGGGTTGTCACAATAGTCTTATACATTTGAGGTACAAAGACTAGGTTTTCAATCAAATAAGGATTCCAAGTTTCCAACTTGGAACATGTGTTTAAAAATAAGAGGTTGAGCTAAATATCGAAGGAGTGTGAAATAATCCTGGATTATCGACTCCACTAGGGAGGACTAATTTATTGCGACATAGGAGGCAACTAAAGTGTCCATATGGCTCAATTACTTCCAAAGTAACTTTGGGAAGGTTCCCTCTAGTGAAATTAGCTATTACACTTTTCAAATAATAGAGTGGTACAATCGCAAGTCTGAGAGAACCCGTAACCCAAAAAAGGTGGTGAAGCAAATTGAGTTTACATTTCACCATGTTTTAGAGATTGAACATAATGGGTCATGATTTCATCACAAGGTTGTATTGTCATGTAGATGGATTGGGAGTTAAATGCGTAGATTTAAGATTATTGGGGTTTTATTGACGTTTTCTTTTATATGAAGGTATATCAATTCAGTTTGAGAATCTCGGTTATGAGAACTTTTGTAACTTCGGGTTAATGTATTATAGACATATCGATAAATAGAGCTTAGTAGGAATTCCACTGATGCGACTTCAGGTTATTCACAAGGAAATCAGAATTCTAGTTATGGCATTGTTGAACTGTTCACAGTCTATATAGGAATTTGATACCCTATCAGAATGGTTATGATTCATTTCTTGTAGTTGATCTCAAATTTTGGGAACCTATTTAATCGTTCGAGAACTTCTTCAATAGTTCGATAGAGGGTTTTGATCGCTAAATCCTAGAAATATATTTAACGTGGCCATCTATGAGATTTGAGTCTACGGCCTATCATGATTAGACTGAGGCAATAACAAGACATTTTGAAAGGGTACGTAGATTCTTAATCCTAACCATTATTATGGTTAGAACGCTAGCACAAATGACACTGCAATGGTTGTGATATGATTTAAGTTGGGTCAATTGATCTCAACATATTGGGTAATAATTGTGTAAGTAAGTATAAGATCATAATTCGAAGGAAATTCACATCCAGGGGATACCGTGGAATGTGAAAACCCCTTGATAGACTTATGTGTTTTGTTTCCACCAAGTAAAACCTGGTCGGCAGATTATTTCATAATCCCGGAGGAGTAACAAATAAGTTAATCTGAAAATCAAGGAATTGATTACATTTTAGTTTAAATCAATTGACAATAAACTTATTTTACTATGAGGGTATTAGACTCTTAACATGGAGAATCATATTATGTGCCATAATCAACTTTGCAAATAAGACATCATTAAATCCGAGTTATTTATGAGATATTTAAATTTGAGTACAATCATGACTATTTCGTGGAGTTAATTCAGAATTAAAAAAAGAAAGGAAATAATTTTCATAATGTAATTGGGAGTTCTGAGTCTTTAATTGTAGATAATTCAATTATTTGTCTTGTATCCCCGGTGTAATCAATACACCCAAGGCCCAAACTCTAAAAAAATACAGTTTGGCCCAAGTTCAGCTTTTGTACTTATTTATAAATGTGTGGGAATGGATTCTTATCATTTAATGTTTCATTAGGGTTTGAGAAGGATGATAATAAACACTATTAATGTTTTTGTGAAGAGTCCTAGAGCGAGAGGACTATATCTCACTCATAATGAAGGGTTTTTACTTAAAAAAGGTGCTCACACACCTACATAACCTTGGGGACAGTCATAAACTAGAAGATCCAAGCTTCATAAAAGGTTAAGAATGTTTTTTGGTGACCATGGATGTGCAAAAACATCATCTTCATCATTAATAAATTTCTCCTCACATGAATCACAACAAGATTAATTATGGTATGAATTCTTGAAACTCTAAGTTTAATCTTAAAACCTAGATATTGTTTTTCTTTTCAATACACAATTAATCAAATAAATTTATGGATGTATTTTTTCTATATTTAAATACCAATCCCAAGGTGTTTTTCCAAACACCTCACCCTTCAGAGGTTATCATGCGAGGAGGTCTGAGATGGTATGCCCCTTAGTGGAATTCTTTGTGACTTAGGGGATTTTGAATTCAGCCAATAACTCCATCCATTTGACCTTAGGGTTGGATATATAGATTTTATCAAATATATATTTTAATGGGTCCATTATGGATATGATTCATATGTTAAGAGACATAATGTTGTGCCGGACCTTATGAGTGACCCATACTAAAGATACACAAGTCAATTTGAAGGCAGTGTACTTGATCTCATAGGATATCAATTTTTAATTGACATAGTAGATGGTTTATTCCTTTTAGGATCACTCTAAATATTGTGCAAACATGGCTTATATAATGGTTTCGATGATAATCATGTATATGAGTAAAGGTTGTCCCAGTTGGGGAGGTACTATTATTGGTGGATGAGTGAGATTTTCTTCAATTCTATTAAATGCTTCTTATCATTAACTGTTCCACTAGTTGGGAGAGTCTTTCTTAAGTAATTGAATGATGGGTTCACTTTTTATGGAAAGGTGATTAATGAGATGACTTATGAATTAGATAAGGAATCCCCTAACTTCCTTATCTATTATGGCATGTGGAATTTATCGTATGCCCTTATTGTCAGCAAGGCCTTCCTCAATTTATTCCTAGGTAACAATGAACCCCATGACTTACCTTTATAACCCTAAAAAAAATTCTTTTAGAATTTATCCTCAATTTAAAAAGGAGGAGCATTTCGAAGAATTTCCAGAGTGTTAGACATATCCATACTTATGCATGAGGATATAAAGAATGGTTGTTTTCGCTCTCTGGTAGGTTTCCCCAAGATTTTTGAGGTTGAAGGGCATAACTATGTTGTAGTATGTTCCCCGTAGGGTGATGAACCCGATTTTTCCTTGGTGATTGAGGTACTTTTTTAATTGCCTATACCCAGTGAAACCGTTCACAAAGTATTCGCGTTAGTTTTATGTTATAATGTCTACTAATAGGTATACATGTGGTAGAGGAAAATCATCCTTTGGTTAGGCCTGGTTAAGATCCCCATAATCTATGAGCATTCAAACTTTGTAATTAGTTTTTGTTATGGGTATGATATTGGCCAGCCATGTCAGGTATTCAAGAACTCGAATCAACCCGGAATGGAGTTATTTTTCTACTTATTCCTTAACACACAAGGACGATTAGGGTATTATCTTATGGAGCCTTAACTTCATAGGTCTTACATTAAGGAGCATAGGATTGTCATGCATAATGATGGTTGCATCAATCCCGGGAATATCAAAGATAATGCAAATACGTAAAAAAAATGGAGGGTATGACAGTGAATTCATTTCTCTTCTCTTGAGGGATGACACAATTTTCAGTTGTTTCTATTTTTTAGGAGTGCCAAAGTTTATGGTTGTTGTGCCATCCTAATTGGGATACATACATTTATTTTTACTTTGGTCAATTTTTAAAGCGATTTAAGTATTTTAAATTTGTAGAGTCATCATCCTTAGGTGTGAGATCGAATCAATCATTGGATTCATAACCATGACATGCAATATACTCACATAAGTACTCAAAATCATTATTTATTCTGCTATAAAGGGAAGTAGGACACCATTGATAATACAAGAGAAGTTTGCTTTATAGGTGTTACATCAAGTGAGGGATGAGGTGGAATGAATTATTAACTAGATAGACTCAAATTATTTTCGAATGAAATGCATTAGCATGCGTCTGACGGAGGTCCAATTATTCAATATCGCTTCTTCGGAGACGTTAGTTATCAGATGTGTCAGCACTACATCAAAATAGGCAGATAGTCACGATATCCTGGTCACATTCTTGGTCCTTGACAAGTTGGTGACGGACCAAATCCCTGACCATAGTGAAAAAACATGTGACTAGTGTCATGATCATATACTGTTGTGACCTTAACAGGACCTTGTCACGACCATGAGACGTGATCGTGGTGGGTCATAGCCATAATCCGTGACAAAGGCGTGACTATCATGGTAGAGAATTTGCTCCCAATTTCACTACAACTGTGTTCATGGATTATGGTTGTGACCACGCCAATGACTATGGCTAAAATTTACTCCAGTGGAGTAATGACTTTGGGTTGTAACCATTTTGAATTGTTCATGAAACTTGGTCATGGTTCAATTCCATCACCATCCTATTGTAATGGGATGGTCCCATATGATTACGTAAAAAAATGATGGTTATAGTTGTTGTTCTCGGCCCAAAGTTGTAATCACCATCTTTATTTATAAACCCCCAAACCCTTTCTCCTATGTTATCTCACTCTCGCTCTCTCTTTGGCTTCCTCTCTCTCATTCTGTTAGGTAACAATTTATCTCTAGATACATGTGTGTATTTACGTACATGTATAGGTATAGGTGTGTATTTATATGTGTATATATACCGTGTATATGTATATGTGTATTTACTTTATGTGTATGTGTGTGTGTATACATACACATAATATATATATATATGTGTGTGTGTGTGTGTGTGTGTGTGTGTGTGTGTGTATGAAGTGTGTATGTGTATTTATGTGTGTTTATTTTAACCCTAATTAAAAAATTTCATAAAACGTAATCCAGTGAGAAACCTCAATTTTTATTTATTCAACCCTAAATTTCAATTCGTAAACCATTTTTAAAATTTTCAATTCTTAAACCCAAATTAGTGGAAAATTTGCCCATTTTTAAAAAAACTAAATAAGTGTAAAAATACCCTACTTAATAAATCCTAATTTTAAATCTAATTTGGTGCAAAAATACCATAAACGCTATTTGTTAATCCCTAATTTAGTGAAAAACTACCATAAATCATAATTTGATGAGAAACTACCCTACTTTAGTGAGATAATATGATTATTGGGGTGCTTATTGTGTAGATGATAGAAGGAGTACCAAATAATTATTTGTTCTTAGTTTAGTTATTGGATAATGTTGTTTGATTACTTGAATTGATAATACACGTATACTTTCAAACTCTCCCATGATAAACCCGAACAAAATGTTTTTAACACTTAGGACAGGTTCTTGTTTAGATTTCACCTCGGTGAGATCCAACGCAAATGGGGTTATGATAATGGTAGTGACGAATCAAAACCTTTATCCAACTAATATAAATGTATAACTCATATGTTAAAATAGGATAAACTTATATTGGATCGGTTGAAAAAGAATAACAAGCTATTAATTAATTAAAGCCTGTATTTATAGGACTCATATTCACACCCTCATATATTTTTCTAAGTAAAAATGAGGCATAATGATAATTACGGGCAACAAGAGTACGAGAGGTTAAAATAGGATCTAACGTATAGATATATTATTATTACGTTCAATTTAGAGTCTAATCCTATTTATAGGTATGGGAATAAGAAGATCAAACAATTTAAGTACTTTCGAAATCGTGGCGTTCATCTTTAGCAAGAGTCTCTATTCAATCGTATTATGTTTTCCCCTACCAGAAAGAAGGGATGACGCTATAGAGAATATGATTCGCATACATAATCTTGATGTATCCATGACCTTTCTTACACTAATAGAGAAGCAAGAAAAAAAGTTCACCCATTAAGAATATAACTACGTATAAAAAGCATTGACATAGATTGGGAAGTCTCGTGACATATGAACGTCAAATTTAAGCGTGCCAATAAGTTGAAGTGGACGGGATTTCGAGTTCATGTCATAGATCTATATTTATCAATCATAAATGCTCTTCCTCATAGCTACCCAACTACAAAAATCTATAGGTTTTAAAAAACTAATACCATGGGATAGAGATCAGACACATTGAATAAATTTTTAAGGCTTGTGGTGAAAAGGTATATATATATATATATATATATATATATATATATATATATATATATACATATATATATATATATATATATATATAATAATGTAGGAAACTTATGTATGTCATAAGATACAAAAATGATGTCATCATTATGATTTTTTTGCACTTCCTCTTTTACCCCTTAAAATTTTCACTTCCCCCTCTTTTTGCACACTCTAATTAATTTGCCCCTTCTTTTTAAATTTCAAAAACAAGGGTAAAGTTGTAATCTTACTCTAATTACCCTTCTCTCCTCTCTCATTTTCCCCCACCCTACCCGACTTCTCATTCCTTCATTGTCACTTTTGCCTTTTGCCTTTTGCCCGTCTCTCCCTTTCCCCATTTCTCTCTCCGTCGTGACAGGAGAAAACCCTTTTTGCCCCTCCCACGCCGCCGTCCACTCCCCTTTACCGTCGCCCCTAGGTAACCATTTTCCCCATTCTCTTACACATGCTCACCGGAGAAGCACCATAAACGCACTATCCTTTTGAGATAAATATAGGCACTACCTGAGCGGCCACCAGACGAACGTCGAGCACCATCAATGCACTATCCTTTTTTTCTGTGTGCTTGGTATGTTTTTATACATTTACAGATCTCAAATATTAAATTTTAGGCTTCAAGAGATCTCAGATTTTACTTATTAACAAATTTTAGGCATGAATAGATCTGAAGTTTTAGGCTTTAACAAATCTTAATTATTTTGTTTTTATTTATTGTTCAAGACATCTGAACTTTGGGGCTAATGTGTTATTACATTTTTTTGCAGGGATTTAGTCATTTTGAAGATCTAACTCTTCACAGCCCTGTTAAGGTATAATATTCTCTATTAAGGTATAATATGCCAAGTTAATGTTTTTCTTCTTCTCTATGAAATGTGTTGGTATTTTTGAACTATCTGCATTTTTCTTTCATCTCAATTATATGTTAGTGTTTAATTGATGGATTTTGCTTGCCATTATAATTTTTTTTGTATTTATAATTGAAATTTATTATCATCATCTTTCCCAAGATGTTCCATTTGATTCCCTCTTGCGTGATGCATTTTGAGTGATTGGAGTTGCTACTCAAGATGAAATAGGTGAATTCAACAGGAGTGAGGCATCAGGTAATTTAAGGTTAGAATATTTTGTTTTCCCTGAACTCTGATTAGGTAATTATCTAGGAACCCCTTGGTTGGGCCCACACGAAACAGGACATGGTCCAATTGATGTCAATGCAGCATCTGACGGTGGCGTTAGGGATATATAATAGAGTTGAATGGTTGCTACATAGCTGTGAAATTATGGTGTGGAGCTTTTAATGTTTGAAATTTGGAGGGTTTTATTAAACTTATGGACGTTTATGATTATGAGTTTTAGCTTTTGACTCTGAGTTTTGCTGCACTGATTTTATTTGGCTCTGTATAGAAAAAATTTCAGATTGTTGTTTTTTTCCACTGATTTGTTTGATTATTATCTATTTTTTGTTTCTATGGACGAATTTAAAGAAATCTATACATGGACTTGATGCATATCTTTATGAAACTTTATTCACTTCAAAGTGCATCAAGTCTTACGCAATTTTGAGGTGTTTGGAATATTCTGATACTCTTTAATTTCATATATATGGATAGGAATCTTCACTATACCAAGTTGCATTTGTGTGCTGATTTTCATGCGATAAAGCTTTTTCCCATTTTCCCCTGTTTGCTGGCAAGTGTTGCTTGCAGTCATTTCAAAAGTATCAAAATGATTGTTGAGCATTTGAATAGTCATAATTTTATCTTTTCATGATTGACGTTCTTTCATTTATAATTCCTTCCTAACAAATATATCTCTCTTTCCATTTCGTATGTCCTAATACAAAAAAATTTGGATTCATTTGATTGAAGGGTTCGAAGGAATTTTTCCCAAATGTTCTTAATGATATGTAGAATTTTAGTCCATCCTAAATAAAAAAAAATTGTGGAAATTTTATTTAATTAAATATTCTAATAATAGTTAATTATGTAATCTCTTATATTCTCCAATTTATGAAAAATTACTGATCATACCCACCCTTAATTTCTCTCCTTTCATTAATTGGGGTGCTTTTCGATAAATTTTCTTAATCATCATTGTAAGATTATAAACTTGATTTCTGTTATAACTTCTGTACATATATGTCATTAAATAAGTATTGTCTATAAATGTAGATAAGATTGTCTAATTAATTTTGAATTGGGGTTAAAATGGTAGTATATGAGGTTTATGATGAAGTTTGTTTGTTCAGAATCAATGGTGTAATATCCACTTAACAGTCTATGAATTTCAGGCACTTGAATTTCACCCCAAAGATAATTGATATGCTTATTACTACATTGTACATGGATTATAATATTTTTGTATTCATATATATTGTCCAAGTATTATGAACCATTGTGCAGAGAAATTTTATATCTACTGTACACATAATCTAAGGTTGAAACAAATAATGAAGGGTTTGGGAAAATGTATGATTCTAACAATCCATCTTTATATTTAAAAGGTTGAAAAAATTTATCTTTATAGTTTGTATGTTTTCAGTGTATCCATTTATATAATTTTCAAAAGAGGTTTGCATGTATCAGATTGCAGACCAGACTTTTTTAATTAAAAAAGGCCTATTCAAGTGAGGAAGACACTTAGGTATCGTTGCATTGTCACCTTTATCCATTAATTATTGATCTTTTCAGGTTTTATTTAAAATTCCTCACTTTATTCTTTTGTTCATGTGAACAGGAAGAAAGAACTCACAATTATAATATGGACCTAATTAATGTTTCATTAAATCGACATTTGCTATGCGTAATTTTTTTTATTTACACTTACTGTATATTTATTATGTATTTTTTAGCCTAAGATCTGTGTTGTATTTTATTCACAGTTTGTTGCAGGATTTTTATTTAAATACCTGTTGCCATGGCCTTCACACATGTCGTCATGGTTATAATGGTTATAATGAAGTTGGTGCTCAAGAACAACTAAGATACATGTTGTTATCCAATTGTGTGTGCTCAAGAACTACTAAGATATCTGCCGTCATGAAATTTTTTATCCAATTGTGTGCGCTGAAGAACTGATAAGATACAATGTTTATAATGAAGTTGGTTTTGAATGTATAAGCCTAAATCTATATAATTCAGCATAAGATACAATGGGGAGTTTAGTTCAAATCCTATTTTTGGGGGAATTTGATTCTCTGTGAACCTCATTGTGCTAATGCCCTGTATAATTTTGAATAAATAGGACAATTTATCTTTCCCACTTATATGCCCAGACCGGAATGCTGGTGAAGAAATGTTATTTCTAGATGTGTTTTTAATTTCTCTAATATTCCTTAAGCTCAGTGGATAATTAGACAAATAAAGGAAGTGCATCTCAAATTTTTGGTGAATCAGATTACTTCCCTTGCATTCTAATGGTTGTCTCCTGATAGTGGAATCATGTTTTCATTCTTCACTTTCTTTGAGTCAACATATGTTTGGATTTGCTTATACTTTCATATTGAAATGCTGCTTCGAGTCATTATATAATCTTGATTTATTGAATTTTTTTTTATTAAACTGTTTACACTTGGATGAGTCACAATTACCTTGCATCAAAACAAGTCTATCAATTCCTTTGAGAAGTCCTATATTGTTAATATTTTTTTCCTTCAGTGATCTATCAAATTAAGTAACTGAGAAAACTCCCAATGATTCCTAATTTTCAGTTGCCTCAAATATTGGGGAGGTTGAGGAGACATGTGAACATGATGTTCTGCTAAGACCTGAAAATCATATTAGAAATTTATTTACCCTTTATCAATATATGTACAAGGAATAAGTGTTGTGCTTCATAAATCATAGGATATATCAATTGGTGTTTGAATAGGACTAATTTAATTATTAAGTCGTGCCTATCCCAAAAATGAAATAGGCATATCTAACAGTTAGCTTGATTACTATTCAACTGATGATTCACATTCACAGAACAATAATTTATCTATATCTATATCTATATCTAATGAAATGTGTATCTCAAAAGTTCTTCTCCTACTCCTGCATGGTTAAAGTCCATATAGATTGCATATAATTTACCTATATCTAATGCACTTATGTTCAAACTTTTGTGAATATGAAACTGAAGTGCTCTCAAGTTTGGTAGAAATAATCTCTTACAGCTACAGGTACATGTCTCTATGTGTCGCAATTTTTGGAATCTGCTGCAGGTATATGTCTCTGTGTGTCGCAATTTTATTGAATCTGCTGCAGGTATATATCTTTGTGTCGCAATTTTTTCCTGACATGTTTTTTTTGCTTTTTTGTTCACATGGCATTTTTGCAACATCAAATGCTATTTTGAAGACCTCAATTTATTTCAATCATTTTATTTAAATCTAGATATCTCTGTGATTTACCTTCTTATAATGTGTGTAGGTGTGTTATATGGGTATTAATTATAATTGGATGGCTAGTCGTGGGCTAAAAATAAACACGACGACCAACTATTATTCTCATACTTTTGTTAGTTTATATATGTTGAATTTTACCTTTGTGAAAGCATTTCAATTAGTTGTATTTTAGACACTACTCTCAATCAACAAATTAAATATGTCACACGAAATTTATGTATTTGTTTTCCTTTTTACAGGTATGCATCTGTGGAAGGGGAGATGAGAGGCGCAAAAATTATGTGAATAAAAAGAGAATAATGACTGGGTTGCACAGTTCACGAGGCAAGGGTTTAATTCAAATAATTTCAACGATGTCTGGAATATCACATAGCGTATGTGGGGGTTGCACCATCTTCCTAGCTTCAAAGATAAGTAAGTTAACACAATTGAGGTCTTTAAAATTCAATGGCACGAAATCAGTTTAGTAGCCTTAAATTGTTCTTTGTAGTCCATCCAGCGTTGTAGTCATTATTCCAGCATCATGTGTATCGAAAGCTGCTACAACGGACATTATATGTAGTCTATCCAACATTGTAGTCACTATTCCAGCATCATGTGAATCGAAAGCTTCTACAACGGACATTATTAATCAGCAAAGGGTGCTGACTTTGAACATTTTAGGACTTAATGATGCAGCGAACGAAGCACATCGAGTGTATCTGCATTCCATATGATGGAAACAGTTTTTGTATGTCCTAAGTTTTTGTTTATTTTCTTTAAAGTGCGGGTCTTACAGTTTAATATGACGAAATGGAAGTATTACTTCTAACTTAGAACTAGATGATAATCCCAATGAGGTTCTGTAATTGACAATCATTATATTGAAACAACGAATAAAGGTTTGCGATTTAGTTTATATGAGTTTCTATGGTCGGTCCATAATAATAAAAACAATTTTTTTTCTTTGTTGTTTTTTATTTTTTAACAGAAAAAATAGTGACAATTCCAAAATGTTTTTTTTCCAGTTTATTTATTAAAAAAAATTGATATTTTTAATAAAAAAACGATAAACATTTCCCAAACTATTTTCAACCATTTTCAAAAAGCTTTTCATGAATGTTTCAAAAACATTATCTTTGGTTTGTTTTCGAAATTAAAAAACATTACAAACTTTAGAAATTTTGTCGAGGAACGAAATTTTAACCATTTTGCAATTAGGTACTTTGAAAATTTTGGAATTTTCGTCATGCCTTAAGGCACGAGCATATATAAAGAAGCTACTATGTGTTCCGAACTCGAGATCAATTGTATCTTTGGTGAGGGCACTTGCCATTGTACTAAGGCACATCTTTATATATTTCAAAACTATCAGTGTGCCTTCAGGCACGGGCATACCCTAGTATATATATATATATATATATATATTTTCATAAACTTGATTTGTCAGTTATTATTTCATATTGATATAACTATTTAGTCTCTTATTAATTTTTATTTTTGTACATAATGTCTGCGATAAAGGACAAAATGTACTAAGTGACGAGGTTACAGGCCAACGTTGATCCTCATCTGGTGCACAACAACAAGAATTCTCATCACCAATTTTTGAGAAATTCACAACTCCACCGTTGGCTTAGTCCACTATGTATGAGTAGGCAATAAACCTTTACAGCTCCCATGCCCGCACCCAATTGTCCTGACACCTCATGGTCAAAAGAAAAGAAGACCATTGGGTTCTCCCTTCTCGGTAATAAACACACGGGTGATAAAAATGACATGAAAATATTTATATCCGAATGTTTCTCACGCAAAAAAATGAACGTTAGATTTGGGGGAGCAGAGAACTAGAACCTTGTTGATCAAGTCATCAAATATGAAATCAATGATCAACTCTTCAAGATTTTCTCATTTCCCATTCGTTTAAAGAAGAAGGCTCTTTCTAGAGTTACTCAACAGGTTTGAACATACCGAAGAAACCTTCGACATAGACATTTCTCTAAGGGAGCATTAAGTTCTGACACTTTTCCTCTGAAATACAGAGTGTCTCTGAATGTTGAAATGCTGGTAGATCAGTGGGATGATTTTTTAGAGAATGAGGGGAAGAATTAGAAGTTGGTCCATAGGTTGGGCTTCAAATCTTATAAAAATTAGATGAATGAATGGTTGATTGGGACAAATGAAGGTCTAGATTTCGGTGAAAAAACAAACCGGGCCAACTTGTACATGCATGAATGTCTGGACAAAGAAAATTAATTCTTGATGCACATGGATAAGACTCTGGAATTAATAGAGGCCATTAGCATTCAGTCAAGTTCGAGCCCTTATGATGAAATAAAAAATTATTTCCATGACCCAAAAGCTTAAGAAAGGGTAAAAGTGGGAGGGCGATATGTGTCAAATCGCATATGCCAAAAACAAAATAAAAATGCACCCCACCTCTCGTGGGTGAGATTTCTTCGGTTAAGAATCGTAACTTCACCCAAGAAGAACATCACTCAAGGACTAATGGGTATGCCTAGGAGATTAAAACCAACATGGGTGCCTTGACGAATGAAACTAGGAAACTTGTGTCTCTTTTAACTCAAGGTTTTCGGCATCCTATGCCTCCTTGAGGTTTCCCCTACCTCTTTCTCAAAGATTCCCCTTTCCTCCCTCTACTAGTTTCCCCTCACAAATACTTCCTCCTTTATCATTCCCATCATAAATCCCGCCTCTAAATATTACCCTTCTCAGTGCCTCCTCCTGTCACGAGTCTTGGACCACCGTTAACCAATCATGGTAAATATGGCAAGAAGTTATAGTGAAAGGACCTGGCCAAAAGTAGGAATATTGGCATATCCACACTCATCTCCGTAGTTGTCGTAAATAAAGTATATAATCGACCTTTGTCGAAGGATGGGGCTTATGTTATGGTTGATAAAATATACAATGGTTGTGAAGATGTATATGTGTGCATTGATAGCAGGGAAGGGACAGTTTTTTTGTTGGTCAAGTTCTAATAATATTTTTCGGTTACAACAGTAATAATTTTTTTTTTCAATTGTAATATTTTTTTTTCAGTTGCAATAATATCACTTGGCAAATTTATTTAATTTTAGTTTAAACTTTTACATTTTCCTAATTTTTTTAACTATTTAAATTTCTTTTATGCAACATGACTTTTTCTTTAACCGATTAACACTAAAATTTGAATATTATTAAATATATTTCCAATAATACAAGTAGTGGATGAGAGAGACTAACCGAATAACAAATAATCATGGAAAGGGAGTTCAAGAATTTGTTAAATACGCTTATAATAATCTTTAGAGTGCTAAGATTTTTTTTGTCCATGCAGACGTTCTATGAACGGAAAATTTAAGTCTTTAGAAGATGTTGAGTTGCATTTAATAAAGTGGGGAATTTGTCATGACTATAAAATATGGAGATACCATGGTTAAAAAATATACCCCATGTTATGGAAAAATTGTTGGCACTTGACCGTGTAACAGAACCCTAATGAGTGGAAGTGGTACATGATTCACCCAACCTATGGATACAAATAATATGCATTATGACAATGTAAATGAATGATTTAATAATAAATTACCAGAATATCGGGAATACATACGGTTCAAAGTCAATGAAGATATACCATTACATCAAGATTGCAATTAAGATAATTCGGTATTATATGCAATGATTAATGTGCATAATTTTAATAGTTAATTTGTTTTTTCTGGAAAAACCATAACCAGAATTATTTAGTGGGTTAAAGAAATTATCTTAAAAGAGAACATGTTACCAGACAATTATCCTAACACGAAGAAGATCTTGAAGGTATTGGGTTTGAAGTACAAATCTATTCATTCATGCAAGTATGACTGCATATTGTATCCCAACGAGGACGGAGATAAGGATGAGTGTCATGTTTGCAGTGAGCCCAGATATGTGGCTTGTGAAAATGGAAATGAAAAGACTATAAAATATTACAATTGCTCGGATGTCCCAAAAAATATTTTAATGTATTTTCTACTTGGGCCACAGTTAAATTTTTTTTTTACTGTGCTATGGATACTGGGGTCCATGACATGGAAGGCTTGATGTGAGGTGGATGGGAATCTGATGCGTCGTCTGGTTGATTCACTCATCTGTCAAATTTTAAATGCACGACACCTTGAATTTCCAAAGGAACTGCGTAATGTTTTTCTTGTAATCTCAACCAATGGGTTTAAGAGTTTCGATAATTTAATTAATAATCATAGTAATTGGTCAATTATGATGGCGCCTTTATGTCTCATTTGGAAATTGTGCATGAGAAAGGAATTCACATTGTTATCTTTATCGATACCAAGGACGAATGCTCTCGGTGATGATATTAATATATTCTTAACCCCATTAATCGAAGAACTTAAAGAGTTATGGGATAAAGGAATGTCAACGTTTGACTGTCATAAGGCTGAGTAGTTCACACTTAAGACAATAATGATGTGGGCGATCCACGACCTTCCTTCTTATGGGACCTTGTTCGGTCGTAATATTCTTGGCTATTATGGATGTCCCATATGCGGGTAGGAAACTAAAGTGAGTTGTCTATATCATAATGGTAAGATGAGTTATATGGGTAATCGTAGATTTCTACCAAACAGTCACCCTTTCAGGAACAACATGTCTAACTTTTTCCTATCGATCATGAGCGTAAAACACAACTTGCTCAGCTTTCAATCTATCACGATCGAAGAAATTATTGTTCAAAAATGATCACACAATAGGAAGAATTTATATTCCCAGCTGCTTTAACTTTGACTACTAATGAGAAGAAGATCCTCTTGCACATGTTGTTAAACTTGAAGACTCCAACTGGTTATTCTGGTAATTTAGGTAAGATAGCATGATACTAAAAAGATGACATAAAATAGTGCAAGTCTCACGATTGACACATAATCATCTAATTAATCCCTCTGCTATTTAGGAATTTCTTATCTGAATACAAAGATCTACGTTAGGAAATTATGAAAATGAGTTTGTGTTTTACTCTACTTTGTGATAAAGTGGTAAACAAAGGGCACCATAAAGCTGGGAAATCAACTTTAGCCGATTTAATTTATGCATTAGAGAAATAATTTCCTTTGTCGTTCTTCGATATAAGCATCCACCTGCTTGTACAGTTATACAAGGATATTGTGTTATGTAGTCCCATTAGGTATCGCTGGATGTATCCTTTTGAGCAGTTAATTGAAACATTCAAAGATTGGGTAAAGAATACACAATATATTAAAGGGTCAATTGTTAAAGAATATGTTACTGTGCATTAATCGCTATATTCTTGGGAACATACGCAAGAACAGGTGGTGAGGAGGTTCAATCCTTGTGGAGAAGGAATAATCGAGGAACCTAATGATTTTAAGGAAGAAATGCCTTTTGGGAAGCCTAAAGAAGTGAAACTAACACATCTGCAATATGAGCAAGAAGCTCATTATGTCTTCGAATCGTATGATGAAGTAGAAGACAGGAGAGAGTGAATATCTACTGAATTTTTCTTCTTTGATTATATGTATTTTATATATTATGATCTAAACTCTAGAATTTACCAGTAGGAAGTACGAGAACGAAATTGCCCACAATCAAAGGAGAAATTTCACGACAACTAATTTTAGGGCATGGGCTTCAAAAGAGGTAATTTTCACCTTTTATCTATGCAGTTATTTATTCATGTGTGGTAATATGATGCCCTAATATAAATTAATTACTAAATGCATCTTCTTAAAAGATGAAATGTCTCTTCAAGGCTTTCACACCTAGTAAAAGGTCCTAATTTTTGTGCAAAAGAGTTTAAGAAATTCCATACAAACGGTTCAGCTTTCATTTTAGATTCCAGATGATGAAAAGATTTTACCAGAAAATAGTGAAATTTCTGTTTCTTCCTTGACTACCCGTGTCGCTAGCAAAAGCGATAAAAATCCAAAAGATACTATGTCAGCCTACTATGGGTTAATCTAACAAATCCTAGAACTCGTTTACCTAGATTGCGCAAAAATGGTATTATTGTGATTGGGTGAAGGTCGATAATACTACTAATACTTGCAAAGTTGATCATGAATCCAAAATTATATGGTATATTAATCAAAGATGAGGAGTAAAGATCGCATAGTCGACGTGCCTCTCATTTGTATCTTTCAAATCATAAAGAAGGTATTCTACTCAAAGTGCATAAACAATGGTAATTAGTCTATTGTTGTGAATTTACCAAATGTCATGGCTACTAAAGAAGACTCATTAAAGGATCAAAAAGAGTTTTAGTTAGATCTTGATGACAACCATAATTTGAAGGATATTTTAGTTAATTTAGGGGAAGATTGAGTATAAAAACATTATTTTATCATTGTCAATCTTATTTGTATCATGTTATGATATTAATGATATATTAGCACTTTGATTTCACTTATGAATGTTTAGTTTTATTTACGAATAGTTAATATGATTTATGTGTGTTTGGTTTAATGTATTAATGTTTAGTTTTATTTGTGAATGTTGAATTTGATTCATGAATGTTTAGGGTCAAAAACACCTTTCATGAGATGCTCGATTTGAGAATAGAGTCTCCTGAGTTTGTGATTGCACCAAATTAACCGATCTAATTTTTATGTGTTCTTATGCATATACAATTGTTGATTAGTTTCACTGATACAATCATCATAAAATGAAGGAAAATTAACACCCCCCACATGGGACAAAAAATTAACATATTGATGTCCTCAAAATTTGGAAACTCGAAGTTAGTGATGAGGTTGTTGTGTTATGAAAATTATCTTCGATCTATCTCAAGGAAATTATTAGATACGCAATTTCAATTTTCAGAACAGAACAAAATGATCACCAACTTCGAGTTTCTAAATTTTAATGATATCAGTAATGTTGATTATTATCAATTATGGGATGTTAATTTTCCTTCATTTTGTGAAGATTGTATCAATGAAACTAATCAACAAATGTACATGTTCAGGAATATGCAGGGGGTTCCAAGATCTATTTGGTTCAATAAAAAAATCAAAAGACTATAATTAATCACCTTCTTAGATCGCAGGAACCATGCCTTCTTTACTTTAACAAACATTTTTATGTAATTGATATGCATAAACTAATAAATGTTTGAAAATAGACACACTTAGGCATGAAAGTATGCTTCTAGTGAGCTAAAACCCCGAACATCCCTCAAGAGGCCCCTCAAGGGGAACTAACACCTCGCATGTGACCAATGTAATTCACATCAACTGTCCTTGTTATCGCGGGACTCCCAGTTTGAGTTGTCACTCAATTTGAAAATATACACACTTGGGCTTGAAAGTGTGTCTTTAGTGGGCCAAAACCCCAAACAATCACCAAATTCCCCTGCAAGGGGTACAAACATGTCACACCTGACCAACGTAACTCTTAGAAACCGACCGTGTATTTACGGGGCTCCCGATTTGAGAATAGAACCCAAATTTTGAAATATGCACAATTAGGATTGAAAATACAAGTACTGCCTCGAAACTCTGAACAAACTACAAACATCACTGCAAGGGGCACGAATACATTTCATGTTAGTAATGTAACTCGTAGCAATCAATCATGTAGTCATGGGACTGTCGGTTTGAAAATAGGTTTTGAATTTGAAAAGAGGCATACGTAGGATTAAAATATGCCACTAATGGGCCAAAACCCCGAACATACCCAAAACAACCTTGTAAGGGGCATGAAAGCCTTGCACATGACCAACACAACTAGTAACAAGTAATCTCATAGTTGAAGGACTCTCGGTTTGGAAATAGTATTGAAATTTGAATATAGGTACACTCAGGGCTTCAAAAGGTGGTGCTAATGGGCCAAAACCTTAAACAACCTCCAAACATCCCCACGAGGGGACCGAACACCTCGTACATGACCAACGTAACTCGTAGGAACCTCCCACATAGTTGTGGGACTAGACGTTTCAGAGTAGGACCTGAATTTGAAAATTGGAACGCTTAGGCTTGAAAATGTGTCGCTAAGGGGCAAAAATCCCGAACAATCCAAAATTGGCCCCGCTAGGGGCACAACCACAATGCACATGACTAGTATAACTCATAGAAATTAACTGTGTAGCTGTAGGTCTCCCGATTTAAGAATAGGACCCTCATTTTAAAATAGGGACACTCAATTGCAACGTACATCTAGTTCGCCAAAGCCCCGAATAGTCCCGAAATGGCCTCGCTAAGAACACAAACACCTCACATGTGACCAAACTAACTTGTAAAAACTGACTGTATAGTCACGAGACTCTCAATTCAATAATTGGACATAAATTAAAAAATAGGCACACTTTGGGTTGAAAATGTGTCCCTAATGGGCTAAAATCCCTAACATCCCCTAAATGGCCCTGAAGGACCATGAAAACCTCGCACGTGATCAATGTAACTCGTAGTAACGAACTTCATTGTCATAGCACTCTTGATTTTAGAATAAGAACCAAAAAAACCCATTTTTGTTTTCATTTAAATATGGTCACATACTTTAACCATGACCATGTTTTATATTTTCTTCGTTATAAAAGTATGGTCGTGAATTTGTTCCTTGGACCAATTCTAGCATGCATAAAAGTGGGTCATGACTATGGTCCGTGACCATATTAATCTATTGGTCATGTTTTTTTCATGACGACATTAAATCATGTGAGGTCTATAGGTCACGACTTTATTTTGTGACTAAGTTTCAGAAGCTGGTCACAAATTTGATTTGTGACTCCCGGGTCATGACCATTGTCCTTGACCGTCCTGACTTATACTTCCACATGCTCTGGTCCCCGACTTCTCCTTTTGGTTAGGTACAAGGTCCTTGGATAGCATTTTTGGTCATGACACTTTTGGTCATGAACGGGATTCATGACTTGGAAGTTTGGTCATGGACCGAATCCATGACATCCGCCTATTTTGGTGTAGTGAGGATTCTATTGGAGGATATTTTGAGTAGTTTTAGGATGTTACGAGGCTTCGGTAATGACTTTATACTTAGGAAGGTGTAGCATATGTAGCTTTAGTTCATTTTTGTCAAAGGTTTTTACAGCTCCTTCGTTCAGGTTCATCATATGGCTAATGTAAGGGATGAATTTTGAGAGACCTTGAAGCAACTTCTGGTGATTTTCTTTGTTCCAATGATAATTCCATGGTAAATTTAGATACCCATTCTAGTACCCTTGGTACACCTCTGCATGGTCAAAACAAATCACCTTCAACCCTCGAACCCTATTCCTCATAGAAAACCTTATCGGAGGTCACCGAATGCTTCCAAAGCTCAATTTTATTTAGGTCAACTTTAAGCCCCAATATTTGTTAAACGAATTTCATAGGTATTTGAATTTTTTTTCTGATGGTCCCCACAATGTGCGAATCAGAATTATGGTTTGCATTTAGTTTATTTTTTAGTTATAACCCACAGACTTGAGGTCAACGGACACTTTCAGGATGCATTTGAATTTGGTCAACTCTTGGGCCCTATAGTATCATAACAAACTTATATGGATCCCCTTATGCTCTTTACAACGATCTCGATCGTGTGCAAAACAAACTTATGATTTGTATTTTATGATCATTTGTTCAGAAAATCAATTTTTGGACTACCTATAGGCACCCTCCCCTAACTGCATGCAAGGGATACTTTACTAGGATTCTATGTCTAGAAGGCCAACCTATCTGCAAGAAAAGATCCATACGGACTGAAAGACCCCCCCCCCCCCCCCCCAGGAGTACCCTAGTCTTTTATCCCCTTTGGGGTTTCCGATATAAGAAAATCCAAACCTCACTGTTAAGGATCTTTGGCCTTTAAATAAGTGCGAAAACCTATAAATACATCACTTTCTAAACCTTCTCTCAGCATTCCTTTATATCACCCATGCCTCACATTTGCGACCTGTCTTTCCACCATCTCACAACCGTCAAAATAAACTCATATCACCTTAAAATCAGTATACAAACTCATGAGAAGGTCTAAATTCCCCATATTCAAGCTTATTAAATTTGTGTCATTTCTTACAATATATTATTTTTAGCACCTATTTCTTTTTAGTATCTACTTGTTTGTCTGAAATCACCTTATTATTACTTATATACTAATAAAGTTTATTTTCATAAACTCAAAACACCAAAAAGAGGATTTAATGCATAAATTCCAGATTAGAGTTTTCTTTAATTTTCCCCATTTTCACCACTTGTACACATTTTTCCAATAAACAAAATAGAAATCTCTAGTTTCGGATTCATGAGTTAGACCCCACCTTTACTCACATATCGAACTATGTGTACTTTGATGCCACTTTCGTTTACGTATGCATGAAGGGTTCATCTTAGGATTCGAGTCCTCTTTTTAAAACCCCGTATTTTTATGCTGTATTAATTTGGGGATTTATTAAATTTAATGTGAGCAAATTATTTAATATAAATTCGGAAATTAATTATGTTATAATTATTAACGTGATGAGAGTTAGAAATTATGGGAAATTTGTTGAATATTACTAATGAGCAAAGTAATATATAATATTGGTTCTATTAAATGTCGCGAGTGAATAGAATGACAATTTTGGAAATTTAAGTCGGGACCCGCCTGTGTCGCGTCGGGAATAAATGTTGATTAGTAAAAGTGAAATATTTTTAAGTTATACGTATGGTCGTTTTTAGTGTGCCAACGTGTTCGGAAGGGTCGAGATAGTCAGGAAAGTATACCCAGGGTTTAATTTGGGTCTCAGGGCATTTTTAGGCCTATTTAACACCACGGGAGGGCATTTTGGACATTTCGCAATTTTGGGTAATTAAATCCATGAAAATTATTAGGCTATATCATCCATTTAGAATAGTACCTTAGGGTTATGAGGCTCAAAACTTTATAACGACCATAGGAGAGGGAAGGAGGAAGCTTTCCAAGCAATCCAAGGCCAACGATTCACCCGATTGCACCGCCACCACCACCAATGCGTAAATCGCGCGACGGGGAACACAACAACACCAAATTCGTTCACAAACCTGAATTCTAAAAATCCCAGGCAATTATTTACCTTGATTATTTTCGTTAATGCATCGTTCATGTTAGTCTAGGGTGATTAGGATGAGTTTGGTAGAAGAAAATTCATGATGAAGATAGGAAAATCTCATGTAGATTTGATTTGAAAGAAAATCTGGAAACCCTTTCATATGTAGAGGCTTAACCAATAAATTATGATGAATTAGGAGTAGAAATTTCTGGAAAAAGACTGATTAGAACCATGTTAAAGAAATTCTAGGGTTTCTTGATATTTTTATGAAGTTTTGGCCTATTAATCCATAGTTAATGATGATAAATTGCATGCTTTACGTAGAAGATGAATAAAATGGGTTTATACTGTTAGTAGTACAAATTTTTGGGCGATTGGGAATGAAAAATCTAGATTTGGATGAGGTTGTGTGTTAGAACCCGTAACTGGTATCCTGCAGAATTCGCTAAACCTGCTTGATGGATCGATCGAGCCTAGAGCTTCGATCGATCAAAGGTTCGATCGATCGAGCCCCAGACCTCGATCGATCGACCCCTCCTGGCAGACTCACATTTACCCTTTGAAATTGTTAAATTCAAATTAAATGAGTGAAAATCTTTGGGCACCCTTATTAAAATACTTTGGGAGATAAAGGAGACCAGTAGGACTTATTAACAACTGTGAGACCTTTAATCTAAGACGAAATTTACATTTTTGGGATGCTTATATATAAGGGACGATGGGGTTGTGTATTTAAGGGAGAGACGCATAAAATAGGTAGGTTGGAAAATAGATGAGTACCTACTGAATTCCACACTTGGAAGGATAGAGTCCATGAGTGTTACGTAGTGAGTTGGAATAATCTATCAAATTAAAGTTATAGAAGAACCGTTATACGCGATAACTAATACTGTGAAAATAAGGATAAATGTCGTGATTATGGGTTATGGGATGAACCTAAATTTTGATATGGCAAAAAGTAGTATATTTATATGACTTTGTGTATGCATATATTATATATATTTGAAAATCATGCCCGCGCTACTTGCTATCCCTGAGGTTACCGCGCTAGGACGGTCTTATCTCAAATGGGCCTCCATGGGGGATATTGAATCGTACCCTAGAAGATAGGAATCCTAGGTACAGGCTATCGAATCAATAGTCACGGTCCTAAGAGACGCGAGGGTATGTGCTGACCTCTTGGACTTGGAAACTATGCTTCCCCTCAAGATTGTTTGTGTATGTATTAATAGAGTTCGAGAGTGATTCCGAACTTGTATTTCCCTTAGTACGATTGATACGGGGATTGGATAGCAGAGTATGCCCGCACAATAATTTTTATGTGGGGTGCTGTTAGAATATATAAATTATACGAGTATTTATTATATATATGAAATTCTGAAATGTGGAACTTCCTATTGTGTTTTTGGTGAGTGAGAAATGAATAATGATTTCAAATTGAAAATACATGTTTTGAAAAGTATAATATGACACTGGGAAACTTTATTAATAAATAAATTTAAAAATGAGAGCCTTTTTACTGAATGAAATCTTCCTCTTAAACAATTATACTGTTCAGTTTTAGATCTTACGAGTAACCTAAGATAAGTTAAACCATTCGGAAGATTAGTGCGATATAAGATAAGATAAACTGTTGGGAAGGTTAGTGCGATAGGTGTGCACATTAGAAGAGAGGTGAGAATTTCTCAAGAGAGTGTCGCACTAATATGTTGTTGCATTGGCCTGTAAACATTTTAAATACTTGCTAAACAAATGTTAAATCATTTACACTATCAGGCTCTGTCCCATTTCTATTTTCCTCTCTCTCTTGTATATAAATATGTATATATTACAGGTGCCCAGCCACAGGGGCGTCTTGCATAGGATCCTTTGGAAGGAACGTGCTGCAGCTTAGGTGGGAGTTGCAGGCCTCTTGCTTAGACGACTTCGTTTATTTGATTCCACTCTTATCATATTTATTCAGTTGGGCATGTGTCACCCGTTTCCATTATCCAGTTGTTTTATTGGACATTGTGATTCAGTTATTTTCAGTATTTTATTCCTTGGGATTTATTATTGTCAAGATGTTTTCGTTTGAGTATTAAATGTTGGATTCATTTAGTTGAATGTTTAATTATTGGATGGTTTGTTCCAGTATGGTTGTTGCGTGATTCTTTAATTATGAATAATGTAAGATTTAAATGTTGGTTTATATAAAATAAATTTTGGAAAGTAAAGTCTAAAAATGGTTTTAACACTTAGCTTAATTATTTAGGGTGTTTTAATTGGATAAGTATTTTTCGACAGTGATGCTAAGAATGGACCAAGTGTTCACCTTGATTTTAATTTAATAAAGGAGTGATCGCCAGGTATTTAATTAGGCGGGGTGTCACAGGTGGTATCAGAGTACCAGGTTCTAGTGTCCTTAGGATCTGTACGGCTTATTTCGCTTTCAGCTTAACATTTTTGCCATAGAGCCCTATTTTAGGATTGTTGTATTCTTGATTTTACGTTTACGTCTTCAGCTATTTGAGATTTGATAATAAGTGTAGACTTTTCAATTTTTTTCACGTTTCAGATGCCTCCGAGACGTGCACCAAAGGATAGGCGTGCCCAAGCCGAACAGCTAGCTCCGGCACAGGGTACCTAAGCAGCTCCGACACAGGGTACGATGAATGCTAATGAGGTAGCCACTATTGTTGCTCAGGTGGTGAATTCCACACTAGCGGTGGTACAGCAGGCTCCACCCCAGATTCAGACAGTGGCGCCAGTACCTACACAACTTCCATCTACAGGGCAGCGGGTTAGGGATACCTTTCAGAAGGCGCATCCCCCTGAGTTCTCGGGTAGTTCAGATATTATCATCGTCAGCCAATGGAAGAAAGATATCTAGCGGCATCATCGTGTGTATGAGTGCACATACGTGCAGAAACAGTTGTTAGCTTCCTTGAAACTGGTGGGGGCCGCTTTGCAGTGGTGGGAGTCCACCACCACCTTGGAGGAAAGGGATACGATCCCGATTCAGTCATTTTGGGAGCGATTTGACCGCAAGTACTTTCCACCCGCTGTGCAGACTGAGATGAGGCGGAAGTTACTGAACTTGAAGCAGGAGAATTCTACCGTTGCTGAGTATGAGGAGGAGTTCACGAGACTTCTCACCCTAGTGCCAGATGAGGCACCTATTGAGGGTAAGAAGATAATGTTGTTTGTGGACGGGTTAGCTTAGAGGATCCGTCAGCATCTTATAGGGAATTTGTCTATGAGTACCTTCGCAGATGTAATCAATGCTGCCTTACTACATTGCCAGGATCATCGCTTCCATCTGCAGGGAAGCAAGCGAGCGAGAGAGTCTGGCCAGCAGGGCAGGACAGGGGGTAATAGCGCTGGTGGAGCACCGACATCCCAGGGACAGACTCGTCAGCATGTGTAGAGTTCCCATCAAGGGGACCCTGCCAAGCGCGTCCGATCAGGTGATTCCAGGAAAGGATTTGGGGGTTTTAGGCAGTGTCAACAGGGCCAGCCTAATCAACAGGGCCAGCAAGGACAACACCGACAGCAGCAGGGCCAATAGCATTTTCATCAGGGCCAACAGGGCTAGTGGCGGGGTGGTAACGGCCAGCAGGGCCGTGGTCGACAGGGTCAGAGGGGAGGTAACTTCAGAGGTCGATGTTTTGTGTGTGGTAAGCCTGGCCATAAGTGCCAGGATTGCCCAGAGGGTGATAGGGCCCCACAGTAGTATGGTGCCCGTAATGAGCCACATAGGCCACTTTTTCCAGCTGCCCTCCCAGCACCAACCCAGGTACCAGCCTTACCAGCCATTCCATCAACTCTAGTGCAGCAGGGGCAGTTACAGTATAGACGTGTCTATAACATCCACCAGGCAGCAGCTCCACAGGCACCACCCGCGATTGAGGGTATGTTTCATATCCATGGTACTATGGGTCGAGTTTTATTTGATACTGGGGCGACGCACTGTTTTATAGCTACTCAATTCGTGAAGGCCTTAGGGTTATTAGCCATAGCAGAGAGCACTGTAATGTGTGTAGACTCACCACTGGGGAGTGGATCGTTCATTTTCTTTATATGCCGAGGTGTGGGGAGAGATTAGTAGCTTGGTATTACCTGCAGACATGTTAGTCTTATATATGCATGAGCATGACATTATTATCGGTATGGATTGGCTCGTTTCTTACAGGGCCATGATAGATTGTTTTGGTGGGAGTATTATTTTTGCCATTCCGGGGCAAGAGATGTTTGTGGGGGCTATGCCTCACCCAGAGGGAGGCTTGACCGCTCATTTGTATTACATAGAGGAGGATACCTCTAAGGAGGTTGTGGTTCCCTTAGACTCGATCCCAGTTGTTTGTGTGTATTCCGATGTATTTTAGGAGATACCGGGCCTACCCCCCAGTCGTGAGATAGACTTTGTCATAGATTTTTTACTGGATACTCGACCTATAGCGCGCACTCCATACCGTATGGCTCCGGCAGAGATGCGAGAGTTACGAGACCAGATAGAGAAGTTGTTAGGTCAGGGCTTCATTCGAAGGAGTACCTCACCTTGGGGCGCTCCAGTTTTGTTTGTGAAAAAGAGAGATGGTTCACTTAGGCTATGTGTGGACTACCGGGAGTTGAACAAGGTCACGATACGGAACAAATATCCGTTGCCTCGAATCGATGATCTGTTCGACCAGCTGAGGGGAGCAACTTTATTTTCGAAGATAGATCTGAGATCAGGGTACCATCATCTACGTATTAGGGAGCAGGATGTTTCAAAGACTACTTTCTTGACAAGATATGGGTCCTATGAGTTCAGGGTGATGCCATTCGGACTCACAAATGCTCCATCCGTATTTATGGACTTGATGAACCGAGTGTTCAGAGATTTATTGGATCAGTTCATCATTGTTTTCATAGATGACATTATGATATATTCACACTCCGAGGAAGAGCATGTCGAGCACTTGAGGCAGGTTCTTCAGACTTTTCGAGAGCATCAGCTATATGCTAAGTACGAGAAATGAGGGTTCTGGTTATGAGAAGTACAGTTCTTGGAACATGCTATTTCTGAACAGGGGATAGCAGTTGACCCGAGTAAAGTGTCAGTGGTGAGGGAGTGGGGACAGCCCATGACTCCGACGAAAGTGCATAGTTTCTTGGGGTTAGCAAGATACTACATGAGATTCATTCGAGGGATTTCCAAAATAGCGGGTCCATTGACGGACCTGACTCGCAAAGGGGTTCCATATGTTTGGTATGATGCTTGAAAATTGGCTTTCGACGAGCTGAAGGATAAGCTTACTTCAGCATCGGTCCTTGCTTTACCTAAACCGGGCGTGGATTACCTGGTTTACACCAGTGCCTCTTTACGGGGACTTGGGGGAGTACTTCAGCAGGAGGAAAAGGCTATAGCTTATTCCTCCCACAAGCTTAAGTCGCATGAGAAGAATTACCCCACCCACGACCTGGAGTTAGCAGCGGTCATTTTTGCATTGAGGATATGGAGGCAATATTTATTGGGGGAGAAATTTCACTTATTCACAAACCACAAGTCACTGCAGTACCTATTCACTCAGCGAGAGTTGAATATGCGTCAGCGCAGATGGTTAGAGTTTATGAAGGACTATCATTTCGACATGAAGTACTATCCGGGGAAGGCCAACGTTGTTCCTGATGCATTGATCCGTAGATCGATAGGCGATGTAGCAGACATCTGGAAAGCAAAGTGGAAAGAGTTGGGTCACCAGGACGAATTATCCCGTTCTTTCGTATCTGTCATGACAGTTACCCCCGAGAGTGTTACGAGGGTGATACAAGCATAGATCGCAGACCCTTTTTTCTAGGAGCAGATTGTACGACTTATAGCTGAGGGATCTGAGTCCTATTCTATTAGTTCTGATGGGGGTTTGAGGTTTAATGGGAGATTAGTGGTCCCAGAAGGATCAGAATTACATCAGGCAGTGATGACCCAGTCTTACGGGTCCCGATTTGCGGTACATCCTGGAGGAGATAAGATGTACCAGGATATGAGGCGATAATATTGGTGGAGTGGGATAAAGAAGGACATCCCTGAGTTTGTGTCCAAGTGTTCTACCTACCAGCTGGTAAAGGTGGACCATCAGAGACTATCAGGGTTGCTTCAGCCATTGGAAATACCCGCGTGGAAGTGGGAAAGTATTTCCATGGACTTTATTACAGGGTTGCCTACGTCACAGCGGGGACACGACTCTATCTAGGTGTTTATAAATCGTTTGACCAAGGTGGCTCATTTTCTGGCCGTGCGGACAGACTATACCACGGGTCAGTATGCTCAGTTCTTCATTGCTGAGATTGTCAGATTACATGGGGTGTCCCTGAATATTGTGTCAGATAGAGACAAAATTTCCGTATCGCATTTCTAAGAAAGCTTTCAGGAGGCTATGGGTACAGAGTTGAGGTTGGGTTCATCTTATCACCCCCAGACAGATGGGCAAACAGAGCGTAATAATCAGATGCTGGAGGATATGCTACGCATGTGTGTCCTTGATTTTGGAGGAGGTTGGGAGCCACATCTTCCACTGGTAGAGTTCGCTTATAATAACTCTTATCAGTTCACGATTGGCATGGCTCCATTCAAGGATTTGTATGGAAGGCCTTTTCGTTCCCCAACTTGTTGGCTAGAGGTGGGGGACAACAAGTTTCTAGGGCCAGAGGTGATTTAGGAAACCTCTGCGAGGATTGAGATGATCAGGAGTCGCATTCGGGTAGCCCAGGACAAGCAGAAGAGCTACGCTGATGCGAAACGGTTCTTCCGAGAGTTTAATGTGGGGGACCAAGTATTACTATGTTTATCTCCTATGAAAGGAGTGATGAGGTTCGGGAAGAAAGGGAAATTGTCCCCGAGGTATGTGGGACCATTTCCCATTATCGAGAGGATTGGTCCGGTGGCATACATATTGGGTCTGCCAGAGCATTTTCATCGCATCCATGATGTATTCCACATCTTGTCATTGAGATGATATCTTCTGGATGACATGGCTCACACACACATCGCAATAGAGGAGATTGACTTATAGCCTAATATCTCTTACGAGGAGAGATCGGTGGCTATCCTAGACCACAGCGAGAGGAGATTAAGGTCGAAGGTAGTTCCACTTGTACGGGTCTAGTGGGAGCATCATAATGTGGAGGAATCCACTTGGGAGCGTGAGGCAGATATGCGTGAGAGATACCCAGATTTATTCTTACTAGGTATGCCTTTCTTTTCGAATTTCGAGATGAAATTCCGTTATTAGGGGGGGAGTATGTAATACCCCGTAAATTTATGCTATATTAATTTGAGGATTTATTAAATTTAATTTGAGTTAATTATTTAATATAAATTTAGAAATTAATTATGTTATAATTATTAATGTGATGAGAGTTAGTAATTATGGGAAATTTGTTGAATATTACTAATGAGCAAACTAATATATAATATTGGTTCTATTAAATGTCGCGAGTGAATAGAATGACAATTTTGGAAATTTAAGTCGGGACGCGCATGTGTCGCGTCGGGAATAAATATTGATTAATAAAATTGAAATATTTTTAAGTTATCTGTATGGTCATTTGGAGTGCGCCAACGTGTCCGGAAGGGTCGAGATAGTCAGGAAAGTATACTCGGGGGATTAATTTGGGTCTCGGGGCATTTTTAGGCCTATTTAACACCCCGGGAGGGCATTTTGGACATTTCGCATTTTTGGGTAATTAAGTCCACGAAATTTTTTAAGCTATATCATCCATTTTCAATAGTCCCTTAGGGTTATCAGGCTCAAAATTTTAGAACGGCCATAGGAGAGGGAAGGAGGAAGCTTTCCAAGCAATCCAAGGCCAACGATTCACCCGATTGCACCGCCACCACCACAACTGCGTAGATCGCGCGACGGGGAACACAAGAACACCAAATTCATTTACAAACCTGAATTCTAAAAATCCCAGGCAAGTATTTATCTTGCCTATTTCCCTTAATGCATCGTTCATGTTAGTCTAGGGTGATTAGGATGAGTTTCGTTGAAAAAAAATCCATGTTGGAGATAGGAGAATCGCATGTAGATTTGATTTGAATGAAAATCTGGAAACCCTTTCATATGTAGAGCCTTAACAACGAAATTATTATGAATTAGGAGTAGAAATTTTTGGAAAAAGACTGATTAGAACCATGTTAAAGAAATTCTAGGGTTCTTGATATTTTTATGAAGTTTTGGCCTATTAATCCATAGTTAATGATGATAAATTGCATGCTTTACGTAGAAGATGAATAAAATGGGCTTATACTGTTAGTAGTACAAATTTTTGGGCGATTGGGAATGAAAAATCTATATTTGGATGAGGTTGTGTGTTAGGACCCGTAACTGGTATCCTGCAGAATTCGCCATACCTCCTTGATCGATCGGTCGAGCCTAGAGCTTCGATCGATCGAAGGTTCGATCGATCGAGCCCCAGACCTCGATCAATTGACCCCACTTGGCAGACTCACATTTCCCCTTTGAAATTGTTAAATTCAAATTAAATGAGTGAAAATATTTGGGCACCCTTATTAAAATACTTTGGAAGATAAAGGAGACCAGTAGAACTTATTAACAACTGTGAGACCTTTAATCTAAGACGAAATTTACATTTTTGGGATGCTTATATATAAGGGACGATGGGGTTGTGTATTTAAGGGAGAGACGCGTAAAATAGGTACGCTGGAAAATAGATGAGTACCTGCTGAATTCTACACTTGGGAGGATAGAGTCCATAAGTGTTACGTAGTGAGTTGGATTAATCCCTCAAATTAAAGTTAGAGACGAACCGTTATACGCGATAACTAATAATGTGAAAATAAGGATAAATGTCGTGATTATGGGTTATGGGATGAACCTAAATTTTGATATGGCAAAAAGTAGTATATTTATATGACTTTTTGTATGCATATATTATATACATGAGAAAATCATTCCCGCGTTACTTGCTATCCCTGAGGTTACCGCGCTGGGATGGTCTTATCTCGAATGGGCCTTCATGGGGGATATTGACTCGTAACCTAGGAGATAGGAATCCTAGGTAGTGGCTATCGAATCGATAGTCACGGTCCTAAGAGACGCGAGGGTATGTGCTGACCTCTTGGACTCGGAAACTATGCTTCGTCTCAAGATTGGTTGTGTATGTATTAATACAGTTCGAGAGTGATTCCAAACTTGTATTTCCCTTAGTACGATTGATACGTGGATTGAATATCAGAGTATGACCGCACCATAATTTTTATGTGGGGTGCTGTTAGAATATATATATTATACGAGTATTTAATATATATATGAAACTCTGAAATGTGGAACTTCCTATTGTGTTTATGGTAAGTGAGAAATGAATAATGATTTCAAATTGGAAATACTTATTTTAAAAAGTATAATATGAGACTGGGAAACTTTATTAATAAATAAAGTTAAAAATGAGAGCTTTGTTACTGAATGAAATCTTCCTCTTAAACAATTATATTGTTTAGTTTTAGATCTTACGAGTAACCTAAGATAAGTTAAACCATTGGGAAGATTAGTGCGATATAAGATAAGATAAACCGTTGGGAAGGTTTGTGCGATAGGTGTGCACATTATAAGAGAGGTGAGAATTTCTCAAGAGAGTGTCACAATAATATGTTGTCGCATTGGCCTGTAAACATTTTAAATACTTGCTAAACAAATTTTAAATCATTTACAGTATCGGGCTCTGACCCGTTTCTATTTTCTTCTCTCTCTTATATATATATATGTATATATTACAGGTGCCCAGCCACAGGGGCGTCTTGCATAGGATCCTTTGGAAGGAACGTGATGCCGCTTAGGTGGGAGTTGCAGGCCACTTTCTTAGACGACTTCGTTTATTTGATTCCACTCTTATCATATTTATTCAGTTGGGCCTGTGTCGCCCGCTTCCATTATCCAGTTGTTTTATTGGACATTGTGATTCATTTATTTTCAGTATTTTATTCCTTGGGATTTATTATTGTCAGGATGTTTTCATTTGAGTATTAAATGTTGGATTCATTTAGTTGAATGTTTTATTATTGGATGGTTTGTTCCAGTATGGTTGTTGTGTGATTCTTTAATTGTGAATAATGTAAGATTTAAATGTTGGTTTATATAAAATAAAATTTGGAAAGTAAGTCTAAAAATGGTTTTGACACTTAGCTTAATTATTTACGCTGTTTAAATTGAAAAAGTATTTTTCGACAGTGATGCTAATAATGGACCAATTGTTCACCTTGATTTTAATTTAATAAATGAGTGATCGCCCGGTATTTAATTAGGCGGGGTGTCACTCTCTTTTCCCTCATTTTTCTTCATTTTCCTAAATTTACTCTTTTTACTCCATTTTCACTAATATTCCATATACATATTATTTTACATAATTTTACACTTTATTGATCCCGTCAGACACACATGATCAATTGTTCATAGTGAGTCACAATTCAATCTATCGCTCATAGCATAGCATTTTTTTATTACTCTTTTTCACTAATCCCGTTGGACATGTGTATTCCACTCTAGCATAGTGAATTACGATTCGGTGCATTACTAATATTTTGGCTATTTTAGATTTTTCTTCTCTTAGTGATACTCCTTAGAATACATCATTCATGTATTCTCGATGATGCAGACATGAAGAATTTGTTTCTCATATGATTTTCACACATATACACAAGTTTCACCCCACCCACATTCTACACGTGAATTTCACACTTGGGGAAAAAAGAATATTTTTATATCCCATGAGAGATTGAAAGGTCAGAATCTGTGTTGGTCACCCTCCTATTTAGCAAATTAGTCCTTGTACCCATGATATATTTTGTTTCAGATGCATCAGTAGTCTTTTATGCCTTCCCTTTGTGGATGTATACTTCATTTGCACTTTTTGGAATAAAAAAAGATGGAGACTCCGATATTTGCCTCTTTATACCCTTTGACGATGGCTGATATTTATCCATGGTAGCCCGTGAGCATCCTCAAAGTGGGGGAAAGGGGATTTTCTTACTTGAACCCATTTTTTATTGCTTTATTAGGGCCATCACGCATACATTTTTCACGATGGACAAATAGGCGTCTCTACTGGGGAAGTTTAATTTCTAATGGACAATACTATTTTTACATGGGCTTTACTCTCATTTTCCCTATTTTCTTCACATTTTTTCTATGTTTATATATGTTACTACTTGTATATTATTCCTTTTACTCTCATGGTCACATGTTGTCTATATGTCATGTTTATTATGTATATTATTTTCTCCATCATACTTATCTTATTATCACATGCATATACTATCTTTTTCTACTATATGCCTCATGCTACTTGAATATACGCATACTTTATTCATTTAATTCACATTCATTTGTACTTATTTTCAATGTTTCACTTCACTTGTCCATATTTTTTCACATACTACATGTCATTTGTACATAGTTATACTGGCTCTCAAATACTTCACATATCACTTACACACACCTTCATTTTACTTTCAATTTCACACATATCAACCCTAGATTAACTTGCACATATCTCCATGTCTCTCTTACTTCGTACATATATCCATATCACGTGTATATATTCCCAAGTCTCACACCTTCAACATATCACCGTCATTTGTTCACTTGTACATACTTTATGTTTCACATACTTACTTGATTTACTCTCCATGTATACTTAGATATTTCTGGCATGCCACTAATTTATATTCTCATGATGTATTCTCTGCTTAGTAGTTTTATCCATTTCTCTTAGAATAAATAAATTATTTTCATAAATATTATGATTAAGACTCATGCATTAATGCAAACTACATGACGAGCACTACATGCTGACCCCATATATGTCACGTAATAACAAGTCACTTAGTGATGGGTTGCCGATTATGTGGGGTGCAATTAACCTAACATATATGCATCAAACCTTCCATTTGTTAACTACCTTCATTTTATATTGAAAGGTTCCCCCTTATCACAGTTCTTGACCGAAATCACAATGAAAGGTATATAGCAGGGAACTCATTCATGTACGTCGAGAACATTAAATTATACCTCCAACATACTATCACCACTAGATATATCATGAGGCAATTAACCTACAATCGGGTATATCAAATGGCTTTTCCACGGGTACTAACAAATGATGGCACTTATAGGCAAGAGGTATATCATGAAAGTCATCACAAAGGGAGGAACTTTTACACTAACCTGCTATGCATAAAGTCATATACGCAATTTACGTTAGAAAATTCATACCTAAATTATCGTTTTCAATGAGACACTCTATCAAAATTTTAAGTCATCGTACTACCCTAATTTTTTCACTCTTTCGCCATTTTTAAAACATTACCCTATCTATGAGTCTGGAAACAAGTCAAAATCATGTCCCGAATTGCGTAACCCATTCTTTCCAAAACTCTAGTCTCGTTTGTCATTTTATTTGCACCATAGGCATAACTTATTAAAAGTGAAACCTAATAATAACAAATTCTCTAAGAAATTTTCATCCCTCCCTTTTATCAAAATACCTAAAATATTTCCTCCATTTAAAAAAAAAAAAAAACAAAAACTATGATTTTTCAATATAAAATAAAATTAATTCCTCATCAGGTGTGATCGCACTACATGGACTGGATCTGTATTGGTTGAGATCCGTTATCAAACCACATTGGAGTTATACACCTTCCTCAACCACTTTAGCAGAATCCAAACAGTCTTACAGACGATTCCTTAGAGAGAAAGTTGATCAGAACAAAAATATCCAAGAAATGCAGATATATTGGGGTTAAATCCCATAGGTTACAGAACCTGATGTTATTTTTCTCGTGTTGTGGGACCATAAATGCTTGAGTTTATGTGGGCTCCATAAGAGTATAAACAATCTCCTCATCCTGCACATGTCATGCCCATCGACGGGCGATCACCAAGTCGTCTATCGTTTCCAAATCTTCCACAACTCGGGGATGACTTTTCTATGCCCATTTCCGTCGATTCCAAGGAACAAGAACATAATTTAGTGAAGGAGCATCTCATACTTATCACTAAGAGATTTCACTATGTCAAAATATGAGGGAACTACGTTTATTTTACACAAATATCCCCTTACCCAAAAGGCAGGTTTCCAGGGAAATTCAAAATGCCCGACATCGAGAATTTTGGAGGTAGTGGACCTTCCATTGTGCATCTATACAACTCGCACTTCCCCATGATCATACTAGTGGATGTGAAAAAGATAATGGATAAGACGTTACCACAAACATTCAAATAAATTTCTCTTCATTTTTTCCTATCGCTGGAAGAATCTCGGATTCAAATTTTGGATGAAGTAGCAAAGTATTTCCTAGATTAAAATGAGTATAATGAATAATTGGAAGTAACTCGTCGAGATCTTGAACTACTTAAGGAAAAACCTCGGGAATCCATCAAGAATTTGATTAGTAGGTGAAGAGAAAAAGTTATGACCATGACCAACCGCTCGTCTAAAGAAGAGAAATTTAGTACTATGAAGAAGAATTTTGTATTTTGCATTCGCAAATAATTGAGGAGCCAATATTTACTCAATTTAGGTCCCTTTTGGGAGGTTTGGCTAAAGATAAAAAAAATATCGATAGTCCGAAAGTCGATTTGAGTCAAATAAGCCAACTGGACAATTTACACCCCGTAAGTATGATAATCCTATTGCAACTAATATTTCATCCATCAACAATATTTCCAATCAAGCTACTACATCATTGGCATCGAAAACTCGTCCTACTCAAACCCAAAAGGAATATATCGAACTCAATGCTCCTCTCTCCAAAGTTTATCAAGCCCTTTTAACTAGTAACATCATCAAACTGTTGTACCTTTATCCACTTCCTAACTAATGTCCCTAAAATTTAGGCATGATGCCCATTGCAATATTCACCAAACCGTTGAGTACACCGTCAATAAATACCATCATGTAAGAGATGTTACCCAAGTCCTTATTGAAAAAGGTTTCATCGTTCCTCCTGCAAATCCTAAAATCCCTTACATATTCCTAAAGTTGATATGAATGCCATCCTCAGAGACAAAGACCTAAATTTTTACCCTTCCATAAAAATATTACCCATCGCTAAGCCTGAATCATCCCCAAATTCACTATTGATCTCAAATTTTATCCATTATTTGTCATACATCTAAGGAATGCTCCTAATCAGTCTCTTTACCTTGTGACAAGGCTCTGAATTGCCGTTCAAATCCACTCATAAATAGGGAGTATAGGGAAACATAGAAGTTTTAGGATGAATTTCGATACAAAATAATCCTTATGGATAGAGAATTAGAGAAAATGAGCAATATATACATGGAAGCCTGAATGTGAGCCCATTAATCTGACAATTAGTTTATGAGAGAATTTAGCTTAGACGACATCGTTTATGTTCTCTCAGACCATTGTGGTAAGAAGAAAAAGATATACTAAATGATTAAATTGATCACAACACTGAACTCAAAGATTACCTGGTCCCTTCATTCCATCACTTATTTGTCACATAGGAAGATTTACGTGATGAGGCAATTAAGGTTGTAGAGTTCATCAATTTTTATTATAAAGACAACATTGTTTCTACTTAATGAGGAGATGACTCTAATCCCTCAGGCATGAGTTAAAACCTCGACCATCAAGTTTGTTAATGCAAGATCTGCGAATAATGAAAGCATTACAAGTACAAAGAGAAGTTAAAATAACAAATCATTTAGATTTTTGACAATAGGAATGGAACTCTACATGATCCACGTTGAGTCTGGACCATTTGAATACTTATTTTAGACCACTCATTCTTATCAGCCTCTCTTCTGCTAGCAAAGCATTCTAGTCATCCCGACTCTACTTATCCAAAACCCTAATGTTTACCTTCTAGAAAATGAACCTGAAACATTTTTCTATTATCGAAGTAAATGTAAGGGAGGCCTACTTTTATAAGGTCATCAAAGTTGTCCTTCTTAAAAATGTTGTTAATGAAATAAATGAAGATTTTGATTATCGTGTTGTGTTTTGTATTAATTAAATGGATTATAATCAAACAATTGATGAAGAAGATCAAATGAAAGAACAATTATTAGTTGATCTCAATAAGGAAAGATCAAATAACATAAACGCGCTCAAAGTAATGATGATGTGACTATTGTTATTAGTTTTTGTTCTAGTATAACTCCATACAAGATTAGGATAGTGTCAATCCTCAACGAGCATGAGCAGTCGTAATTCGAAGAGCTTATTAAACAATTCATGTATATTTCCTGTGATCCTATAGTGATATGCCTAGCATCGGCTCAGAGATCGTGCAACTAGAGATTCTAACTTTCCCAGAATTCAATCATGCTAAGTATAAACTTAGAAAGCTCTGACCAAAATTATTCGTCAAGGTGATAGATGATGTGTTCGAGATCTTGAATGTAGTTTTCATCCATGTGGTCATATACCCGTCTTGGTTTTCCCACATCATCCATCTACCAAAATTAAGAGGAAAAGTTTGTATGTGCATCAAATACAGGGATTTGAACAAAGTTTATCTTAAGAATGATTATCACCTACCAAACATCGATAAAATTACCAATCATTTATTGATGGATTCGTTGGGTATAATAAGATCAAGATGCATTTAGACCACCAAGGAAATACCACATTAACCAAAGAGAATACATGACTGGTGTACATACCAAAAAGAGTACATGACTATCCGAAATGATCTAATCCATAAAGAAGTTGAGCTCTACATTGACGACATGATCATTAAGTTAAAAACTCAAGAAGGTCACATTCTTGCCTTGGGGAAATTCTTTCAACAACTATAATAATACCAAATGCATATCATCCTACAGAAGTGCATATTCGATGCCACAAAGGCTAAACTCCTTTCATTCATGATCTGAAAATGAGGGGTCAAAGAAGACCCTACCAAACTCAAAAAAAAATTAGAAATGCCACCACCTTGAATAGAAAATGAATATTTTGATTTGTTGGGAGAACTCGAGTACATTTGTAGATTCATTATCCACCTCAGTTCTATCTACCAAATCATGTTCAAGATCCTCTAAAAAGATTAAAGAAAATTCTAAACTGAGGCATGCCAAAAATCCTTCGAAAATATCAAGTCATATATCACCCTTATCTTATACCATATTTTAATAGACATTGCGACTAGGGTTATGTTGGCCTAATACATCGAAAAATCATGCAAAAAAAGATCCATCTAGTATACCAATTGAAAACTTAAAGGGTACGAAGTTAACTATACCACATTGGAAAAGGCATGTGTCACCCTAGTTTGGGTCACTCAAAAACTTCAAAATTACATTATTTTTTTCAAATTAATTTTGTGTCTTGAATTGATCCCATGAACAACCTAATGGAAAACATTGTCTTATCGTGTTGCATGACCCATTGGTTGTTATTGTTAACTGAGTTCGATATCACTTATGTCATGCAAAAGGCTATTAAATGAACATCCGTATTTAATTACCCCGGTGAAAACCCCCTGAGAGAAGTAGATGTAAGGATTTATGAATTCCCGAATAACTAAATTCTTTCTACATCTCGAGAAGAGATCTGATGGTAGTTGTTCCCTGATGAAGGTGCCAATAAGGAGGGTTATGGCATTGGGATATCCTGATTTTTCCTGATGACTCTCACACTCCCATTGTCATCAAGTTGGACTTACCTTACATTGACAACATAACAGAAAATAAAGCATGCACTGTGGAACTCATGATTTCCCTAGAAAAGGTAATTCAATTTTATACCTCGAATCCCTTAGAGACTTGGCCATAGTCTAAAGGAAGGTAAAAAAAAGAGAAGATTCGTCCTTTTCACGCTCACCTCAAATAACTCATTTACCATTTTGAGGATATTACCTTTTGTGGCCATCCCCAATCCTCGCCGCGTTGGGGTGGGCGCGCGAAGGGAGAGGATTCTTCAGGTCCCGCGCATCCCTCTGGGGAGCGCTTCGGTCGGCATCCATTTGAGATGAGGTGTAGAAATGTAGAGAGATTTATAGTCGCCAATCTATTTTACTCAAAATAGACAAAAGTAAAAAGGGCAGCCATCCTGAAGGGTGTCATCCAAAGACATACTGGTGAATACAAACCAAAATGATTCGAGAAGGGTTCGGAGTCTTAGTTACGAAATGGGAAGGTGTTAGGCACCCATACCACCCTTTCGATCTGTCATGGATATTTGATATTTTACTTTATATTTCCCCCCGTGATATGTGTGCATGTGTATATATATAATGGAGGTATGAATCCTCGACTTGTATCATGGAAAAGATAAAGCGAGTCATCCGTAGGAAGATATAAGAATAATATTAGAAAAATAAGATTTGCGTGAATACGCTTACTTTGATCGTTATAATGGAACGATAACGCATATGGAGCAATATGTCACTAAGGGCAAGTATATAGAATGTAGGATGATTAGATTTAGAGAAAATAGGACGTAAAAGGAAAGGTGAGAGAGAGGACTCAAGTCTCGGGTTTTACCCCAAGACGCCTACGTAACCTATAAAGGCATCAAAGTCCACGTAGTTCGTATATAAAACGAGGGGTGGTCTTTATCACATAAATACAAATGGGGGATCTCTTATTTGTAAGTGTGTGTGTGTGTAGAAAAAGTGTTTTAGTTATGAGAAAAGTGTGCGAAAAAAGTATGAGAATCCCTATTTGAAATTTATGAGCAAGCCCTCTTTTTCTTATTTTTTTTGGGTTATATTTATATGAAAATAAGAGATGTGCAATAATACTAAATAAAAAAGTATATTAGGATGTGTGAGATGAGATAATAAAAGTGCTAAGTAAGAAAAAAAGTTATTAAGAATTTAAGAGAATTTAAGAGAGAGTTTGAGAAAGTTCGACCTTCTTGAAGATCTTGAGCTTGATCTTGAATGTTTGAGAGCATCCCTTGCACTTGGATGATGATGGAGAGTGGATAATTCACCAAGATTGATGAAAAGGATGATGAAAAGTGGAAGTAAAAAAGGGATTTGGAAGTTGAAATCACGCTGCCTTCAAGAGAGGTTTATGGGATTCGTTGAGATTGAATTTTATCAGATATAGGATCTATTTGCAAAGGAGGTGAAGGCCTCCTTTTATAGGCTCAGGTCACTTCCGATAGGCATAGACCCATTCCTGCCTATCGGCACCTACCGATAGGTTGGGTCTGGAACCTGCCATTTGGTAGTGTGTTTCAGGCCTTTTCGGATAAATGGCTGTCGAGGGGAAATCGTTGGTCAAAATCGCGCACGGGATAGACCGTTGGAAAGGTAATTCAGAGACCTTTGGATCGTTCATAGTTCAGGAGTTGACTTTGAGTTAAATGTGGATCAGAATCATTTGTCATTCCATTGGATGGGGAATCACTTGGACGCAAACGGATCGTTCGTCTGCATGGTAAGTTCGAATTGTTCACGGGGTGGACCATTGGAAAGGTTAGGAGATATCTTCGACATTCCTAAGAGTTTGACCAAATTTTGGGGGTTGACTATGGTCAACCGGGACCTAGAAGCATTAGGTGACCTCTCGGAGTCGAACGAATCGTTCGTCCGCATGGTAAGTCAGAATTGGGCACGGGATGGACCGTTGGAAAGGGTATTCAGTTCCCTTCAAATATTCATTTAACCTTGGTTGAGCTAAAGAGTTGACTTAGGACAAACAGAGCCCAGGAGCGCCCAGTGGCCTCTGGGTTAAGTTTTGGACACAAACGGATCGTTCGTCTGCATGGTAACTCAGAATTGCGAACGGGGCGATCCGTTGGAAAGGGGATTCAGTTCCCTTAGAAGATTCATTTAGTCTCGGTCAAGATGAAGAGTTTGAATTTTAGGTCAAGCTGAGCCAGGGAGTACCCGATGGCTTCTAGGTCAGTACTCGGGATATGACCTAGGTTTGTAGTGATGGGCGGAGGTACTAGGGACCTAAGGAGAGTTAGGCGGTAACAGAATGGGGTGTCTACATATCCCCTTGATGGGTGAGTTTGGAACAAATGATGACCGTCGAATAGACACCACATAATGCTTTTGAGCGAGTATGATCGATTCATAGGGTCGAGGCCAATTCTGAGGACCTAAGGAGTGTGCTGGGGATGATCAATTCTGCGGGTAAAAGATGAATTTGCGGTCTTAGGGTAAAGGTCTAATAATCGAGGTTAATTTTGACCTAAGAGTGGTGACGATAGACGACCAGGGCCAATTCTGAACCAACTGAGGTGACGATCCAAGATCGAGGTCAATTCTAACCTATGAGTGGTGACAACTGAGGACCAAGGTCAATTCTGACACAACTCAGGTGACGATCCAAGACTGAGGTCAATTTTGACCTAAGAGTGGTGACGATCGAGGACCGGGATCAATTCTGACCCAACTTAGGTGACGATCGAAGACCGAGGTCAATTCTGACCTAAAGAGTGGTGACGACCGAGGTCTGTGGTAAATTCTGACCCAACTTACGTGACAATCCAAGATCGAGGTCAATTCTGACTTAAAGAGTGGTGACGACCAGGACCGGGATCAATTCTAACCCAACTCAGGTGATGATCCAAGATTGAGGTCAATTCTGAGCTTAAGAGTGGTGACGACCGAGGACCGGGGTTAATTCTGACCCAACTTAGGTGATGATCCAAGAACGAGGTCAATTCTTACCTAAAGAGTGTTAACGACCAAGGACTGAGGTTAATTCTGACCTAACTCAGGTGACGATCCAAGACCAAGGTCAATTCTGACCTAAAGAGTGGTGACGATTGAGGACCGGGGTCAATTCTGACCAAACTCAGGTTGCGATCCAGGACCAAGGTCAATTCGGGCCTACAGAGTGGTGATGATCGAGGAACTAGGTCAATTCTGACTCAAATCAGGTGATGATCCAAGACCGAGGTCAATTCTGACCTAGAGAGTGGTGACGATCTTGGATTGGGATCAATTCTGACCCTACTCAGGTGACGATCCAAGGCAGATGTCAATTCTGACCTAAAACGTTTTGACGACCGGGGATCGGGGTTAATTCTGACCCATCTCATGTGACGATCCAAGATTGAGGTCAATTCTGACGTAGAGAGTGGTGACAACCGATGACCGGGGTCAGTTCTGACCCAACTCAGGTGACTATCCAAGATCGAGGTCAATTCTGACCTAAAGAGTGGTGACGATCGAGGACCGGGGTCAATTCTGACCTAACTCAGGTGATTATCCAAGATCGAGGTCAATTTTGACCTAGAGAGTGGTGATGATCGAGGACCGGGATCAATTCTGACCCAACTCAGGTGACGATCCAAGACCGAGGTCAATTTTGAACTAAAGAGTGGTTGGAGATTGGATTTTGATTTTACTGGGGAAAGTTCTTTTATGATTTTAATTTGAGCTGGGTAGCTGATAGCTGGGGAAACTATTGTTTCATTAGGAGACCTTGTGGGGGGGGGGGGGACAATCTATTTTGGGTGTTGTAAGAGAATTCCGTTGGGAAAGTGATTATGTGATCCTTCGAAATCTTTCGGAGATTTGCCTGGAGCAGATTTCACTTGGTTTTTGAGGATTTTGCTGATAAAGAGGGGTTTCGCCTGAGGGAACGCGAAGTTTTCTTGGTGAAAAGACTTTAAATTCTACTTGGGATTTTTAGGAATTTTCCGGGGATTTTTGCGAGGCTTTCTGGTATTTTTTGGGAATTTCTATACGAAATTTACGGAGGGTGTCGGTCATCATAGTTTGAGGGGTTCCATTCGGCAGTGGCACAGACTTTTGGGTTACTCGGAAAGGCAAGGGGTCAGTGTCGATCGGTATGGTAGGGGGGTTCCGATCGGCATGGCGTTTGCATCCTATATAAAGGGGGTGAATCCCTTTATTTTTTTCACAATTTCTTTGCTTTCTCTCTCTCTGTGATTCTTCTGTAAATCATTCTAGCATTTCGATCTTCAAGAAATGTCTGCTTTTGTGAGCACTGCATTCCACCGGGAGTAGTTGACCGTTAATGATCGGGCGAACGTGGAGTGGAGGGCTAGGGCACCTCTTGCTTTGGGGAGTGAGAGACTCCTTTGATGCATTTGAGCCTGTTGCGGATAAGCAGACCTTGCTGCAGGAGCAATCGTGTAATCGATCTTTGAGAGTGAGTCCCGTCGGTTATGTAAGTAACCCGACCTTTGGTATTCTTCTCTTTTTGGTGATTTTCCTTTCTTTCTTGACTTTTGATGAGACTTTTCTTTTTGCCAGTCTGATATTTCTTTGAAGAACATGCATGCCCGTGGGACAACGGGGCTCAGGGATGTCTGGGAGCATCTCCCACCTATGGTGTGTTGGATGGTATCATCAGCGGGTTTTGGGCGATTGGCATCGGTGCTGGATGAGACGCCTCGTTCGAGAGCGGTCTTGTGCACTTTGGGAGAGAGGTGGTGGGATACTACCCACACCTTTCATTTTGTCTTTGGTGGGATGACTATGACTCCCACAGACGTGTAGCAGCTGCTAGGTCTGGATTGTGATGGAGAGAAGATAGAGGTGGATCGCTCGTTACGGGTGAGACCGGAGGCAGTGCGTGCGGCACTTGGTGATGTAGTGAGGATACTTTCTGGGGATTCTATCCGGCTGTGTCTACTGAAGGATGTTCTGCTGAGCAGGTTGATTGATGTGGAGGATGGGATGCAAGTGAGGCAGATGGACCGGTTATTTATTTTGCTGGTGTTGAGAGGTTTCACGGTGGCATCGAGCGGCGACATCGTCCATTTGTGGTTCTTGCCGTACCTGAGGATGTTTTCGAACATCCCTTTCTATGATTATGGGAGTCTGACTTTGGCGACCCTTTACTCTTCTCTGGATGCATTCAGTTGGTTCTGCTGGCAGACCATTATCGGAGCCATGTACCTTCTTTAGATATTCTTTAATTTGCGCATTTCTTCTCATGCATTCACATTTTCCTTTCATGCATTCGCTTTTTCCTTTCATGCATTCGCTTTTTTCATTTGTGCATTCGCATTTTCCTTTCATGCATTAGCATTTTTCCTTACGCATCATCTTTTTGTTTGTGAATTCAGACGTGGTTCTATGAGGTGAGTGGGTGTAATACCCCGTTGATCACTTTGAAGGACGAAACTGTTGGGGACTTCTATCGATTGTATCGATGGCTTAAGGCTAATTGGCAGTCGAAGGGATCTCTCTCCCTGGAGGAGGTGTGTCAGGTCTTGAATGACCTGACCAATGGTAAGGTAAGACTCTTTCCATTTCAGTCCTGGTTTTTGAACCTTCTGATCTTGTATTTAATTATGTTTTCTTAGAGATTTTAGGTGCCCTTTTATCCCTGGGGGACAACCATTCAGGATGCGGGGGCGACTGGGGTGAACGCGCGGATAAGGCGTTTGCTGGTGCATGAGTTCGGCCATTAATGGTATCTCTAGGTAAGGGTGGTTCGTCGTATTTCCTAGGAGGAGGTGGTGGTGCCACCTGCGCAGCCTCCTACGTCTATGAGGCGGGAGCGACTGCTGTCAGAGGATGAGAGGATCGCGGCGATGATCGGTGAGTCCTACTTGCCATACACCGATACGGCTGCGCCGTATGACTATATGGATTTTGTGATGAGGTGGTTGATGGCGCCCAGCATATATGATACCCTACCATTCCCTCCAGCAGGTTCGAGTCGGGCGGTGGGATCTTCCCACAGCGGCGGTGGTCTGTCGGCATGTGCGGTGGTGGCGACTTTAGAGGTTCCTTTTGTGCGGTTACATACCCCTTGATACAACATTCGGCGGGCTAATGGAGGGATGGTGCCTATGTTGCACCATCCTCATGCGATTGATCCGAAGGAGTTGGGTTTGATAGAGGAGGTCCTTCGAACTGCGGTATACCTTTTTTTTCTTCTCTTTCTTTCTTTTCTTATTTTGGTCATCCCTGCCTTGATACTAATTTCACCTTTTCTTGTAGCAAGTTCGGGTGTCGACCACTTGGCTCAGGGACATCAGAGACTGGATATCTTCGGCAACTGCTCATTTTCGGGATGCGGTTCCTATTCCTTCTTGCTTGGTGCCATCTGTTTCGTCTCGAGAGGATTCGGGCTTGGGTAGTGGGGGTGCATCATCTCGCCGTAGGGGGAAGAGAGCACGCCGTAGGGGGGGAAGCTCTTAGTGAGAGAGAGAGAGAGAGAAAGAATGTGGGTTCGGGCCGAGTCCCGTTGTTTTTTCTTTTTCTTTTTATTTTCTGCAAAATTGATGTAAAACAAAACACAAATTAATGCAACGCAATGGAGTTTTTTTATTATCTTTTATTTAATGATGAATGCATGCACATGCGCTTTTTACTTTGCTGCTGAGACCGTAAAAAGGAATATTTTTGGAATTTTTTTGAAGTAAAGTTTTTTATTAAAAAGGGGGACTTTTTATAAGGAGAAAAGGGGGTTTTGAAATTCTGTTGAGAATGTCAATTTATTTTTATGGAGTTTTCTGATTTGAAAAAAGAGGAAAAGTGGGAAATTTCTAAAAATAGGGGGGTTACCGATCGACAAGCACCCTGACATGCCTATCGGCAGTTCTGTCCAGACCCATCAATTCAAAGCTTTTAATGGTACCCTCTTCAGCCTTTGGTACCTTGTTGGGTAGGATTCCCTCCGATTTCTGCAGGGATTATGTCTCTTGTGAGGGTTTTCAAGTATAAAAAGGGGTAAGGGTGGAGTGTTTTCATCACACCTTTGCATTTTCACTTACTTGCCCACTATCTCTTAGCCTTGCAAGATGGCTCTCCCTGGTAGCATTGATTTTGTCAACTGCCTCGAAACTTTGGAAGTAATGTGCTCTTATAATATCGACTACGATGCTTTCAACATGCGTCGAGTCTCCTTGTGGTGCAATCGACCTCTTGAGTGGAACGTGCTGATGGCGGCGGTACATTTCTGGTACCCCAAAGACCATGCATTCCGCTTTGAGTTGGAAGAAGTTTGTCCTACCTACGAGGAATTTTCTGCCATACTAGGTGTAAACCCTAGTGTTGCTGCGGCTTTGCTCGAATTTTCTCACTCTCCTAGGGATTTGTTGGTCGGGCTTCTTCATATTTCACCTTCGGTAGCTAGATCATTGGTTGCTGGAGGAATGATCTCCCTCCCGGCGGTGCTGCAGTCCGTGCATTTACGGGATGTAGGTGATGCTGGCTATGCTGGATCCGTTGTTCTGGGTCTGGTTTCAGAATTATTGCTGGTGACTGGAGAACTGCAGGTGGACCCGCAACTTACAGCCATTACTTCATGGATGTCATATCATCGCAATCCTACGGCGGTGATACTGGCGGAGACCCTGAATGGCCTGGATGCCTGGAGAGAAGGTCATTCTGACTTTTTGAGGGGTAGCCCCGTGAGGTTGTTCATGTGGTTATCTGAAATATTCCACTTGGCGACTCCTCTAGAATATCCCTTGGTCGTACCCAACTTCTTTTCATGCTACTTCATCAGCGTTGGCCTGTATGTTGAGAACAGGGAGCATTGGCTTGTAGACCATGGGGCTCGTGGGTTGTATTGGTCAGTGCCTTGGTGGGGAAAGTTGCAGCATGTTCTGGAGTTAGGAGATTATTCTTATGTGCGAGTGGTTGGTCTTAGACATGCCACTTTTTATTTCCCTTGGCGGCTTCTGCACTAATTTCGCTGGGCACAGGTCGTGCCTCCTCGGACCTCAAATTTCTTTCCGGTAGAAGATTTGACTGAGCGCCTGCGTCTGTTGCTTGGGTCTCTGTGGGAAAACCAGCGTCCATCGACTAGTCCTTACCAATCTGTCGGAAAAGTTTGGCATGTCCCTAGGTATTATATGAAGTGATTGTGGAGGAGAGTAGTCAGCAAGATGTTGGTAGTGGAGACTGGACAAAGATGTTTTGTTTTATCTAACACCATGGAAGGGGGTATTGTAGTCTTTTCGAAGATGGTTAAGGCTCATATATCCATGGAATGTTTACGGCACTCTATTCAAGAAGGGGAAACTTGGAGACCTATGGATGTAGATGATGAGGGTGCAGGCCCCTTTGGTGGCTGTGGGTAGGACTCCTGGGGAGTTTATTTGTGTAAAAGATGTGGGGATGTTATTTGGCTTTTTATGGTAGTAGAGGGAAGGGAGTTATCCGTTCCTTTTTCTTATGTAATCCGCACTGAATTTTCTTATTAATGAAATAAACAAGTTTTTTATCATCCAGCTGTGCCTTTTGATGAATTTTGTAGTTTTGAATTATCTACACCGATCTCTAAGGCATACATAATCCTTTCGTTAAAGTACTCTTTAGAATGAACCGCTGTTCTCGGATGTAAGAAAAGAAAATGGAATTTTGTAAGAAATAATGGTCGTACTCATGTGAGGTGCATGAGCTACCTACGTACCTCTGGGGTTTTGAAAAGTATTTATCTATTTGCAAATAGTTTTTGCAGAGGATCAGGCCCACGTCGTTCTGGGTACAGGGAAATGCGGATTTTTTTTTGAATAGAAGGGGGATGAGAAGAGTCGTAGCGTGCCGAGATTTTGAACTAGGGGTAGAATTTCTTGAGATGATCCAGATTGACTGGATGACCCATCTCTTCCCCATCTAGGCCAGTGAGCATGGCGGCACCGCCGGATAAGATTTTCTTCACAATGTAGGGGGCCCTCTAATTGGGCTTGAATTTCCCTCTAGTGTCCCAGATGGGTTTTATTATCTCTTTGAGGGCTTATTCTCCCTCTCGGACACCACGATCCTTGAATCTCTTGTTGAATGATCGCGCAATTCGGTGATGGTACCCCTATATGTGGTAAAGTGCTTTTAATCTTCTTTCATCTAAGAGGGCTAGCTCATCAAGACGGCTTTGGCACCAGTCTTCTTCACTAACTTTACTTTCGAGTGTGACATGTAGCGAGGGTATTTCCAACTCTACAGGTAGGACTGCTTCCATGCCGTAGACCAGAGAGTAAGGGGTAGCCCCAGTAGAGGTTCGAATTAAGGTTCGATAGCCCCTGAGGGCATACGAGATCTGGTCAGCCCAATCCCTATAACTTGCGGTCATCTTGCTTATGATAGCTTTGAGGTTTTTATTGGCGGCTTCCATTGCACCATTGTTCTGAGGTGGGTAGGGATAAGATTTGTGTATCTTAATCCCATACTCGTTGACTACTTCTGTGACTTCTACTTCAAAATGCAACCCATTATCTGATACCATCTCGTCCGGAACCCCATATCGGTAGATGATATTTTTCTTGAGGAATTTGGCCACTTTCTTAGCATTCAATACTGCGTATGACTCAGCTTCGACCCATTTGGTGAAGTAATCAATGGCAAACGGGATGAATTCATGTCCGTTTGAAGCCTTTTGTGTAACCTTCCCTATGAAGTCGATACCCTAGATGGAGAACAGCCAGGGAGAGGTCATGTTGTATAATTCTCGCGGAGGTAGGTGTTGAAGATTGGAGAATTGTTGGCATTTAAGGCACCTCCGGACATAGGCAGTGGAATCCTAAATCATGGTGGTCCAGTAGTATCCCTGTCGGATGATCTTCTTGGCGAGCATGTGACCGTTCATGTGGGTCCACCATCCCCCGCTCAGGATTTTCTGTATTATCTTCTCAATCTCAGCCCCCGCGATGTAGTGTAGATGAGTTCCATCAAAGTTCCTCTTGAGTAGGGCTTTATGACAGATGATGTACTGGGCGACCAATCTTCAGAGAGTCGTTCTATCTTTCTTGTTGGAACCATTGGGATATCTACCATGTTTGAGAAGGTGCCAGATATTATAGTACCAGCAATCGGCTATTTCGGGATCTTTGGTGGAGAAAAGCTCAATATGGTAGAAATGGGTCGGTTTATCCTGATTTTGAACTAGGAAGGGGGTCATTGTTATTCCTTCGGGCATGTCGACCATGGAGGCCGAGGTGGCTAGAGTATCGGCTAGGTTATTCTTTGCTCGGGGTAGGTAATGGGCATGAAAAGGTTGGAGTTTTTCGTCCTTGACTTTCCACTTTCTGAGCACTTGATCGATGATAAGGGAAGAATCCCCGTAGTCATCAAGGTATTGAATACCTTTCTTGAGAGAAACTTTGAGGAGTCATATGGGGCGATCAGAAGTATCCCAATGCCATATCCCTTTTTGTTGGCAGCGCCATCAAAAAACATTTTCCATTGAAGGCGGTCTTGAGTGGGGCAGAGGATATTTTCATCTGGGAATTTGGAGATCCATACATCTGCTTTTTCTATAGGGTAATCGGCGAGGTAGTCATAGATGGATCCTCCTTTAATAGCTTTCTGTGTGACGTACACGATGTCGAACTCGGTTAGGAGCATCAACCATCGAACCATTCGACTGGATAAGGTGGGTTTCTCAAGCAGGTATTTGATGGGGTTCATTCGGGATACAAGTTTGATGGGGAAGGGAAATATGTTGTGTCACAACTTTTGGGTGACCCTGATAAGTGCGGCACACGCCTTTTCCAAAGCAGTGTAGTTGACCTCGTACCCAACTAATTTGCGACTGGCGTAATATATGGCTCTTTCTTTACGGGATTCTTCAAGGTATTGGGCTAGAAAAGCCCCAACTGCAGTGTCGGTTATGGTTATGTATAGGAGAAAAGAGAGATCAGACTGTGGTGGCATGAGAACTGGGGGTTGGGTCAGATATTGTTTGATTCGGTCAAAAGCTTCTTGGCAGGACTCATTCCAAACCTTGGTTGAATCCTTTCAGATGATCTTGAAGATCAGTTCACAGATGGAGGTTAGTTGGCTGATGAACCGTCTGATATATTATAATTTCCCAAGAAAACCTTGGTCTTTTTTCTCTCTTCGGGGTGGTGGCATCTCAAGTATGGCCTCCAACTTTGCCGGATCTGCTTCTATCCCCTTTTCGCTAACCATGAATCCCAAGAGTTTTCCCTTTATAATGCCGAAGACACACTTCTATGGATTAAGTCGCATCTGATACCGTCGCAGTCCCTCGAAGAACTACTGGAGAGAAGGAACATGACATTTTCTAGTTTTTAACTTGATAATCATATCATACACATAAACGTCGACTTTATTGTGAATCAAATCGTGCAGGATGGTTGTGGCATCCCTTTGGTAGGTAGCCCCAACATTCTTGAGACCGAATGGCATAACGGTGTAGCAAAAGGTTCCCCGTGGAGTGATAAATGCATTTTTTTCTTGATGGTCAGGGTTCATCTTGATTTGGTTGTATCCGGCAAACCCATCGACGAACAACTTGAGAGCTTGACTGGCAGTGTTGTCCACGATCATGTCGATATTGGGTAGCGAATAATCATCCTTCGGAGAAGCTTTGTTTAAATCTCGGTAATCTACACACATCCGAACTTTCACTCTGGATTTCGGCACATGTACAATGTTGTGTAGCCATATGGGATATTCGATCACCCGAATGAAACCCACATTTAACTGTTTGACCACCTCTTCTTTGACCTTGAGCGACCATTCGGGGCGGAGTTTTCTCAATTTTTGTTTAACCGGATTGTAATCTGGGAAAGTGGGGATCTCGTGCTGAGCTATTTCAAGATTAAGGTCGGGCATATCATCATACGACCATGCGAAGACATCCATGAGCTCTTTCAGCAATTCTTTGAGTTATGCACGCTTATGCTCGTCAAGGGTGGCCCCTATCCTAATCTCGCGCAGTTGGCTACTAGAACTGAGACTAATAACAACAGTCTCTTCTTCATTAACTTGAACGTGGTTATGTTGTTTATTATTAACCTTATTTAGATCAGTTAAGAATTTTTCATTTGCAAAATCATCATCATCAAAAGTTTGATTAGAATTCAAGCAGTTAATGTAAGGCACAACAAGATACTCAAAATATTTATTTATTTCATTGATAGGAAAAATAGCATTGAGAACCTCATCAAAAGAGGTCTCGATTACATTTGAATAAGGATAGACAGTAGGAGAAGAAATAAGGTAAACATTGGGGTTAGGGGGGATTTTAAGACGTAGAACTGGCGCAGCATGCCAGTTGAGGAGAGGTGTATCACCAGCTTTAATCAGACGGGATGGGTCCATTGATGTAGTGCCTGAATGAACCACGTAGAGTGCCAGTCCCAGTATCTGTAAGTTGAAGGAATCATCGGAATCACTTTCCTCAGTCTCTTTGGTATCTTTGATGAGCGGTTGTACGCAGTGTGGGAAACTTTCAGCCCATGGGTAGCTATCTTGGAAAAAGATCTCAATTCCTGACCTCATCTTCTTATCTGTGTGGTTATACCATGGTTCTATAAAAACCACAAAAGGGGAAGTCCTCACCTTCTTTGATGAATCATCCATTTAAGGAGTCTCCTGAGATAGTTCGGATGCAGTCTAATCTTCTCTTTGGTCGAGACTGGGGGATCATTTCGAGCTCTTATTATGATGCTTGATACCCCAAGCCGCAAGGAGGAAAATCTTTCTTCAGTTAGATAGGCTTAAGTATCCCTTGTTGCCTTTGCCGTGGCCCCAGTCCGGGCATAAAGTTCATGTTTCTGAACATCTGAATCACATTGACATTGCCATGAGGGTCATATTCTTGACAAACCCTTACTTTGAAACCGTCCCCTATCGAGAGTAGGAGTGGCTCAACTCGGAATCCTGATAGGAGTATATCATTTGACCCATGATGTATCTCAAGAATTTGACTACTTGTGCTTGTACCCCCGACATTTTTGTTGTCACCCAGAATTGTGATGACTCGCCCGTCGGTGAAGAACTTCAATTTCTGATGGAGTGAGGAAGACACACCCTTGATATTGTGGATCCAAGGTCGTCTGAGCAACAGGTTGAAACAAGCTGGGATGTTTATGACTTGTAATTCAATGACGTGGTTTATAGGGCCAACCCCTATTACAAGTTTTATGGATCCCACCACCTCACGAAGGGTATTATCGTATGCACGTACAACGGAGGAGGTTGGAGCGAGGTCGCTTTCTTTCAGGCCTAAACACTTGAAGGTTCTCAGAGGGTGAACTTTCAAGGCGGATCCATTATCGACAAAGGAGAGTGGCACGGCCTTCCCTATAACTTCGACGGAGATGTTGAGTGCATGGTTGTGATTTGACCCAATTCTGGGGATTTTTTCTTCAGAGAATGATAACATTCGGGTAGTGGTCAAGGATCTGTCCAGATTTATTGCTTCTTCTGGTGAGGTAGAGGGAGGAACTGTGGGTCTAGTGAGTAATTTGATTAAAGCATTTCTGTGTAGGTGGGAAGACATGAAAAGTCCCCATAGAGTGATGTTAGCTTGAGTTTTCTTCAGTTGATCGAGGATCTTACTCTCCTCAATGGTCATCTCTGCCATAGGAAGGTTTTTAATCCCCTTCCCCTTGTCATTTGTTGGTAGTGAGCTTGGAACCTAGTAATGTCTCCCTAATATGGTCATGTGATTTACTGAAGAAGGAAAGAACATGAATCTCGTTTCCTCATCAATCTCAAGTTATTCTGTCACCCTGTTTATTTCTCCGAGGAGTTCTTCAAATGATATCATCCCACATATGTCGGCTATTGGGCTAGCTCTTCCTGAATCTTGTTCATCACTCGAATCTTTGAATTCTTCCCGCCATCAGATGGAAACAATTATGTCTTTCCATGTAAAGTCGATGCATTCCGCAACTTCAACGGCTTCTCCATACAAGTTCTCCCATTCTTTGGGGATATGTGTGATTAAAGGGACTAAACGCCCTTGTAGCTTGAAAGTGTCAAGTAACCCGGTGATAGTGCAAATGATATTGGTTTGCTCGAATAATTATGCCACAGTCTGGACAAGATCATCTAAGCTGACTTCATCCGTCGGTACCACCCATTTCTCTGAATCTCGGGACCACTTTCGTTCTTTCAAGAACAGTGTGCTAAATCTCTGGTAATCAATGACCATCTGTGAGGGCAATTTCAGGCTGAATTCTAGGAGTTGGTTCAACGCTTCTGACAATTCCATACTTTCATTTTTAGAACGGGTACAGATAGCGATGCATGCTCTGATAAGGAGTGACAGTGCCTGATCAGTGAGGCTAGTAGGGTGTAGTAGGAAATATGGGCAAATTTGAAGAGTTTTAGGAGAGTATATGGGTGTGATTTGAGTTGAGGGATCGAAATCTGGGTTTTCTTCTAAAAATATAGAATTAGCATGATTCGAAAGTGGATTGTGAGTAGTCTTTGGCTTAGGATTGGCTGGTGGGGTGATGGTACCCCGATCAATGAGATCTCGGATTATGTTTTATAGGTGAAAGCATTGGTCGGTGGTATGGCCTGCAGTTTGGTGAAAGGCGCAATGAGCATCGGTCTTAAAGTTTCTTGGGAGTGGATTTGGCAATGGACGTGGATCCAAGGGTTTGATGAGGTTTCGGCTTAACAGGGATTGGTAAACTTTGGAGAGTGGAGCATGGAGCTCAATGTGTTCCCTTCGAATGGGGGAAGGGCGACTTTTTGGTGCCCATGATGTGGTTGGTTGAGAGATGTTGCTGATAGTTGAGACGGTGGCACTGGCAGGCTTGTCATACTTTTTAGGGTGAACTGTCCGGACACCTTCTTTGGTTCAACCTCTGTTTTAACGAGGCTTTCCTCAATTTCCACTCCATACTCTGTGAGAGGTTGAAAGTGGGGATAGTATTGTCCTCCCATCATCTCTCGGACATGGGGCAAGTTCTTGTTCACTATGTTGACATGTTCTTCCTCGGATGGCAGATTGGTCATGGTAGCTGCATGCTCCCTCCACCGGGTTATGAAGTTACTGACTGATTCTCCTGGATTTTGTTTTAGCAGCTCTGAATAACGACTGGTGACCTGAATCTCTTCGTTGTATTTATACTGCGACATGAATTATCGGTCTACCTCCTCCCAGCTATGGATTCTGGATTCCTCAAGAGATAAAAGGGAGGGCACTATCCTTCAAAGTTTGCTTAAACAATTGGGCCATCACTTCTTTATAATCCCCTAGCAGAGTCATGGAACAATGATAACTGCAAAGATGAACAATTGGGGGTCCACTCCCTCTGAACTTCTCGATATTTGGCATCTTGAACTTCTCGGGTAACCTCACTTTAGGATAAGAAGACATGTGGGTGTAGTCCATGTAATTCCCAGAGATCCTGACTTGGTCAAACTTCTTAGTGGGCATCTTGAGATCCTCCTTGACTTTATTCAAATCCTCCTCCTTTGGATCAGCGACCATAGGCAGGTTAGCCATAGGCTGGCCAATGTTTGGCATTGGAAGCTGGGCAGGCGGCGGCCCATTGGCAAGAGGGGCACATGGAGCGTGCTGATATTCTTTTGAAACCCAGATAGGCTCGGGTGGGCCCATAACACAAGGGAATAGGGCCTCAGGCTCTTGAGGAATTGGACCCTGGTTTCGTTGCATCTCTTGAACCTTAGTTTGGAGGTTGTCAATCTTGGAAACGAGCTGAGCTAGGACTGTCGTCAAATCCGGCTATATGACTGGTGCTTGATCTGTATTCTCCATGGAAAGTGAATGGATTCCGAACTTGAAAGAAGTATTAGAGGAATAGATGAAACTCCGAGGTGATTTCACTGAAGACCGAAGCCAATAGGGAGCCAGGCCAAGGGCTTGTGATCAACCTAAGAAGGCGTAAAATGGGATTTATTTTTGGAAAAAGAGAAGAAAATATTTTTGGATTTTTTATAAACAAGGGAGAAATGTTTTTTGGATTTTCTATAAAGAAGTGAGAAATGTTTTCAGAGATGGAACTCAACATGATTATTACAATTATTATGTTATCACTTGTATTTAATTCTCTTAAATGCCATGACGGACGGGACCCGAGCCTAGAAAAATGGGGGTTTTAATATATGCAAAGCTACGGCTAAACTTGTAACAAGGCTCATGGACAGGGTCCTATTTTAAAAATGTTCGGAAATTTGGGCGGCAGGCCGACCCAGCATTTCGGCACAGTTTCGGGTTGAAACCGGCAATCTAAAGTGTGTGTCCTAGGTTTGACACCTATATGCGGGAATGCAGTTGGTTGGGTGAATCGGCATGGGTTTCCCCCTTTGGAGTGACTTCCACGATATATGTCTTGCTCTTGTGGTCAATCGATACGTGTGGACAAGCCATTTGATATACCTGAGTGTACGTGAATTGCCTCACTATATACCTCGTAGGGACGGTACGTGTGAGAGAGAATTCGATATACTCGGTGTACGTGAAATAATTCCCTGTGATATACCTCCCGTCATGACTTCAGTCAAGCGGTATGATGCGGTGGAACCGTTCGATATACATCGCAGGTACTTGGCCTATGGAAGGTGAGAGTCATATCGCTTAGGCTAACTACGATCTGCCGGACCAGTGCTCATCATGAAGTGACCCTCAAGTTAATGGGTAAAATTTGGTCAATAACAATGCTCTTTGGTGATGTCATGTGAATCATGTATGATTCTCTTATTAGTATCTTATGATGAGAATGTCTTTCTTGATTATGCCAAACAGGGAGCAAAGTACAAGTACCCAAAAAAGGTACACCAAGTATGGATGGGTGATGCGTGAAACATGTGGATATATGTGATCCTAGGTTCACATGGTGTGAAGTGTACATGGAGAAATTTCTACAAGTGTGTGAATATAAGCATAAGCATGGGATACACATGGAAAAGGGGAACATGTAGATATGGGGGGAAACATAAAAAAATATAGCATCAATGCAAATAAAGTCAAGCCCATAAATAAATAAAGTCCCCAGTAGAGTCGCCACTGTGGCCATACCCGATCCTCGCCGCGCAGGGGTGCGCGCGCGGAGGGAGATGATCCTTTGGGTCTCGCGTATCCCTCTCGGGAGCACTTCGGTCGGCGTCCTTTTGAGATGAGGTGTAAAAATGTAGAGAGATTTAGAGTCGCCAGTCTATTTTACTCAAAACACACAAAATAAAAAAAGGAAGCCATCCCGAAGGATGGCATCCAAAGACATACTGGTACATGCGAAACCAAAATGATTCGAGAAGGGTTCGAAGGCTTAGTTACGAAATTGGAAGGTGTTAAGCACCCATTCCTCCCTTTCGATCCCTCATGGATATTTTCTATTTTCCTTTATATTTCCCCCCGTGATATGTGTGCATGTTTATATATATAATGGAGGTAGGAATCCTCGACTTGTATCGTGGAAAAGATAAAGCGAGTCATCCGTAGGAAGATATTGGAATAATATTAGAAAAATAAGATTTACGCGATTACCCTTACGTTGATCGTTATAATGGAACGATAATGCATATGGATCAATACGTCACTAAGGCAAGTATATAGAATATAGGAAGACTAGATTTAGAGAAAATAGGAAGTAAAAGAAAAGGTTAGAGAGAGGACCCAAGTCTCGGGTTTTACCCCAAGACGCCTACGTAGCTTATAAAGGCATCAAAGTCCACGTAGTTCGCATACAAAATGAGGGGTGGGGTTTATTCCATAAATCCAAATGGGGGATCTCTTATTTGTAAGTGTCTGTGTGTGTGTAGAAAAATTGTTTTTGTTGTGAGAAAAAGTATGAGAATCCCTATTTGGAATTTATGAGCAAACCCACTTTTTCTTTTTTTTTTTTTGGGTTTTATTTATATGACAATAAGAGATGTGCAATAATACTAAATAAAAAAGTATATTTGGATGTATGAGATGAGATAATAAAAGTGCTATGTAAGAAAACAAGCTATTGAGAATTTAAGAGAATTTAAGAGAGAGTTTGAGAAAGTTGGACCTTCTTGAAGATCTTGAGCTTGATCTTGAATGTTGGAGAGCAACCCTTGTGCTTGGATGATGATGGAGAGTGGCTAATTCACCAAGTTTGATGAAAAGGATGATGAAAAATGGAAGTAAAAAAGGGATTTGGAGGTTGAAATCACGCTGCCTTCGAGAGAGGTTTCTGGGATTCGTTGAGAGTGAATTTTATCAGATCTGGGCTCCGTTTTCAAATGAGGTGAAGGCCTCCTTTTATAGGCTCAGGTCACTGCCGATCGGCATAGACCCGTTCCTGCCTATCGGCACCTGCCGATAGGCAGGGTCTGGAACTTGCCATTTGGTAGTGTGTTTTAGGCCTTTTCGGAAAAATGGCTGTCGAGGGGAAACTTTTGGTCAAAATTATGCACAGGATAGACCATTGGAAAGGTAATTCAGATACCTTTAAAAGTACTTTGGATCGCTCATGGGTTTGGGAGTTGACTTTGGGTCAAATGTGGCTCGGAAGCATTTGTCGGTACATTGGATGGGGAATCGCTCGGACACGAACGGATTGTTCGTCCGCATGGTAAGTCCAAATTGTGTGCGGGGTAGACCGTCGGAAAGGTTAGGAGATGTACTTTGACATTACAAAGAGTTTGACCCGGTTTGGGGAGTTGACTTTGGTGAACTAGTCCCTTGAAGTGTTCAGTGACCTCTCAGATTCGAACGGATCGTTCGTCCGCATGGTAAGTCGGAATTGCGCACGAGACGGACCATTGGAAAGGGTATTCATTTTCCTTCGAATATTCATTCAGCCTCGGTTGACCTGAAGAGTTGACTTAGGTCAAATAGAGCCCGGGAGCGCCTGGTGGCCTCTAGGTTAAGTTTCGGACGTAAACGGATCGTTCATCCGCATGGTAAGTCGGAATCGTGCACGGGGTGGTCCGTTATAAAGGGGACTCAGTTACCTCCAAAGATTCATTCAGTCTCGGTCGAGATGAAGAGTTTGACTTTTGGGTCAAACTGAGCCGGGGAGTGCCCGATGGCTTCTAGGTCACTACTCGGGATATAATCTATGTTTGTAGTGATGGAGGGAGGTACTAGGGACCTAAGGAGAGTAAGGGGGTAACAGAATGGGGTGTCTACACCTTCCACTACCTCTACCGATTAAGAAATAGGTTTGTGGATGCATTGGTAACCTTGGCATCCATAGTTGACATCCCTGGGGGAATAAAAGTTCCCCCCTTTCATGTTCATTAATAGTCAATGCTAACTTACTATAAGCACATTGAACTTTCCACAGAAGAACATTCAAATAATATTGGTTATGGAAATTTTCAATCCATAGCATGGGATGAAATTGAACAAATAATGGAGAAAATCAATAGTAGAAAATGTAGTCCTTTCTTGAACGGTCATATGCTTACCAAGAAGATTTTCCAACATTATTACCATTTAACTACTATGTTCTAAAACTACACTACACATGTCAGAAGATTTCTCAAATACCAACATCTACAATTACCTTCTCTTTGGCCTTTTTCAAATTGGGGTATCAACATCATGAAGAAAGTCACTACCAAATCATCAAATTAGCATGAATTTATTCTCGTTTCCATTGATTATTTTACCAAATGGGTTGAAAAAGAATAATATTAGGTAATTAATGAAAATAAAGTATTCAAGTTCATTAGAAATAATATTATATGTTGCTACAGAGCGCCTTACAAGTTGGTATCAGGTAATGGGCTCCATTTAGAAGCTGAGGTCATAGAAGTGGTCGAAGAGTATAGCATTCAAAGGAACCATTCTTCTCCTTAATGATCACAAACCACTGGGGATGTTAAAGATTCTAATAAAATCCTCATGTCCGTAGTCAATAAAATGATAGAAAGTTGGAAGGACTAGGTGGATTAAATACCTGATGCCCTATAAGGATACCTCACCTTCGTCAAAACACCCACTGGGGCCACCCCTCGTGTTTGGTATAAGGTATGGAACAATTCTTTGCTTTTGAACTTCATATACCTTCCTTATAAGTCAACCTTGAAAGTTAAGTCCCAAATATTGATTGGAGACAAAGGTGTTACGACGAACTCTCACTCTTGGATGAAAAGAGACTCAACGTTTACACCAAAAACAAGGGTATTATCTCTGCATTGCATGATCATTGAAAATAAAAGTCAATGATGGAAGTATACGAGAAGGAGACTTCACTCTGAAGTAAATTCTAGAACACATCAAGGACCAAAGAGTGAAATTCAATCCCAATTAGAGTGGACCATATCTCACAATGAAAATTATGTCATGGCGCTCTCTTATGCTCATAGATCGCGATGGGGTAAGGGGTGGGGCTTTCAATTAACTTGAACCATATTAAAAAGTTTTATCTCATTTGATTCTCATCATGCTACCCAATTATCACATCCATTACATTCTTAAAAAAAGCTTACATCTCCTTTTACAAGAATTATATAGTACTTGTTCCTCTAAAAATACTTTTAAAACTTAGGAACATTTTTTATCCCCACATAGTTATGGAGGAATCCCATGAAGTCACTTTAGGAAGGATAATTTATTTTTCACAAAACACTATTATATTCTCCCACAAGAAACATTATTCCTTCTCGTCATGTTCAAGTGAACAAAAGAATTATGTATGCCTTCGTCAACAAAATATATAATTCCAACATAAAATGATTCTTGCAAAGGTACAACAAGATGTAAATTAATCATAATTTATTACATAATTATTTTAAAGCATGGCAATTATATGAAGTACCAATAAAAAGAAAAGTTCATAAAACTTACATGAATTTCCCACCTACCTACCACAATTACACAACCTACCCAAAACAATACCCAAAATTTAATACACCTACAATTTTAATTATTTATATTGTTAAATTTTATCAAAACTGGCTCGGGAAAGTTAAAAATCATTTCATGCTTTATGTGTATGAGTGTATATTAAAAGGTATTGAAATCACGATTACAATAAGTCAATGAATTAATAAATAAATTTAACTAATAATTACTTAATAAATAAAAGTGATAAATTATTGTAGGATATTTTGAGTGACTTTTTTGGGCATGTAAGATGTCCATTTTTTACCTTCAAATGTTGGTTTTTAGGTCATATGGATTAGTACATAGCTTGGGTTAAGTTTTAGACTAATTAGATTTGGTTTTGGGCTTAATCGGTCAAGGACCATATAGTGTCTAACCCTAATTTTGTTTTAAGCTTAATAAAAAGAGGATTGGGATTAAACTAAATAACTTTTCATCTTTGGAAAGATATCCCTAATACAGGATAGAGGCTAGATCGAGGGAGACAATTTAGATGTGAGTGAAATTAGAACAATTGAACTGGGAGAAGGAGAGAAGAATTTGAGCAATTAGATTCGGACTTCATCTTTCAAATCAAGGGAAGTCTACTTAGTACATTAATATAAGTGTTTTTATGTGATATTATAATTATTCATTGGATTATAATCCTAATTTATTTAAAGGGCATTCTCGTTTAGATCGTATTAGACTTTTTTTTAGATATTCTAGTACCACCATGTTGTCCTCTTACATATAAGTTCTACTCCTAATTTTTTGGAACTTTATTTGACAATTTTACCCTTTTAAAACCAACCATCTGTAACTTCATTGAGGAAGTTACATAAGTGGTTAAACTTTGTTTTTAATCTTCAAATGATCATAATTTTTAATTAACATATCCGTTTTTGGCAAAATTATTATTTTTGAAATCTTCTCGACAAAATCTATCAAACAAGATCCATGAAGCCTATATAATTTCAAACAAAAAAAATTAACAGATAGTAAACTTTACTCTATGCATCAGAAATAGAAATAGATTTATATCTATAACATTTTCATAAACAGTAACATATACTGTGTTAATATTACACAATATACACACACACACACACACAGTGGATCCAAACCCTTTTTTTTAAATTATCTTATTTATAAAGGTCCACGCTATCCAACGACCTTCAGCAGAGCTTCGATTTGGGGTGGGTAGCACTGGCATTGGGTTACCTTTATATCTGTATAATTTTCACAGACAGTAACATTTACTGTGTTAACGTAGTGTGTGTGCATGTGAGTGTGTAAATATATATATATATACGGTGGATCCACACCACTTTTTTCGATATTATCTTATTCGCAATGGGCCGCGCTAGCGGCATCCAATCCGCACCCCCATTGTCGGAGCTACAACAACGTTCATCAGAGCTCTGATTTGGGGTGATATGGGGTGACGCTGGTGCGAACCTTATGAAATAAGAGAATATTGGATAAATGGGGTTTGGATCCACCGAAGCTCTGATTTTGGGTGAGTAGGGTTGGCATTGGGTTAGGTTTATATCTATAACATTTTCATAAACAGTATATATAAATATATATATAATAAAGCAGGAGGTATTTTTTTGTCTTCCCCAACTAAAGGTTTAGATTACATCTTGAAAGGTTTGGTGCTTATCAATTGGTGGTTCAGATTACATCTTATGAAATTGAATCTCACAGTCCTAAATCCGCGCATAAGGATCAATAGCCGCACAAGGCTCAATAAGGATCTCTTTCACATTGAAAAAAGAAACACGTCTAATATTTTGCACTTCGAGAAAAAAAAAAGACAATGTGTGGCTCAAGGAATAGACGCCATCTCTAGATCTGGCTGCTGCTCACAGACGCCAACTCTTTTAATCCACTTTCGAGATCGTTGGTAAGTTTAGATGCTATCTCATGATCTTGTTGGTGCTCATAGATCTAAAATATAGAAAGGTTTAGACACAACATAGTCTCTTAAGGTATGGATCATTGGTAACTTCTAGATTTGGTTTCATTTTTATTAAACTTTTGATTTCATTTTTATCGATGGTGTGCTTGAACTGAACTCTTGGTCCTTCATAGGTACTTTAAGGAATACACAACATTGTCTCTTAAGGTGTGCGTGAACTCTCAACAGTTTTTGGTTCGGTTCCAAAGTTTGTACCGGTACAACACGGAGGAAGCAAGCTACAGGTACCATTGGGGTTTGCATTTTAGTTTGAGTTTTGGTATAGATAACATCTCTTCCACACTGCTACAGGTACCAAATCTCTCCAGTTGCGGTTCGCACCTGCCATTTTTTTATTATCTCATTTTCTTTTTCAAATTGGGTTTTGTTCTAAGAATTATTTTAATAATACCCACATAGAACAAGGCAGAGTGGGAGATTATATTGTGTAGGTTTGTTTTAATATTAGAGCTGTCGGGGGTTTAATCTTGAGAAATGGGTTTGTTTTCAAAGTGTGTTTTGTTTTATTTTTTGAAAAATGGGGGCGTTGTTTTTTTTTTTAGTAAACCACCTACTCTGTTGTAACACCCCGTTTAAAATAATAACGGGTGGCCAGCCCTATACTACATTAAATCAGGAGTTTCAGATGGTCCAGTCTCAACACCAACAGTCGGTACTACATAATATAGGACTAACTACCCGATATCATATAAGCGAGATGTTAAAATAAATTAAAACATGCAACATAACACAACCCAACACTATGAATAAAGGAAACAAATATGAGAAAAGAAATGCTAGAATAAAATGAAATAAATAACTACAACTGAATATACTACAAAGAAGTAAACCCGAATAAGTTGTCGGGTCACACCCAATACAATGACTGAAATGGAATGAATATAAACATGTATATAAATATCCCATGGGTGTAAACCCGATATACAACATGAATGCAACCTAGAATTTTAAAAGGAGGAAGCGACTACCAGATACATCCCGCAACAGTCCGCACATGTCACGGCTCCCAATACTCTGGATAGAAGGTCATCCGGCATCCATGCGGTAGGACACCTGTAATAGTATATATATATATATATACAGGCAGGAGAGAAAAGTAAACGGGTCAGAGCCCGAGTTGTGAAAAATATTTAGCGAGTGCGTTAATCGTGCATAATAAATATCGGTGCACTTATTTAATAATTAAAGTGGAATCGCACTCTTGTGGAACCCCAACTCACCTCTCATCTAAAGGCGCGCACCTATTCGCGTCCTCAAATTTTAGTTAAATTACCCCCATTTATTAGGATAGCCTAACTTATCATAGGCCTAGCTTATACCCACGAGATCTACTTCCTATCATAACCCAAGAATCCACCCCCTCTTTATCCACAGATAAGTATTTATTTTCAATCATATGTGCCTTATTAGGCTTAGGGGATTCCGGTTTATACTTTAACCATTAATAATTTTAATAAGTTACCCAATATGTTTTGGGTGGAACATATGATTTAAATTTCTAATTAATAAGCATGCAAAAATTATTATTGACACAACTTCCCTCCAATTTCAACGCTGCGCTGCGTTTCGTGTGTGGGGTGTCTCGCAAAACGAAATCCAAACAAGGAACCAACCCATTACACTACTCCTTGACAATGTCGATCATAGAGGTCCATAATTCCGTACATATCATATAATACTATTATCACTACTACTAATAAATTTTTGACTACAATATGAAAACATCAACAATCTCTAATAATATCCTTGGGATGATGTAACCGAAATATTCCTTAATTGCGATACATCGATCCCCATCAATCTAGTACACCATAAACATCCAATATGTACTCCACAACGATACCATATCCTTTTTATCTATAGAATATATATAAATATATATATATAGGCATTTTATTCTAACCATATATATATATATATACACACCATCATCCAATCCCATGACCATGTATACATACCATATATGATGTACAAAGTCCATGCACAAATAAATACCCGGCTATATATAGCGCCAATAAACTGCATCAATGCTATCATCTTCCCAGTGCCTGGCTCACGTAGCAATACTGGGGCCACCATGGTGGGACTAAACAACACCCATCTCGTGGTAAACACACGCACACGACGTCCCAAGAAGCGGTTATAGCTCCAAACCGGCAATGAGACGAAACATACCCTCCACGTATCATCCCAAAATACATATATATATCATATAATAACACACGGGACAACTATGACCTGGGGAATATCCACACCCTGTTTTTCTAGCCAGGATGCTCACCCTCTACACGCGCAACTTCCCAATGATAGCATGAGCGGGGTATTCTTAACCAAATAAGTATATATATCATTCACATGCACAATATATATACATCCATATGATCCAATCATATAATTAAACATTAAACCATCATATACGGTTTAAGTATCCATACCATGTATGTCCACAACATAAATATATCCATATATTTATATGCATACAGATATATATATATACACTTATTCACATATCCATGTATCTATATATATAAACTAATTCTCGTTCATATGTATAAGATATATAAACCCGGCTATAAGTATACATAATCCTCAATATACAAGCCGTCACCACAAGTTCCTTTAATTTACCTCTATATGTGAATACAATCCCTCAGTTGAAACATATTCAATCATTTTTCCTATGATGAATAGTCTCCCAAAATCATATGTATTTATATATACATATATATTCAACCTTAGGGTTAATCCCCAAAATTTTGTGTAGGAACCTATCACTACACATTTCATCCATATTCAAAAGTACATAATTTCCTTTAGTACTATTTAACCATAGGCACATACATGACTTAATAGTCTAAAACCTCAAATTATTCCAACCTCCTTTCAGGTATTGGAATCTCAATGGTCATATCCCCACAATTATGAGTAAACTATTCTAACTAGAATTTATGCTACCTCTTATTCTAATCGATAGTATGATCCCAAATGTTCCCAATTTCACCTATGGTTCAAATAAATCTCAGGAACCCTTACTCCTATTGAGTTATCAATTGTTCCTTAGTCTAAACATTTCTAAGAATATGAGACCCCTCACTCTTTAAGAGTATGTGATCACTCCCTTCCATTTGGCCCCAAATTGTATCTTAACAACATCCTATCCTTATAAGGATTTGACATAAAGGTCGGCCTAGAAATTTCACAACATACATGGATATTTCTTATCCAATTATTCCAAGAAGTCCCCACTATCATATACTAAGTGAGAGATCCCCTATAAGTCTCCAAAGTATCTCTTAATTCATAAGAGAAAACCTCAAATTAATAAACCCAACCAAAAAGGGGTAGAAATCATCCTAGAAAAACCTCATAAAACAACTCATTAAGGAGTCCCCTAAGAATAAACTCCAAAAGAAAAGGGAAAGAATGAAATCCCAAATTTTGGGCTAAAAACAGGGGACCGGTCGATCGGTCCCAGACCCCCGGTCGACCGCGGGTCCAAATTTTGCCTACGAAGAAATGCAGTAGGCTTTTCCCTAAGGCGCGGTCGACCCGCCATACCAGTTGCCTTGGCCAATTTTCCCATTTCAGTAAACCCACAACCCTCAAACACTCACATATCATCCTCAAGCCCCCAAATCTTTAACCTAATAATATTTGTAGCAATAAAATCCATCCTACATCTCATCCCAACCATTTATATGTCATCAAACCATACATAAACATTGATTTCAAGATTAAACCCCAAAATCTAGGTTTTGATATTAGATACCCAAAAATCCATTCTTTAACCCACAAATTATGAAATGAAATACACAAATAGCTATTTAGCAAGATTAAACACTTGCCTCAGATTTGTAGAGGTTGGATCGTCCTCGTTATCGCGTTTTGGGCCGGAATCTCCAAGCTTTCTTCCTCTCTCTCTTCTTTTCTTCTTCTTGCTCTCTTCTTTCTCCCTCTGGGGCTTTTTCTCTCTTTCTCTCAAATGAGAAGGCTTGATCCGTAAGCCTTTAAATCCCTTAAAACATAAACCCCATTTTAAATGTTAATACACAATTTAAATGACTCTTTTACTCCAATTCGAACCAAACATACTTAAAAACATTCCGGAGCCGAAATAAAATCCAATGACAGTCATTTTGACTATCTCGACCCTTCCGGGATCGATGGTACCCTCAAAATCATCATCCGGAATACTTTACAACATCCTATATTTTTGGACTTAAATTCCCAAATTTAAAATTCTCCGGTTTAAATTAAATTTTTATTTTCCCAAAATTTAATTTCTCAGTCTCAAAAATCGTGGGGTGTTACAATCTTCACCCCTTACAAAAATTTCGTCTGCAAAATTTAAGATCTGCATAGGACTTCAATATCATCTAGTCCTAACATCAACTCTTAAGATCACTATATCGATCCTTCCTGGTTCTCATGTCGAACCATAAAAATTTAAAAATCACTAGCTACCCAGGGGGCCCATACACCCTGTATCCGAGTTCCCACTCGTTGAATTATAATCAGGCTCCATTAGCCTCCAATTGTGACATAACCCTCGTCATTATAATCTATATCAACATACTAAATATATATAAGTTCGAAAATTCCCAATGGTTGAACTCTCCTCAATTCGTGACACTAGCTACCTTCGTGCGAGGGAGGTCTCGCAAGAGAAATCCAAACAAGGAACCCTCCCAATACACTACTGTGTAGCTAGGTCGGGAATTGAGATTACTTGAACCAGGGCTAAAGTTTTATAAAAAGATTTTCGTATTTTAGATACTGCCTGAGGGCCTATACAACAATACGATATAATTTATATTCCGCGTCTTTCGACACGCCAAACAAACACCTTATGTTTAAAACACAAGGCCTCAACACATACAATACTTCTAACCGCTATCTAGTCCTCAAACTAGTACAACCATGAGCTAAATTAGCCGCTCAACATACACCTACTAGACTTGAACTTCTCAATTATAAAAATTCTTCTTCATCACATCAACAACTTTCCACAATATATGTTCTCCCTTAGTTAGAACACTACAATTATGCGCCCTAACCTACCCATAAGACAATCGTCTTATACCCACTACTTAACAAACTCAAATTGTTTTACTTCATCCGTGGATCCTTATTTAAAATCCTCTACTCCTTCCAGGACAATTGTTATTCCTAAACCTATTTCTCCACAAGAGAAACATCTTTCTCAAAATCCTTCCTAACCATTTGAAGGACAAAACGCAATTGCGAAAATCAGAAACTCCCTCAGTCCTACTTACGAAATCGAGTCTCCAAATTTTCTCCCTCTTCCCAGAAGGCAATACTCCTGATATTGGGACAACTTCACCTTCCTCACCTCGGTAAGAGTCACCAACACCAGGTTTCCTAACGAAGGCTGACATGTTTCTCAACCTAAACCTCGGTATAATAAAACTAAGCCAATTGAATGATTGAACTTACATAATCGTACCCCCAAATCAATTGTAGGATTGAACTTATATAATCATACCTCTCTCAGATGCTTCACTGCAGGGTTTGGGAGAGGTATATGTCCGGTGGTCTTACCCCCAGAAGCATAAAAAATATTTAATTAAAACACGACACGTCCAGAAATTTTATTTTTTACTTAATACGAATATGACCAATTTAAAATGCGACACGTCTAGAAATCTTCTTTTTCACCTAATACGAAGAAGTCTTGAATAAAACTCATCGCTAGAAGTGATTTTTGAAGTCAAATTGCAAGACGTGAAAATGGGAGGGGGGGGGGGGGGGGATCAAAGTTTTGCTTCTTGGGGTTTAACCTCCAAAATGAATTTTAATGGTGAAAAAGTGCCGCAATAAATTATTGGTGAACTTTTTGTGTGCGGGTTTTGTGTCATTAAAAGACATTTTAGGCGATAAAGCCGTCACAATAAAAATCAAGGGGCTAATCTCGATTACAAAAAATACCGATTGTCAAATTTCAAGTAACCTTGAAAAATCGATTCTATGTCGTTTGTAATTAGGTTTTGTTCGTGTTTTGTAATAAAATAATATTTTGTATTGCGTCACTTTCATTTGAGACATGTTATTATTAGGTAAAAAAAATTACATTCCATGTTGGGTTGCGTTTTATTTTGTAAGAATTCGTGTCAAGTACAAAATAAGATTTTGTGTTGTGTTGTTTTTATTCAACTTGTGTTATTGTTAGAAATAAACATTAAGATACATATACTCTTAATAAGTTAGAAATAAACATTATTATCTAATATTTAGTAAAATGATATTTAAACTCTACCCCTTAATATGTTATGATCATTACTACACCTAAATTTCTCATTTAGTAAAAAAAATTATGGTTAAATTAATATTAATCTAAAAAAATTTACGAGATCCAATAATTTTTCTTATTTATGACTTAAACGAGTTGACATAAACTACACCCGTTAACTATTTTCTTTTATTGGTTTGGTGATGATATTATTTGAAATTATCAAGGGTCCACACATTAATTTATAACTTCGCGTGAGTCCGTGTCATCTTATCGCGTATGTCTTTTTTTTTCAAACATAATCACTGTCATGAAATATCCAAAATATTTTTACAATCGCGCCATCGTCACGGGTACAACCTAGTATATATATACACGGTTGATTCAAACCTCTTTTTTCTGATATTGTCTTATTCTTGACGGTTCGTGCTACCGGCTTCCAATCACAACCACCACCCACCCCCATTGTCGGAGCTACAACAACCTTCATCAGAGCTATGATTTGGGGTAACATGGGGTGCCGCTATCACGAACCTTCGGAAATAAGAGAATATTAGATGAATGGGGTTTGGATCGAACGGGGCTCCGGTTTGGGGCGAGTAGGGTTGGCATTGGGTTAGGTTTGTATCTGTCACATTTTTGCAAACAGTAACATTTACTGTTTTATAACACTGTATATATATATATATATATATATATATATATATATATATAGTGGATCCAACCCTCTTTTTTCTGATGTTGTTGTATTTTTAACGGTCCGTGCTAGCGGCATCTAATCCCCACCACCACCCACCCCCATTGTCGGAGCTCCAACAACCTTCATGAGAGCTCTGATTTCGGGTGACATGGGGTGCCGTTGGCGCAGACCTTATGCAATAAGAGAATATTGGATAAATGGGGTTTGGATCCACCGGAGCTCCGGTTTGGGGTGTGTAGGGGTAGCATTGGGCTAGATTTATATCTATAATATTTTCACAAATAATAAATGTTATAGATATAAACCTAATCTAATGCCACCACTACTCACACCAAACTAGAGCTCCGGTGGATCCAAACCCCATTTATCTAATATTCTCTTAATTTTAGAGGTCCGCTCCAGCGGCACCCTATGACACTACTACCCACCCCAAATCGTAGCTCTGATGAAGGTCGTTAAAGCTCCGACAATGGGGGTGGGTAGTGGTGGGGATTGAATGGCATTAGCACAAACCTTTAAAAATATGGTAATTTAAAAAAAAAAGGTTTGGATCTACCATGTATATATATATATATATATATATATATTGTAATGTTGACTCAGTAAATGTTACTCTTTGTGAAGATGTTATATATATAAAACTATTTCATAAATATATTAACACAATAAGTGTTATTGTTTGTGAAAATGTCATAGATATAAAACTATTTAATTTTCTAGTGCATACAGTAAAGTTTAATATTTGTGACATTTTCACAAACAATAACACTTATTGTGTTATCACATTACACAGTATATATATATATATACATATATATATATATATAATGGTCTGCTCCACTGGAAGCATATGAGACCCTTACTCACCTTACTCACCCCAAACAGGTGCTCCGGAGGATCCAAATCCCATTTATCCAACAATCTCTTATTTTCAAAGGTCCGCGCCAGCGACATCCCATTCCACTATGGTGGATACAGTACCCATTTATTCAAAAGTCTCTTATTTTCAAAGGTCCGCACCAGCGGCACCACATGCCACCACTACCTACATCAAATCGGAGCTCCGATGAAGGTCATTGAATCTCGAACAATGTAGGTAAGGATTTGATGCCGCTAGGGCGGACCATTAAATATATGCTAATTTTGAAAAAAGAGGGTTTGGATCCACCGGATATATATATATATATATATATATATATATACTGCATAATATTACCACAGTAAATGTTACTGTCTGTTTGTGAAATGTCACATATATATAACTATTTCGTATTCTAGTGCATACAGTAAAGTTTACTATTTGTGTTAATTTTTTCCTTTGAAATTATATAGGCTTCACAGATCTTGTTTGATAGATATCGTCGAGCAGATTTCAAAAATAATAATTTTGTAAAAAATGGATTTGTGAATAAAAAGTTATGATCATTTTAAGATTAAAAAAAAGTCCAGCCACTTATGTAACTTCCTAAGGGAAGTTACAGATGATTGGTTTTAAAAGGGGTAAAATTGTGAAAAAAATCCCTAAAAAGTTGAAATAGGTCCTATATGGTTGTTGAAAAGTCAATAGGACTTATATGTATGTTGACTTGACAACTGGGACTTAAATATAATATTCTCTTTATTTAATATGAAATTTAGGTAAATTAATCAAATAATTATGTTATTAATCATCTTAATGACTGAAGATTAAATTAGGAAAATTCTTCATGTAATTGGATTTGTATTTAATTAGAATTTTTAGGAATTTATATATACTGTGTATCAATCGAAATCACCTTGATAATAGAATGAATTGACAACAAATCCGAGTCTAATTGATCAAATAAATATATAAAAGTACGGTTCTTGGGTGAAAGTGAAATTTATCCATTTAAGTCATGTTAAAATAACGTAAAAACTTAGTTTTATGTTGGAATTCATACTGAGAAAATTAGGTATGAAGGTCTTTGGGTTTAGGTCTCATAAGATGCTCAAAATTGATGTTTTGGGGTTGTTAATATCGTATTTTGGGAGTTGGAGAAGAATATGCACATTAATCTCGCCAAAACAGGTCGTTCAAATAACATTACGGATCTCGTTCGAACAATCATAGTGACTGGGCTTTAATGACCCTCAAACGATTTCAAAAATATTAAATTTTAGAATATATAATTACGAATGTGTGTTCTCTCGTTTCTTTTTTTTTTAATTTATTTTGCAATTTGTTACGAATATTTTACTAAGAGTGTGCAAGGCTATGATTCGGGATTAATGATTTGGTTTGGGCTTTGTGCTGTGATTGGTTGATTGTAATTTTGGACATATGATAACCTCCAATTTAGTTAAATTAATATATGAACATATGATATATATGGGTTAGAAGCTCGTACTTTGTTGATTAGTATTTAAATTACATAATTAAGTGAGATGTTAAGTTATGTAATGTAGTTAATACTTAGTCACCTTTGTACGAGTAGGTTACTACTTTTGCTTTGTGTGAAACATATTGGATATACTGTGCTTATATGTTCATAAAGTTCACTTTATCTTGTCATTTGAGGCTAAATCTTAGTCTGATAAAGTTTTGCGGTAAAATAGAACTCCTTCGACATATTTGAGTGGTTTAATCATAACTCATTTGTATCTAGTTCACGCCCATTCATTCCATCCCACATGTTTAGGCACATCGATGATATTGTGTAAAGCTTATGTGTTTTTTGTCCAGTTTTTGTGGTCGTTTATAGCATATACATATATAAGTGTGTCGGGTAATCTTTGGCATGTGTTTGGAATATTGATATGTACGGTATTGTTTTTCAGTATCTGGGCTTGCATTTACTCCATGTCTTCCATATGTTGTATCTTAGGATTTTATTTTTCATGTTATGTGATCATATTAGTGTATCTCATTTGGTGCATCAAAATTTCATATCTCATTTGGTAATTTCAAATTGATATCATACTTTATTACATATACATATAAGTATTTTTTTTCATCGATATTGATATTATTTGACCATTGTTTGGATTATTTGAGCGTGAGTTTCCATGTTGGGTTTTGATTGCACTTCACACCATTGCAAGATTTTATTCCTTCCTCTCTATTCTCTTTGTACTATATGTTCATACATTAAGGGGATATTTCATTTATGGTGGAGAAATAGTTTTATGCTTTCTCACTTTGTCTATTCCTGAACAAAAAGGGAGAGAAATTGTATCTTTCCTTTCATGATTGGGTTATTTTTATCCTAGGTTAAGACATCTTACCTAGTTTGAGATTGTTAGATATAGGGATAATTTTATTCTTATGAGGATTTATACCTACTATATTCTCTTTGCATTTGAAGGTATATTTAGGTGTGTAGGTTTACATCATGAGACAAAGGTTTCAACCAAGTTTCAAGCAAGCAAATCTACTCAACATACGTTTTTGACAAGCATTTGTACTTTTTCCTTTTGGGGTTGGGATGAACTTGTTTAGAGATCTTGATGGCCCATAGGACTTTCTTTCAGAATAACTAAATGGAAGATTTTTAAGGACAAATTTCCAGTTGAGTCAATTTGTATGTATTCGCTAAATTCCAAACAAAACATTTTGAGTCATATCTTAGGGTTGGTGTTTCCCTTTTAAGCCTCTGACATTTTTTGATGAAGACGTAACGGTAAAGCTTCAGAGATTAAATCATTATGTCGTTCTTCGTGCCCATTTCCGACGCCCCATTTCGAGGAGCTATCAAGTATTATTGTTTTTGTATTATGAGCTAAAGATGTTTTATTATTTGGTGTTATGATTTTATAAAATTATTTTAAAATGTTTTTAAAGTGATTTTACAACAACTTTTGAACCATGATTGAACAAAACTTCAAACGTGTCAAACTTAGCCTTTCTTGTTTTCTCGTTAGATGTCTAATTATATGTTGTTCTAATAAGAATGAATATCTCATTAGAATGAGATGAAAGGAGATATATTACCGCCCAGTTTTTTCTGTTATTGTTTTCTCGTTAGATGTTGTTCTAGCGAGAATAAGTGCCTCGTTAAAACGAGATCCATCGAGACAACTAACGAGGTGACGAATCTTTTCTATAAATTTTACTTATTCATAACTCTTTGATCATTATCCTTCTAAACTGATTTATATTATAAAAAGGACTTCGGCCTATCATTTTATTATTAGACAAATTCTTATATTTTGAGTTCTGAAACTCATCCAAGGTGTTCTCCAATACCCCAGTTTGCACCAATGTAGTTTAGGATCCAGGATTAATCTTATATGAAGATCCTGTTTTGGTTACCATGTTTATTATCTACATCATTATAATAATCATTTGTGACACCACACTAAACTAAATACCGGTAATCAGTCCTTTAAATTTTTTAAAACAGAATATCTTGTTGGTTCATTCTTAGCATCACTGTCGAAAAATATTTTTCTTTATTAAGCACCTAAATTTAATTAAGCTAGTGTCAAAACATTCTACCTAATAATTAATGTCAATTAATTTAAACCATTTACTACATTCACCATTTTGATGAATAAAACACCATCTTACTGAATGTGATAAAACTGGAATGATCGTTCCAGTTAAACGAAATCCAAACCATCAATCGTAATAATACTAAATCCAATTGAAATTGAAATACTAGAATGAAATAAGTACAATATCTCTCTGACATAAATGAAATGAAGATGGGTGACACATTCCCTAACTGAGAAGACTAACTCAAGGAAATGAAATCATAGATATGGAGGCGTCAAAATACGAGGACCTGCAGCTCCCACAATAGTTGCAACGTCTAAGCTTGGTGCCCCTGTGGATGGACACCTAAAAATAATTTCACAAGGAAAAGAGATTTTGCAAGAAACGGGTCAGAGCCCAAGTGTAAAATATTTTAAAATAATTTAGCAAGTATTTAAATGCAGTACAAAAAATATAATACACATGTCAGCTTTTCGAACACTCACTTGTGATTCTCATCTCTCAATTATTGTGCACGCCTAACGTACCTCTAAACCATCCTAGTTATCGTCATCTCTTAACTAAAATGTAGACATCCACTTTATAACTATCACTCGTAGTAATAACTCGTAATTCCCACAAACTATTAAATGTCCTTGAATTTATTATTCAGAATAAAAGTTTCGCAACAATTTTAAGTGTTCTCATACTTAATTTACTTAAGAATTTATCACATTCCTTATCTAAAATTGCATGCAATGGAGAATATCACAAGCATATATACATATTCATCAATATATATTGTATATACTATTATGGCACCCCTAGACTCAATAGAGGTTCATGCATACTCTGTTATCTAGTCCTGGTTCATCTCGTACTAAATAAGGACAACCAATTCGAAATCACTCACGAACTATATAACAAAAATCACACATACTAGAGGCAAACATAGTTCCAAGACAATGGGATATGCACATACCTACGCACTCATTTGACCGCTGACTTATCAACTCACCGATAATTCGTTCCTAGGCTCTATGTCCTAAGGAACCAATCTAAAATCCCCATAGTGGGCTCATCAGAATGAGACTGTGCCCTTTCAGAACCTCTCGCGATAGAAAGCATTGTAGGTATGTCATACACATAATAGATGAATCTTATAATAGGTATTCATCTCACCTATATATATATTCATAACATAAATATAGGTATGCTCACGTCCCATATCATAAATCTCATTAGTAATATTTCATTAACCTGAATATCCTACGTTTAATCAAATGATAGATTCACTTCTTTATCGCACGCTCTCAAGTGTTACTCACCACTCAAAGTGTACCCTTTATTCTACCCGTAAAATCAACAGGTGACTGACTATATCCTACTGGTCTAATTTATCGTTGTCGTCAAATTACCATAACTTGAATTAATTTCCAAATCAGGTAATGCTCTCACATTAACCTAGTTACGTTTCTCCCTAAATACACCATTATGAGATCAAGACTAATACCCATCTAGGCCTACTAGTCTTCTAACATAAGTCCAAGTATATTGAAACAAATCCCAAGAATAAATTCTAAATGATTTTCTAACCATAAGAAACAAAAGGAGAAAATGGGGTAAAACTTGGTAGACAAATCGATTAGGCCTAGTCCAAATTGATTATCCTTGTCGAATCGATTCGGCTAGGACCGAATCAATTCTCTCGTACAAGAATGGAAAATTATGCATGAGTTCTTATGGGTTTCTCCAATTGTAAACACCAAATCATTATTTTAATCATCCCAAACCTCAATTCAAACTTATTAAGTGCTATACTAACATAATTAAACAATTTCTAAAGCTCAAGAACTATAACTTCTTCGAAGGGCATCAATTAATTGGGTTTATTTCATGGATAAGCATTAATAACCCTAGTTTGTCCATCTTTTACTAGAACTACCTTAAAATCCTAGAATCATTCATCAATATTAATCCAATTTCGTGGGTTATTGTCTATATATCATGAGTAATCAAACCTATATATATTTCAATTCCAGATTATGATCCAAATCCTTCAATTTCATCCAAATCATATACAATACACGTTCAATTTAAACCTACACTAACATGGGTGATATTATTACTGAAAGTTCGCAAGATTAAATAATTTTCTCTTGAAGGAAGGTCTGATCCTCTTGTATAGTTGCATTCATCATTCTCCGATTTACATGCGGGTGGTATCTATGGTGCAAGATGGTGGTTCTTGGCCTTAGCCTCCTAGAATTGGCTCTCTTACTTCCTCTATGACTCTCCCTTGGATTTTTTAAATGAAAACCCTAACTTCACTAACGTATCAGTTATGCTCCCTCTCCTAATTTCGTAGGTAATTAAAGCCTGAAAATAGAAATTACCAAAATGCCCTCTCGGGATGTCGGTTTGACCTAAAATTTCCCTGGGACCCAAACTAAACCCCCCCGTAGAATTTGTTGACAATCTCGACCCTTCCGAACATATTATCGCACTCAAAATGACCATTTGGAATACTTAAAGTAATTTACTTTTTATTCCCTTGATTTAGTCCCGACATGACTGACACGCGCATCCCGTCTTAGTTATCGTAATTGTCAATTATCGTATTTCTCACTCCCGACAATTGTGATAAATTCATAATCATATTCACAATCATATATTACTTTAATCACTCAATAATATTCAATATAATTTTCACTCATATATACTAACTCTTATCTCACTAGTTAATATTAATTTTAATCTGAACTAATTATCAATTAGTTTCCAATTTTTAATTTAATTAATCCAATATTTAAAAATCAGAAAACATATGAGGTATTACGTACTTCCCCCCTTAAAACGAAATTTCATCCCAAAATTCTTAAATTAAAAGTATACGTGGTAAAAATAACTCGGGAATTTGTCGCACATCTCCTCCTCGCGCTCCCAAGTAAACTCCTCGACATTATGGTGCCGCCATTGAACACATACTAATGGTACATCTTCGAACTCAATTTCCTCTTATTATGGTCTAGGATAGCAACTGGTACTTCCTCGTAGTAACTATCGGGTTGTAGATCAATATCCTTTAAATCAATATGAGTGTGAGCCAACACATCCCAAAGATATCTCCTCGGTGAAGAAATACAGAATAAATCATGAATCATATGAAAGTGCTCGGGTAACCCAAGTATGTAAGACACTGGACCAATTTAACCAATAATAGGCAATGACCCCACATACCTCGGTGAAATATTTCCTTTCTTCCAAAATCGTATTATCCCATTCACAAGAGATACTCGTAGTAATACTTGGTCCCCCACACTGAACTCCCTGAAGAACCCCTTGGCATCGGCATAGCTCTTCTGCCTATCCTAAGGAACTCATATGTGACTCGTAATCATCTCAATACTGGTTGATGTATCATGAATCACCTCTGGCTTGAGTATCTTGTTCTTACCCATCTCTAAGCAACAAGCAGGAGAACAACGAGGTCTACCATACAACGCCTCAAATGGGGCCATTCCAATAGTAAACTGATAAGAGTTTTTGTACACGAACTCCATCGGCGAAAGGTACTGATCTCAACCTCCCCCAAAGTCTAAAATTCACATAAGTATCATGTCTTCCATCATGTCATTAGTCCACTCGGTCTGACCGTCCGTCTATGGGTGATAGGCCATACTCAAAATCAACTCAGTAACCATGGCCTCCCGGAAGCTCTCCCAAAAATGAGACACAAAAAGATTGTCCCTATCAAGCACAATATTTAGGGGCACCCCGTGTAATCTCACTATATCCACAATAAAATATAGGCCTACTGTGTCGTAGTATAGTGAATCCAAATTGATAGAAAGTGGGCTACCTTAGTCAATCCATCCACAATCACCCATATCGAATCATGACCCCTCGGAGAATTAGGCAACCCGGTGATGAAATCCATGGAAATGCTCTCCCATTTCCACATAGGTATCTCTAGTGGCTGAAGAAACCCAGTCAGTTTCTAATGGTCCTTTTTGACTAACTAACATGTGGCACACTTTGAGACGAACTCAACAATGTCTTTCTCCGTGCCCCCCCCCCCCCCCACCAATACTACCACCTTATCTCCTGGTACATCTTATCTCCAGCGGGATGTAACCCAAATTCATATCCATACGACTCTATCATCACCGCATACCATAGATCCTCTCACTCGAAAAGAACCAAACGTCCATTGAAGCGCAAGACCTCCCTCGGAACTCACTGAGTAAGGATCGTCTCCTTCTACTAGAAGATGTTGAATCCTCTCCTGAAAAAATGGATCCGCTGCCTGGGTCGGTACAACCATCGTCACTACCTAGGGCATAACTGTTATAACTGACATGAATGATCGGGCAACTACATCCTGATGACCCAACTCCTTCCATTTCTCCTTTTATACATCTTCCACCTCACCTACTTGCCTACTACTCAATGCATCAATTACTACATTAGCCTTCCTAAGGTGGTACTGGATATCAAACTGATAGTCCTTCACAAATTCAAGCCACCAGCGATGACGCATATTCAACCCTCTCTAAGTAAGCAAGTACTCCAGTGACTTGTCATCTATGAATAGGGGAAAATTCTCCCCCAAGAGATAGTGTATCCAAATCGAAAGTGCAAACCCGACTACTGCTAACTCTAATTTTTGGGTGAGGTAATTTTTCTCGTGAGGCTTAAGCTTGTGGGAAGCATAATCTATAGCCTGATCCTCCTACTGTAATACTCCACCAAGCCCTTGTTGGGATGCATCAGTATAGACTAAGTACTTCACTCTCAGCTCGAGAAGTGCTAGCACTAGTACTGAAGTCATGTTTTCCTTCTGCTCATCAAATGCTAACTTACACATATCATCCTAAACAAACGGTACTCACTTATGGGTCAAATTAGTCATTGGCCCTGCAATCCTCCAAAACTCTCAGATGAACCATCTGTAATACTCGACTAACCCCAAGAAGTTATGCACCTCTGTCGGTCTTGTGGGTTGTCCCAACTCCCTCACCGCTGACACTTTTCTTGGGTCCATTGATATCCCTAACTTAGAAAAATATTCCCAAAAAACTGAACCTCCTTCGGCCAAAACCCACATTTCGCATACTTAGAATACAACTGATGCTCACGTAGTTTAAATAGAACCCAACACAAATGCTTGGCATGCTCCTCCTCGGTGTGGGAATGAATCAGGATGTCATCTATGAAGACAATGGAAAACTTATCTAAGAACTCTCTATACATCATATTCATTAAGTCCATGAACACATCCGCTACATTGGTTAGCCCAAATGGCAAAATCCGAAACTTGTAGGACCCATATCTCCTTAGAAAAATAGTCTTCGACATGTCCTCCTCCCTAATATGTAGTTGATGGTACCCCGACCTCAAGTCTATCTTCAATAAGTAGGCAGCTCCTCTTAACGGGTTGAATAAGTCATCGATTACGTGCAACATATATTTATTCTATATCGTGACTTTATTCAACTCTTTATAGTCATCACATAATTGTAACGACCCATATCTCTTCTTTACAAATAGCATCGGAGCACCCGAAAGAGACAGGTACTCCTACGGATGAAGCCCTATCCAAACAACTGCTCAATTTGATCCTGTAACTCCCTTATCTCCGCCCAAGCCATACAGAAAGGGGCACAGACTATCGATGGAGCGCCAACCATCAAATCTATCATGAAATATCTCTCTCTACTCGGTTGTAGTTCCGATATATCCTGAAAGACATTAGCATACTCATAAATAATAGGAATTGAATCAAGGGTAATCATAACTCCCGTAAAGGTTTCCTTATCTATATAAAACTAGTGAGTGGACAATCCTCCCTCGGGAAGAGGCATTGCCATTGTAAACATCTTCTTATCTGGGATGGGGAAAATAATACTCCTACTAAAGTAATCGATCATGGCTCTATACACGATCAGCCAATCCATCCTAATAATAGCTCCGTACTCAGACATGTCTAAAACAAGCATATAGACTAGAAAAATAAGACTCCCATGTAACACCCCGTATGTTCTGCATTTAATATTTGATTAATTCGAGAAATTTTGAATTACTTGTGTGTCGTAATTTAATTGAATTAATTATGATAATATTTATTTAAATGTTAATCGGAGAGTAAATAGTTAATATTTAGGGAAATTTAAATTACTAAGTGAATAGCAATAAAATATTTACGTCATTACGGGTATTAGTGATGGGGCATTTAGTTATCTCACCCGGGAGTCGGTATAGACAAATTTGGGTGTGAGATAAGGATTTTTATAAATTAATTTGGAGGCCAATTCAGAGTGTACGGTTGAGTCCAAATGGGCCAAGATAGTCGAAAAAGTGTACTCGGGGGTAGTAAACGTGTCACGGGACATTTTTAGGCATAGCCGGGCCCACACGGGGGTATTTGGGTCACTTGGGCTTGGCCCATTAGGAAAAAAATGGGATTCAACCTAATTACCTAATTAAAAGGAAAAGGGAAACGACTGGCTGGAGATTAGAAAACACTTAGTGGGAGACAAAACCCTAAGGTTTTCGTCCATGGTTGGAACAGGGACTCGGAGAAGACGAAGACTTGTTCGATCGACCGATCGATGGCTAGGATCGATTGATTGACGGTCCAGGATTTTTGACTATTACGCCATTTTTAATACATAAGGGAAATTAATTAGAAATTCTCCCCCATACATTAGTTAGTGAGAAATAAGTATGGAACATTAATTCCTAACAAAAATGAAGGAAAGAAATTGAGGTTGGGAGGAATTGATGGGTGACACGTTATGGAAATTTTGGAAAGAATATTCCAAAATAATTAAATACAGATCGAGCGGGCGAGTCCGGGTATATTGGTTGGGATACCAAAGTGTTAAATTAATTTAGATTGAAAACTATTTAATTTTAAGTCGGGGATTGGGACTCGGCTATTATTTTATTTCGGGCCACGAGATCTAGTCTGAATATATTGGTTGAAGCTACACGAAAAGTAATTTAATTAATTAATGTGCAATTAATTAATAATCAGAGTTGGGGCATAAACTCATGATAATTTGTATAGGCTTGTGTTACGTACTTAGTACACGGTATAGCAGTGGTGTTTTATATATATATATATACGGTGTGCGATAGTATATATATATATGGTGTGTGCGCATTAATATCAGTGGCTAGATATTATTATAATATATACTCTAGTTCTATTAGGGGAGGTTGCGCATAGAGGATGAATCCCCTAGCTTGAGGAGTAGGATGAGTATATCCCCAGGTCATAGCGTCCATTATATGGGTGAGGGGCATCTCACTTTCAGGGAATGATTATGACCGCCTCCTATAATTATGTTATTTTACCTAGTTAGTGAGCAATTCTGACTTGGGGTAACTAGGTTATGTGAATACACCTAGTGGGATGGTAATTTAAAGAATATACATCCGGTGAGTTATTACTCTGGGGGATATCCATTATTAATTATTATTTCAACATATCTGTGAATGTTGTAATATTACTATACGTATATAAGGAGTTAAATAATTATATACATGTAAATTAATACAGGCTGTGAATTGTATCATATATAGTGGATGTGAAAGTTATATGAATATAAAAAGGGAAATGATTAATTAAGTTAATATTGACAATAACTTAGAAATCATAATTTGGCATACTCGGTTATAGTAGGGTGGTTGCAAGGGGTTTTATTAGTTATCTAGTTATGGGATAAATGTCTAGGGAAATTAGTTAAGGCAATAATAGTGCACAGTAGAGGAGGGATGAGGAGGTCCTCAAGGGAGTGCGACACTAACTAAAATATGAAGAGCATGCATACATATTTATTACTTCAAGTTACTCATTTGCTAAATGTTTTCCAAATGTTTTGGTACTAACCCTTGCTATAAAAACTTTTCAAAACCTTCTAGGTGTCTAGCCATATGGGCACCAGACTTGACTCATTCAGGGATCCGTTGTTGCAACACATGTGGATGTTGCGGGAGTTTGATAGGTGATTTGTTCTTTTCATTTCTAGTGTAGAAATTTCCTATCAGTCACTCAAGCAAGTCGCTCACTGTTTTATTCAGTACTTATGTCAGACTTGTTGAGATTTATTACTTGTCTTTAATTTTGTTAGATTTGGGATGACGGTTTATTCGGTCAGTTATTTAGATGTGAATGGTGGATTTCAGTTAATTGTTATTGTTAAATTATTTTGTTTCTACATGAGTATTTCATTAAATTAATGAAAAATAAAACTTGGCAACAGTCTAATTTTCTCACTTAGGTGGTTAGTATTTAAAAAGGTCACAGTGATGCTAAGAATGAACCAACTGAGGAACATGTTCTAATTTAATTTAGGACTGATCACCCGGGGTTAATTAGGCATGGTGTCACATCCGAATCACTATACCCACACCCCGACATAAAAGGAAAATCATCGACCCATTACCCAATGGTGAGCCTACACAAGTCACTGTAATGTCGGTTATGTCTAATAACCTTATCACCCATGTAAATCTAGTGGATGTGAAAGAGTGTGAGGCCCCCATGTAAATAAAATACACCCCATAGACCCTTGGATAAAAAAATGCACCCTCAACTGAGGGTGGAGCCTATGGAGATGCTGCCTAGTGGACATTGTAAACACACACATACTGTAGCTGTGCCTTGTGAACCGGGGTTGTTGGGTTGGCAGGCAAATCTTGAACTGGCACTGGTACTGGGAGGGAGACTGGGAAGATCAGCCTCTGGGGATCCTGGTCAGTACCCTGCTGCTGAGGATATTTCCCTTGTTGGGTCAATCAAATCAAGTATGGACAATCTTACCACATGTAAAGAATTTTTCCAACAAAGTTTCCCCCTTTCTTTCCTTGCTGGCCTTGGCCCTGTTGGCCATTGCAAACCCTTCCTTGGCCCTGGTGGCCTTGCTGGATCTGTTGCTAGCCCGGGTGGCCCTGTTGTCCCTTCTCGACCTACTGACCCTGGTGTCCATATCTGAAACCTCCCTGTCCATGACAAAAGCACCCTGATATAAACATCTTAGATGAATCCCCCTAATGGGAACCCTTCTCACGCTGCCTCTACTGACTTTGAGCTACTGGTGACCTGTTGGCATGATCCCCACCTGTCCTTCCCTACTGGTTGGACTCACCTCCTAAATTGTTCCCCTTAACATGAAAGCGGTGATCCTAGCAATGTAGTAACGCACCATTGATTATATCGGTATAAGACTGCGAAGAGAGTTTACCTAGCTAATGTTATCGAATCCTCCAGGTCAAGGCATCCATAAACATCGAAATCTTCTTTTCTTCAATAGGAACCTTAGTTGGTATTAGGTTTACTAATCTAGTAAACTCATCCTCATACTCTGTGATAGAGGGGAAAATATCCGTGGAAATTCGCTAAACTTTAACTAAACTCTTATGGATTACAGAGGCTAGTCTAGGTATCGAATCCACAGGGAATGTTTGATAAATTTTAATTGATTTATTACTCCAAAAATAAAGTGTAAAAGATGATGATGGGGTGAGAAAGGAAAAAAAGGGAAAACTAGGGAAGTTAACTAAACCTAATTAAAACTAACAAAATATGGATTAATAAAATATAATGCTGGAATACAATACCCCAAACCCTAGTATGTTTAATAAATATAAAACTAGCTTGAATTTTATAATTGATTAAACTCGGTCTTTATTAATCTCAAGCATTACATATATGAGAGTACTAGCCCGCATCATACATAATCAAGAGCAAGAATAAAGTGGTGTTGAAATAGCTAACACGCGCATCGCACTCTTAAACACCCCGATTACCTAGGGAAAATGAGGTTAAAAGTCCTACTAAGGTTGCAACAACTACTTAACATGATTCGATAATTATTTAATTCGAAGACTAAATTTTTTATACGTGCAAACTACATCGAGTTGGGTTCCTGCCCCCCAACCCTTAGAAACCTATATAGCATGGTATTATAAATATCTACATAAAAACGCATTAACATACATGAAAATATAATGAAGTAATAATCAAAGTGCTGGAAATAAAGGTCACTAAGATTAAAGAACATGAATATGCAAGAAGAAATTGAATCTTGAAGAAAAAATGGAAAAACTCTTGAATTAAAGGTGCAAAATATGTATAATATTCCCCTATATGTTTCTCCTTGATTAGGAGCTTTTACATAAATGAAATACGAATAAAAAAGAGTCCTAGTGACTAAATATATAGGTTAGAAGTCGTTTAGAAGATTCCCCAAAACATTAAACTATTTTGGCTAAAAGATAAGGACAAAATAAAAATCTCGTAAGTGGCAAATTTGTCACACTTAGAAAGTGTGACTAATTGCTGGACCAGTTATTTTTCCCACTTTAGCGGATCGGTTATACCTCTAATTTTATATTGGAAATTTGATAACACCGGACCGATTTGGTTCTGCTGGCATTTTTTCTTTCTTAATATTATGATTTTTTTCTCAATCTTCAAAATGGCATAACTCTTTCACCGTAGCTTCGACTGGGGTGCCATTTTTTCAAGTGTTTTTATAATTTCAAACTCTCCAACTTTCCAGTGGGACCCACCTCCGGACTCAATATTAAAAATGATGAAAATACAATTGAACTACCCATTTCTTGGTTTCTTTCACTGTTTCGAGTTCTCTTTCGCACTAACTTGCTTAAAATACCTGTAAAACACATAAGAGTTATACATAACATGAAATACTTTCCAAAAAGGGTTAGTAGCATAAATTTGAGAGAAATCCAAGATATTCACACCGCACGGGAACATAAAAATACAGAAATTATGGGGATAAATGTGAAGAATTCATGCCTAATCAACCCCCTTAACTTAGAACATTAGGCATCCCGAGCAATGTAAAATCATAAGAGTATGAGTTAAGGACTCTTTAAAAACTTTATTTGGAGATAACACTTTTTTCTTGGGACAACGATTGCATTTAGTGCATGCAAGAAGTTGTAAAAACCCTAGGTTACCCTAGTAGGACGAGTGTTGTCTCGTGAGGGTTTGTAGTGAATATGCCCACAAAATTAGGCTTCGACTCAAGAAACATTCAAAATACCTTAAAATTGTACAATACAAACATTTGGGAAAATAATCACCATATATTTATATTCATAAGTCTCTATTTGTCTTGTGTGTGTGCGAAGCCAGAAATTTAATCGCAAATTTCCACCTATTGATCATTACGTTACTTTTCCAAATATTCATTTTGATTCAAATACTCACAGGATACTCTCACGAACAAATCACTTGAAATGTGGATATTACTCTCGGTATGTGTGTTATAAGGAGCAAATTTTTTGAACCCGAAGTCATGCAAACAAAATTGAATGGCAGAAATTTATGGGTGAAAAGATCTCTTCATCAGGTTACGGACGTTGGGAAACGGAAACATTGCCTCTTATACACACCAATCAATGTCTTCAATTATAATTTCTTGTTTTAACTCTCCATGCGATAATTAATTTCGCAATTTGGACTCGGTTAGGACTTTCTCGGGATTAAGGTGCATTGGGTACATTGGGAATAATTGGAAAGTTCAAAATTAGAAAATGTCCTTATAAAGTCCGTTAGTGCTTTTTCGGGCTTTTGCTCATTTTTCTCTTCTTTTTCTATTTTTTTCTATTTTTCACTATTTTCTTCCTATTTTTATTGGGCATTACTCTATTTTTCTTGCCCCATTTCATTGCACTATTTGGATTTACTTTATGAATTTTATATTTTTCTCAATTCTAGGCTATGTGGGTTTTTCTGGTTACCAAATAAGAGGACAAACATTTTCTTCGGCTCAAAATGGCTAAAAAAATGGTACTTTTCACAAATTTTTATGGCTAATATTTTTGGATAAACAAATTGTGACAACCCGCATTCCGAAATAAGGGATGGCCAACCCGATACCTCGACATAACGGAATCATGAATGGATATCATCCTCAGCATCATAACAATAAAATAGGTATACGGGTTAACCACTCCATAAATCAGAAAGCAGGTTGTCAAAAATTTTGATTTAATAACAATGGAAGAAATAAATTAAACAACCCAAATCTCATGAAAGTGGAATCTCTAAGGAACATATAGATAAATACCAAATCAACATACAATAAAAGAACCGAATAATCTGTCGGTCCACAGTTACATTCAAAGTGATTCCAAAATTAAATATATATTACATACTACATTCATTAACAAGTACAAGAGATGGGCCACTAGCCCGAATGAAAGACCCGATCATAACTAGATTTCAAAAATGAAGGCGTCTAACAAACATCAAGTAATAATCCGCAATGTCATACAGCTCGTTAAAATCATAAGAGTAGGAAAATCATAACGGGTGCCCTTGAGGAGGAGCACCTGAGCGGATACAACAACATGCACAACATGGAAAATGAACGGGTCAGGGCCCGATTGATATAGGATTCCTAGAAGAGTAAGAAACATGATAGATATGGACAATGAATCATGAATAATTTAAATGTGAATCTAACAACCTAATCATGAAAATGTGATGATTCAATTGTATAGGTTTCTAACAGTGATTGATTTAAGGAAGAAAAATAAAATTAAATCTCAATTCTTCTCATGTCTTGTCATTTTCCATTCCTTAATAGGAATGTAGTTTTCATCATATTTTTCTGTTTTCCATTCCTTATCAGGAATATAATTACCATCTCATATCTTATGCCAATTTACATACCTCAAGTCCCACTTGAGTTAGAAAAGTTATATTCCTATACATATAACGTTTCTAAGACCACCCCTCCGAGTTTCCCCACTGGGCGCGCTCCTAAATGACTATCATCTTCCAGGGCCTATCTATACAAGACAACCTGGGCACCTAACGCACGTCGGGAAGTGGCCATATGCCTGCGAGTGAGTCATAACCACACCCGGAATTACTTAACTAGCGCAGAAAACATATACAAAACCCACATATGGCCGAAGACTATAGTCAGCCTGCATTCAATAGTCAGAGGACATCACCTCATGCGCGAGCTTCCCTTATGATAGCATTTAGAGAGGTGTGTTTAAGTAATTTAACAATTACCAAATAAATCTCATTTTCATTACCATGAATCTCTTGTGTTTCATTTTTCTTGAAACATTTATCTTTGAATATTTCTTATTCAATTTCATATAATTAAGTCTCGAAGTATTCTCCAAACAATTCCCCAAAGTATAAAAAATTCTGAGGTTTCATATACCTCAAAAGGGCTTCTAACATCTCCATATACGGGCTTAGAACACTAACTATAACTAATTTACCAGAAAAGAAGTGATACCTAAGCATCACTTTAAGTACCCCTGAATTAACCCCAAGTGATCCCGTTCAACTATAGGGTAACGACCAAACACGACTAAAATTCTAGGATCCTATGTTTACTTCTTACAAGAAGGGTCCTAGGTCATAATCCTAAAGAAACGGGGTCAAAACTCAAAAGAAAACAAAGGAAAAATGTAGGCCTTCTGAATCGATTTGGACTGGCCGAATCGATTTGGGTTCTTAAAGGTGAATCGATTCAGACTTGCCGAATCCCTTCGGTCAGTAAAAGTGAGATTTTGCATAAGGCTGAATCGATTCGGATGAGCCGAACCGATTCGGATGAACCAGACTTGGAAACTGTCTCCCAGCGAATCGATTCAGCCATGCCGAATCGATTCGGTTCTGCAGAAATTCCAATTTTATTTTATGGAGTCTTTGACTCCAAATTCTACCCAACTTCAACCCACTCAATCCCCTATCCTTTAATGCTACCAAAATGATCATAATTACATCATCCAACCATAATTTACCTCCAAATTATATCAATTTAACTTCCAAAGATCTAAATCCCATAAATCAAACAAAAACCCTAACTTCCATAAACCATACATAACCATAACTATCAATGCAAATTACTCTCCTTAAATCACAAAATATCAAGTAGAAAACTTGCCTCAAGGTTGTAACTTCAGATTTGGTGAGGAATGTAGGCAAGATCAAACACCCAAGCTTCAATCTCTCACTTTCTCCCAAGGTTTCTTCTTCCTTTTTCTTTCTCTAGGTTTAACAATTTAATTAGGGGAATAGTGACTTAAACAAGACATAAATCGTGGCTTATGTCCAAATTTCAGTTTAAGTGATTAATATGCGGTAAAATAATACGCATCTACTCATATAAACTACAACTAGTCAAAAGTGCCCGAAAACTAGAAATACAATGTCACACAATTTGACTATCTCGAACCTCCCAGAACTAATGGCACCCTCCAAATTATCATTTGGAGATTTTATAATTCATTTTTGGTTCTGGTTTCATTCCAAGCCAAATGTCATATTAAATTTTTATGACCTAATAAAACATAACATAGCAAAATTCACCTGTACATACGGTAAATATGCAACATCCTAGTAGATATTAACTTATCTTTCTTAAATTAATACCTACTCCACATATCAACATCTTTATATCTAATCACTATATTTAGCAAATTAAATATAAAATAGGACCTCAAAAGCGAGGGTTGTTACATACTTCCCCCTTATGAGAATTTTGTCCCCAAAATTCAAGCATACCTCGTATAAAGAGATGCGGATACTTTTCCCGCATGTCATCCTCGCATTCCCACGTCGATTCCTTGGCGTTATGTTGACTCCATTGAACCCGCACCAAGGGCAACACACGAGACCTTAACCTACGCTCCCCATGCTCTAAAATAGCAACTGGTTGTTCTTCATATGAAACATCGGGTTGCAAATCAATATCCTCGAAAGGAATGTGCCAAATAGCACCTTCACATCTCCTATACTTCTTTAGGGAGGAAACATGGAATACATCACGAATTTGTTGCAATGGTTACGGTAAAGCAAGTCGGTATGCCACTGGACCCACTTTTGCAATAACTAGAAATGGTCCAATAAAGCGCGGCGCAAGTTTCCCAGTCTTTCCAAAACGCTTTATCCCTTTCATGGGCGACACTCTAACCAAAACTTGGTCCCCAATCTCCAATTCCATGCGTCATCGACCCGCATCGTCATAGCTCTTTTGATGGTCTTGGGCTATCCGAATGCGATTTCGAATCAACTCAATTTTTGAGGAAGTATCTTGGATCATTTCAGGTCCAAGAAATTTACTATCACCCACTTCCAACCAACAAGCGGGTGATCTACACGGCCTTCCATACAAAGTTTCATAAGGTGCCATTCCAATCCTAATAATAGGGCTCCATATCAAAGAATGCTAAGAGGAAAGTATAATCAGCCGTAAAGATCCTAAAAGACTTTAGAACCTGATGCTCTGATACCACATGTAACACCCTGCCAAATTAAATGCCGGGTGATCAGTCATTTATAAAATTCAAAATAGAAAATCCAGTTGGTTCATTCTTATCATTTTATTTAGGATTATCAACTGTCGAGAAACATTTTTTTTATTAATCACTAAATAATTAATTAAGCTAGTGTCAAAATATTTTACGTAATAATTAATGTGAATTAATTTAAACCATTTAACACATTCACCATTCTAATTAATAAACAAATAATGAAGAAAACACCATCTAACTGAATATGATAAAAATGGAAGGATCGCTGCAGTTAAACAAAATCCAAACCATCAATCTCACTAATACTAAATCCAACTGAACATGATATACTGAAATGAAATGAGTACAATGTCTCTCTAACATAAATAAAATGAGGAGGGGTGACACATGCCCTAACTGAGAAGACTAAATCAAGGAAATTCAATCATAGATTTGGAGGCGTCTAAATACGAGAACCTATATCACCCACAATAGTTGCATCACGTCAAAAGATCCAACAGTCTAAACTTGGCATCCCCGTAGCTGGACACCTAAAAATAATTTCACAGGGAAAAGAGATTTTTCAAGAGACAGGTCAGAGATCAGTATAAAATATTTTAAAATTTTTTAGTAAGTATTTAAAATTCAATAAAGCAAACATAATACACATGTTATCTTTTTGAATACTCACTTGAGATTATCACCTCTCAACTATTATGGACACCTAACGTATCTCTAAACCATCCTAGTTATCGTCATCACTTAACTATAACGTAGAGATCCACTTTCTAACTATCACTCGTAGAAATAACCCATATTTCCCAAAAATAATTAAATGTACTTGCATTTAGTATTCTGAATAAAAGTTTCGCAACAAGTTTAAATGTTCTCATGCTTAAGTTACATAAGAATTTATCACCTTCCTCATCTACAATTTCACACAATAGATAATATCACAAGCATATATACATATTCAGCATTTTGTATTATACATACTAATACGACAACCTTAGACTCAACTGCAGTGCATGCATACTCTACTATCTAGTCTTGGTACATCTCATACTAAATAAAGACTACTGATTCAGAATCTCTCACGAACCGTATAATAAAAATCACACATATTGGAGGAGAACATAGTTCCAAGCGTATGTGATATGCACATACCTACGCACCCATATAACCACTGACTTATCAACTCATGGATAAGTTGTTCTGAGATTTTATGTCTTCAGGCACCAATCTAAAATCCCCCCAGTGGGATCATCAGGATGAGACTGTCCCCTTTCAAAACCTCTCGCGATAGCAAGTAGCATAGGTACGTCATACACATAATATATCAATCACATACTAGGTATTCATATAACCTACATATATTCATAACACAAATATAGGTATGCTAACCTACCATATCATAAATCTCATACATAGTATATCATTATCCTGAATATCCTACGTTTAATCAAATGACAGATTCACTTTTTTATCGTATGCTCTCGAGTATTACTCACCACTCAAAGTGTACCCTTTATTCTACCCATAAAATCAGTAGGTGAGTCTTTATATCTTAGTGGTCTAATTTATTGTTGTCCTCAAATTTCCACAACTCGAATTAATTTTCAAATCCGGTAATCCTCTCACGTTAACCCAATTATATTTCTCCCTAAATATGCAATTATGAGATCAATCCTAATACCCACCTAGGTCTACTAGTCTTCTAACATAAGTCCAAGTATATTAAAACAAATCCCAATAATAAATTCCAAATGATTTTCAAACCATAATAAAAAAAGGAGAAAACTGGACAGCCGAATCGATTCGGCTAGGACAGAATCGATTCCCTCATACAGGTATGGAAAATTCAGCAGATGAGTTCTTATGGGTTTCTTAAATTTTGAACCCCAAATCCTTATTTTAATCATCCCAACCCCAATTCAAACATACTAAATGTTATACCAACATAATTAAAGAAGTTCTAATGCTCAAGAACTACAATTTTATCGAAGGGCATCAATTAACTGGGTTTATTTCAAGGATAAGCAGTAAGAACCCTAGTTTTTCATCTTTTTCAAGAACTACCATAAAATCTCTGAATTATTCATCAATAGTAATCCAATTTAGTGGTTTATCATCAATATATCATGAGGAATCAAACCTATATCACTTTTAATTCCAAATTATGATCCAAATCCTTCAATATCATCCAAATCATATACAATACAAGTTCAATTTCAACCCACACAAACAAGGGTGATATTATTGCTCAAAGTTCACAGGATTAAACACTTGCCTCCTGAAGGAAGGTTAGATTTGCTGGTGTAGTTGGTATGACTGCTTTCCTCTTTATCCGATCTACGCGGTGGTGGTCTCGGTGGTGCAAGATGGGGGTTCTTAGACTTAGCCCCCTAAAATTGTCTCTCCTACATCCTTAGTGACTCTCTCTAGGATGTTTGAATGAAAACCCTAACTGCCCAAATGTATCAAATATATTCCCTCTCCTAATTCCATAGGTTGTTAAAGCCCAAAAATAGAAAGTACCAAAATGCCCTCCCAGGATGCCGATTTGCCATAAAATTGCCCCTGGATCCAAACTAAACCCCCGGGTAGACTTTCCTGACTATCTCGATCCTTTCAAAAACATTGGCGCACTCGAAAGTACCATTTTCATTACTTAAAAATAATTTACTTTTTAGTCCCGACACGACTGACATGCGCGTCTATACTAAAATACAGTAATTGTCAATTATCGTATTTCTCACTTGCGAAAATTCTCATAAATTCACAATCATATCCACAATCATATATTACTTTACTCACTCAATAATATTCAATATAATTCTCACTAATAAATACTAACTCGTATCTCACTAGTTAATATTAATTTTAATCCGGTTTAATTATCAATAAATTTCCCATATTTAATTTAATTAAATATTTAAAAATCAGTAAAAATGCAGGGTGTTACATTATTTTAATGCGGTGGAGTCTATATTTGTTGTTTACACACGGTAGACTCAGTGTTTGATGTGTCACGATGAAGAAGTGATGGATTTCGTGTTCTAATCCGTAGATGGCTGATGAAAATAGATGGGTGGATATCGAGGCGTGTGTAGACTCACACCTTTTGGAACATATGTGGGTGGATTTATATTTTGTCACTATAGAGAAGAGATTGAAGATGTGTCAAGGGATTTGATGATCTAGTTGTTGAGTAAGTCATCTGTCAACTTGTGTAATTTCGTACCATAGTGAATTGCGTGGTTGGGTCATTCTAGGTTTTTTCCATTGCGGGTTTTCCTCGTACATCGTCATGTTGTGCGAATATTTTACTTATTTTATTTGCTTATCACGCGATGGTTGCTTTAGATTAAAAAGATAAAATTAGAAATATCAGTTTTCACAACAAATTATTTAATTTTGGTGAACAAGTTTTAGTAGGTATAATGTGTTTAAAATTTTAAACTTTAAATTTGGAAAATATAAAAATAGAATATTTGTTTGTTAGCATCCCTGCCTACGCACCGTCGGGTCATCTTAATCGTACTCCATGTATTTATGTTTGATGATTAATGAAACCCATATGATTTTATTTTAATGATACAAACAATTTTTGGAAACTACCACTATAAATACATGTACACCAAAACAATAAATGATAAGCATATGATAGGAGTGACCAATTTTACCTTTTTTTTTAATCTTTTCTCAATTTTATAAAGTTGAGGTTGGGGTAATACGCCTTACATTCTGCTTCCACTAACTACCAACCACATAAAGTTCTCACATCATCTCACAAGCCCTTCTCAATCACAACTGCAGTTGATGTTTCAATTTGCCTTAACAGTCAAGAAAATGGGTTTTGTCATGCAACAGATTTCTAACCATTCTCATATCTCATTTTATTAAAATTATGGGTTCAAAATTGTTTAGAAATAAATAAAATACATCAACATTTGATCCCCTAAAGGAGTGAGTCGGGGGACAACAAGTCAATAAGCTTTCATAAGAGTGTTAATATCATACAGAGACACTTTAGCTGCCCATTTTTATTTAATTTAAATTATTTTGATTTTTTCACCTCGGATCCAAAACCATGAACATTACCCAATAACTAAACGTAAAGACCGATCACAATTTTCCATCATATTATGTTAAATTAAAATTTCAAAACTCACCAACACCGACACAATACCAGTTAGGAAATTTTAATTAAAAATAAGTTTACTTTAACCCCAAAAAAAAGAAAACCTAGTAATTAGGGAAAAATAAACCGTGACGTGCGTGAAATTAATGATGTAAGTTAGATACCTCGTATAAGCTCTTCCGAGTTGAGTAAGACTGATTGAGGTCATCCTGGTATTCTACATCATCTTCCATGTTGTCTTTAGAAACCCTAGTCAGATACATAGGTGAGAGGGTTCTGGTGTGATCGATCTAAGGGTGATGAGAGTGTGTTAGGTCGGTGCTAGTGCCTATCGATTTCAAGAGGGTGAGAGAGGGTCGATTTTGTTCAAGAGCCTTCAGAGATAATAAGAGGGATCGAATTGGGGATTTTAGGATAGGTTTGGTTTTTATGCTTGTTTGGATCCGAATGTAATTTTTTTCACTCAAAACAACGTAGTTTTATTACCAATTTTACAATCTTTTGCAATGAATTAATTTTAACCTTACAATAGATATTTGGAAAACCATAAAACTAGCTAGAAAGTTTATCGCCCGTATTTTTACCAAGGATTCCAAAACTTCCTCTCAAATTAGTGACTTTTTGCAAGGAATTATTTCATTGCAAAATACTTTTGAAACCATCATGCTTCTAGAGACGATTTTTTATTTTTCTTACCAATAATGTACTTTTACCTACAAAATTAATTTTTCTACTATAAAATGGGTCGTAAAAACAATTTTTTCTTGTAGTGGATCCTTCAATGAATAAATGAGTTTTTTATATTTAGAGGAGGGAGGGGTCGAATATTTCACATGGAAAAAATAGCATTATTAAATGAGGAGAGATAGAGAATATGATGTGAGAGAGGAGGGAGGAGAGAGAGAGGGGGTAGAGAGAAAGAGGAGAGATTTTGTTTCTCGTTTTGTTGCTGGTGAGGGGCGAGAGAACCTAACCGGTGAGAGAGAGAGGAGATCTTTTTTTTTCGTTTTGTTTGGTGTGTAGGCTTTTAAGAAGTGGGTTGAGTGAGATTTCAACGCTTGAGGTTATTTTGAGTAAATATTTGAACAATTAAATTGATGAGTTTTTTAGTTTATTGTAATTGTAAATGAGTTTAGTTTCATTTATTTTGAAACTTTTATTTTGAATGTTTTTATAAGTGGACCAAATGGACTAATTTATAGTCAATAATACTTCTTGTTAAAAGTTTCAAACTATGCTCAACATATACCATCATACGTGTCACTTTCTTTAACATTTTCGCGACTCTGTCTCTTCAATTAGTGCGGACAGATAACAACCTCGCCACCCTCAGGATAAAATAGCCTCGGGAAAACCCAATACGAACCAGTAGCATGAGTCTGATTCATTCAACTAACACTCATTATGAAATATATATTGCTCGATTGTGTGTGGTACAATTAATCTGGAACAAGATTAATCATTTCGTATAATAATTATTCGTGATGAACAAATATTATTCTGGTGGGGAAAGTAGCAGTTTTGAGAGAAGGAATTTTATTTCGGTGTAGAGAACTTGCAGGAAAAATTGTGTTAAAAACAGAGGCCTGACTCTCCTTTTATGCATAAAATAAATTAACGTTAGTGGGCAAAAAATGTGGGACAAAAAATTGGAAGACTCGTTTGTTAAAAAATTTTATCAACCCATGTTTTTAATTAATTAAAATTATCGTTAAAGAAAATAATTTGTGAACCCAAAAAAAATCCCCAATTTATTTGTCCAAAAAACTATTTCTTAATGTGCCCAAGCCCAAGACCCAAGATCCAAACACTGGCACGGGCCGGTCCGGATGGACGGCGGTGGTGGCGTGCACGTGTGAGTGACTTGGCCCAATATGTCCCCCACCCATACAAACAAAACATTGAATGCCCAAAGGGCTTACCCTTTAAACTCACAAAAGGTGTATACTAACACTACACAAAAACACCATCCCACTGATGTGGGACAAGGAGCTTTCAGTCTTTGCACACTTGAAATCTAACAGTTATGACAGTTGTGTTCCAACAATCCCTCACATGGAAAATTTAAAAACATATTGAGCAATAATCTATAGATTTGTTCATAAGCAAAGGTGTCTTTCGACTTGAACCTTCAGGCAGTAAAGATGATTCAGAATATACTAGAGTAACCATAGTTTTGAACTCTATCTCTTACAACATCCCACACACAACCCTACTTGGGTGTAGTTCTAATATCCAGCACATTACGACCATGTTCTTTTATCCCAATATAGTGAACGCTCTAGGAATTTACCCAGAAAATCTATAGGAAGCGGCCACACTTCCATATTCACATAGGTGAGTCTATCAAGAATACACCTGTAGCTAGGTACCCCACTCAAAATAAAGTTATAGATCTCAATAAGAGTTATAATACCTCATCCATTACTCGCTTTCGGATATCATGCTCCGTAGGGATGGACTCGGAGTAATACCCCGTTATATATTAATTAATAATAGCATGATTCAAACCCATATCAATTGTGATTTGTTATTACCTTTTGAATATATTTATTGGCATCTCCAGTCTATATGTTGGGTTACCATCACAAGTGACTCATGTATCCAATGGCGTTAGTCCCATCCCTTTCGAGGTGTTCAACACCTTCTCTCTAGCTAGTCCTTTCGTCAAAGGACAAGTTAAGTTATGTTCACGCCGTATATGATCCACTCTCAAAGCACCTGTAGAAATAAACTCTCTAACAGTTCTATGTTTACGATGTATATGTCGTCACTTACCATTGTAATAAGGGTTCTCTACTTTTGCAATAGCCGCGGTACTATCACACTGAATCAAAACGGTTGGTATTAGTCTTTCCCATAATGGGATATCTAACAGGAAGTTTCTTAACCAACCTGCCTCTTCAATAGTAGTACTAGCGCTGTCATCTCGGAGTCCATAGTGCTTTTACCCAAATAGTTTTTTCTTTGATTTTCAAGGAACTGCACCACCAGTGATGCTAAATATATATCAACTAGTAGCCTTAAAATCATCAGATAGGGTGTTCCAATCAGCATCACTAAATCCTTCAAGGACAGTGGGATGCTTACTATAGTGTAATCCGAGGTTCATCATCCTTTTAAGGTACTGCATGACCCTCTCAATAGCATGCTAATGCTCGATACTAGGTATGGGTGGCAATTTTAGAAACGACACGAAATTGACTCGAGATTGACACGATGTTTCATGTTCGTGTCGTGTCGTATTCGTGTCTTAATTATGAGTCATTTTGTGTCATGTTATCGTGTTTTTTAGGCGTGAAATTTAAGAAATTCTGGTTGTCGTGTCATGCCGTGCCGTGTTATTTTTTATTCGGGTCGTGTTCGTGTCAACTAAAAAAACACGAATTCGTGTCGTGTCCGAAAAAACCTTTTTGTGTTGTGTCGTGTCGGCCCAAATCACGACCCGTTGTCCCGAATTGCCACCCCTAATACTAGGTCTACTGGTAAAGATACATAGTACTCCCACAACATAAGTTATGTCAGGTCTAGTCCAATGTGTAGCATAACGTAAGCTACCAATGATGCTTGCATAAGCATTTTGGTTTACACTGTCGTCGGTGTTTTAAATAACCTTACACTGGATCAAATGGAGTACTAGCAGGTTTATATCCCAAGTAATTGTATTTCTTTAGAACTTTCTTAATGTAATGAGATTGATCCAATGAAAGTCCCTTTTCTGTCCTAGGAATATAAATTCCCAATATCAAAATTGGCACATAATAATGATTTAACATTTTCTACGACATGAATATTAGAACGAAATATTAGCAAGTCAACAACATAAAGACATATGATAGTGCAAATCTTGTATACGTATCTATAACAAATGTATTTGTCACTTTCATTTATTTTAAACCAATTGGAGATGACTAAGTTATCAAATTTATCATGCCATTGTTTAGGTGCTTATTTGAGTCCATAAAGAGATTTATCTAATTTACATAGTTTATTTTCTAGACTGTGTACTATAAAACCTTCAGTTTGATCCATATAAATCTATTCTTCGAATTCTCCATTTAAAAATGCAATTTTAACATTCATTTGGTATACAATTAAATCATTTAAGGCAACTATAGCAAATAGTAAACGTACAGACATTATTCTATTCACGGGTGAAAAGGTTTCAAAGGAATCTATGTTTTTTCTTTCTCTAAAACCTTTGGCAACAAGACATTCCTTATATTTTTCAACAGTGCCATCAGGTATCAATTTCTTTTTAAGAATCCATTTACACCCAATTGTTTTACTCCCGGGAGGAAGGCCCACTAAATGCCAAGTTTTATTCATTTCCAAAGAATCCATCTCATCATTAATTGCCTTTTGCCATAAATCGGCATCTAAGGAAGATAAAGCTTCTTCAATATTTTTAGGGTCCTCCTCTAATTTAAAAGCATAAGAATCGGGACCAAAATACTTTTCATCACGAGCTCTTTTACTTTTTCTAAGTTCTAAAATGGATTCATTATTTTCTTTATTTTTATTTAAAGAAATATTAGTGGATGACCCGCCCCCACTCTTTCTCAATTTAAAATGAAACTTATCTTCATAAAAATTAGCGTCATTTGATTCAATAATCACTTGATTTCTCAAGTCATAAAAACGACATGCTTTGCTATTAATAGCATAGCCTATCAAAATGTACTCATAAGCTCTACTAGCCAATTTAGACTTTTTAAGGTCTGGTATATGTACATAGGCTAAGCACCCCCACGTTCAAAAGTATGACACATTAGGCTTAATATTTTTCCAAATTTCATGAGGAGATATTTTCTTTTTAGTCTTTAGAATTCTATTAAGTATGTGACACGCATTCAAAATAATTTCACCCCACTAATGTGAGGCAGTCCCTGAATTTAATAAAATAGCAACAATTAATTCAGTTAATGTTTTATTTTTTCTTTCGACTTTACCGTTCATTTCAGGTGAGTAAGGGGCAATTTTTTCATGAATAATACCTTGGGTTTTATAAAATTCAATAAATGGTGCAGAATCATATCCGGTGCCTCTATCACTACGTAACCTTTTAATTTTCTGATTAAATTGATTTTCAATTTCATTTAAGAGAATTTTAAACATATCAAACGCTTCACTTTTAGTTTTGATTAAATACACAAATGAATAATCAGAACAATCGTCAATAAAAGAAATAAAATAACGTTTGTCATTTCTAGTGGCGACACCATCCAATTCACAAATATCCGAATGAATTAAATCAAATGGTTCAGATTCTCTAAAAACTGATTTATTTGGTGTCTTAGTAATTTTTTCTTGAGTACACCGTTCACATTTTTCAAAATCATTTAATGATAATTATGGAATTAATCCTAAAGTGCTCATATTTTAAGTAAGTCGTTTATTAAAAGGACAAAGTCTATCATGCCAAATATTAAATGAACAAGCAATATAAGCAGAAGGAGAAATTTTATTCATTGCATAAACATTCAATTTCAAAATCCCATCAGTGGCATAACCCTTGCATACAAAATTTTTTATTTTTGGTCAAAGTAAATAAATCAGCACCAATAGTTTGAGTGAAGTCATATTTGTTGAGAAGATAACCCAAAACCAAATGTTTTCTTATCTCAGGAGTGTGAAGAACATCTTTGAGGATAACAGGTTTTCTCGAAGTGAAGTTTAATTCCACATTTCCAGTACCAGCAACCTCAGTGGAGTGAGAATCACCCAACAATACCTTCTTATCTGCAGTCTCAGAATAAGTCTTAAAAGGAGTACGGTCATAACAGATATGGCGAGAAGCGTCAGTATCCACCCATCATCCTTCGGCACCGCTAACCATGTTGATTTCAAAAATCATAGCACATAGGTCTTCTTGGGTCAAATTCGCTTGTGATGTGGCACATTGCGATATTTGCGAGCCATATGGCAAGGCTTACCCCACTTGAAATAGAAAACTATCTCGAGTTGCTAGACTGTCCCTTTCCAGAGTTCTTATTCTTATTTTGAGTCTGAGTCTGATTTTTAAAATTATGTTTGTATCCCTTTTTCTAAAAAATTTTATTTTTTCCGTTTGCCTTTAAAGCAACTGGAGTGTCCTTCTTTTTCTGATTTTTGTTGTTGGACACAAGAAGAATTTCAATTTTGTACTCCTATTTAGGGGATTCCTCCTCAATTCTCAATTTAGTAATGAGTGACTCTAGTGAAAATTCTTTAGACTTATGCCTCAAAATATTTTTAAACACTTTGAACAGTGGAGACAATTTATCAATAATCACTAAAATGGCTCGTTTAAATCCATTTCCTCGAAAATATTTTCATAGGAAATCATTTGTAAATCATGGGTTTGAGCAACAACAGAGTTATCATCCGTCATTTGAAATTTCAAATAACAACTGACGCCATATTTTTTAGCACCCGTCTCCTCCGTGTCATATTTTTTAAAAAGAGCATCCCAAACATATTTTGGTGTTTTATAATTGACATAATAGTCATAAAGTTCGTCACTTAAAGCATTCAAAATATACTTATTGCACAAAAAAATCATTTTCCTCCCAAATTCTAATAGCTTTGCTTTCCTCAACAGTTCGTGGATTATTCACCACGGGTTTGCCAAATTGAACACAAGATGCGACTTTTTTCGTAGTTAAATAAAATAACAGTTTTTTGCTCAAACGTTTAAAATGTTGGCCTTCATATTTGAAAGGCATGTTAAGGTCGATTGAGTTAATTTCGTCCATGGCAGAATTGAAAACACCTTAAAATTGTTGTAGTAATAGTAAATTAAATGAAGAATTAAGGAACGAAATTATCCAATTTTGGAGCAAATAAAACAAAGTCATAAAGTATAAGAAATCTCGGAAGCAGTTACAGACTAAAATATGGCTGAGTCGGGGACAATGTCCCTCTTTAAGGTGTTTCGCGGCTCTGCCTCTTCCATTAGTGCTGATAAACAACAACCTCGCCACCCCCAGGATAAAACAGCCTCAAAAAAACCGAATATGAGCCAGTAGCACGAGTCTGATTCATACAACTAACACTCATTCTGAAATATATATTGCTCGATTCTATGTGGTACAATTAATTTGGAACGAGATTAATCATTTCGTATAATAATTATTCGTGATGAATAAATATTATTCTGGTGGGGACAGTAGCAGTTTTAAGAGAATGAATTTTATTTTTGTGTAGAGAACTTGCAGGAAAAACTATGTTAAAAATGGAGGCGTAACTCTCCTTTTATTCAGAAAAGGAATTAACGTCAGTGGAAAAAAAACGTGGAAGAAAAAACTGGAAGACTGGGTTGTTGAAAGACTTTATCAACCCACGTTTTTAATTAATTAAAATTACTGTTAAAGGAAATAATTTTTGAAGCCAAAAAAAAACATTTCTTAATGAGCCCAAGCCATAGACCCGGACCCGGGCCAGGACAATTGGACGGCGGCGGCGCGCGCGCACGTGTGACTTGGCCCAATACGCCTCCCACCCAGACACAGAAAACATTGAATGCCCAAAGGTCTTTACCCTTTAGACTCACAAAAATTTTATATTAACTCTACACAAAAACACCATCCCACCAATGTGGGACAAGGATCTTTCAAATTTTGCACACCTGAAATCTAACGGCATTGATGGTTGTGTTCTAACAAAATTTATAAAACTTATTATTGATGGTATCAATTCTCATACAATGGATCGGGCTGCTATAGGAGGATTTTTTTCTAAACCACCATTGGCAATTTAATAGTTCTTTTATAATAAACATTGCGATCATTACCTTAGACACGGCTGAACTATGGGTTCTTCTCTATTGATTATACCTAGGGCAATGTCAAGGTTTTACATGTCTTGAAATTGAAATAGAATGTCAGATTTTTTTAATAATATCAACAGGAAGCATGTACCTAGTACACATCCTTTGGATATCGCTGCAACATCAGTTACTCGGACTTTTTGTCATGCCACATTGTCTTTCGGTTTTCAAGAAGCTAACATTTGCGCCGATGTATTATCCACATTCTAATTTTCTAGAGCTTTTTGTGATATGTACTTTACTTACATTTTTTCTTTTTCATTTCATTGTTTACCAAGCTAAAACGATTTCTTTGTCTAATACACGTGTGGCTACTTGTAATCAATGTTGTATAATATCACTATTATAATAAATGTTCTTTGTTTGGGAGTAAAATATTAAACTAAATCATTTTATTTTTAACGTTTACAATTTTCCATGGATAACACAGTTTGTATTCTTGTTAAATTAGTGCAGCCCTTGCATATATGATTTGGTCAAAGTAGGAAGCTCGACAATGTATTTCTGATAACAAAATAATGTACATTTTTTTATAGTATACTTTATGATGTTCAAAATGGGAATCTTTCTCAATATTCTAAAATTTTATTAACCCGGTGGTGATAATTGGTGAATGTCAAGGAGCATTTAGAATAACTTTATAGATTAATGTAATCAAATAACTTCTTTTAAAATACAAAAGCAAAATACCCAAAGCATGCAAGAGCATGAAAGGGACAAAGAAAATAGACGAAAGAGTGTATAAGGATTCGATGTGCCAGAAATATTCAAAATCGAATAACATCATGACAACTTATGTTATGTTTACTATTTAATTAATACAAAAGTACATATTTACGAATAATTATAATAATTACAGAATTTAAACAACATTACAGAAATTAAAAGAACTTACTTGAGTCTGGAGAGAAATAACAAAATTAGAAAATTCGAGCCCTGTGGTATCACACAGTTTCCTTAAGACAAATTAATTCCCTCTATAGGTGCTTTAAGGCTTGAATTATTGTCTCCCAAGATAGAACGAATTTTGAATCAAATCAAGAAGAACTACTATGAATTGATTCCATCGAACTCGATTTCCTGTCTTTTCTCAAACCATAAACTTGATAGGATGAACAGTAAATGCAGAAAATAATTTTGGTTTTCTTGGAATGCAGGAGGGAAATTTCATTTGGTTTTTCATTAGTTAAAAAATGGAGGGAGGCATGAATATATATAGCCAAGTGACTGACTATTGGTATTAACTGTCAACAGTTTATTAATTAATTTTCATAATTAATTAATTCCAGCAAAGAAAGTTAATTATTTTTCAGCCTCAAAATCTAAGATTTTCCTGAGTCGGAGCTCGAGCCGAGCCGGACGGACGAATGGCCCGCGCGCGAGTGTGGTCTTTTGGGCCAAGCCCAACACATGCATAATGTAGGCCATCTCCCCTTCAAAGAGTTGGGAAAAACCAAGGCATCCAAGCCTTAGTCCATACTTGGAGTGTTATTAACTCATAAATTTTCCACTACTCTTCCAATGTGGAACAAGAGTTAAAACATACCCAATTCATTTACTTTCATTATTTTTTTAGTCCCTTTGGGGACATATTTATCATTCATAACTTAATGGAATTGTACATGTGAATACAGTACGTTTATCTCCATGCGGAGGAGAACGCGTTCGTATATGATCCCGTAATTATCAGGGTGTGACTCCCATCTTAATTTGAGCTCAAAGTTGTTCAGAAATTACTGTCCAAATATCAAATTCCAATAATACCCCACATGAATGATACACACACACACACACACACACACACACATATATATATATATATATATATATATATATATATATATATATATATATATATAGCACGATGCAGATGCAGACACAAGTTTGAGTAAAAGTGAAAATTTATTGCATCGGGAGAAGCAGCCTACTGGCCTTGAACTTTCCTTAGTGATATACTATCGGATTTACTCGTTAATCAGTACACTATATATCCTTGAACCTTCAACCATTTTTGTAAACCTAGACAACGGTATTCACAAAATAATTCTTCAACACAGTTGGTTCTCACGTTTGTGTTCATTTTGGCCATGAACACCACTTGGTTCCATGAGTATTTTAGAGAATTTGCCTTTCATTATTTTCGTAGAAATGGCCCCCTTCTTATTCATGTAGGTGAGTTCCATAAAGAGTATCCAGTAATACCCCACTTAGACATACTTAGATATGGATGTCATTGAAAGCATAAGTTATCCTAATTTATTGCAGATGTGCACTATCTCATATTTAGAATGGATAAGATTAATTATCCTCCAGTGCTTTCTGAATACAATGTAGTTTGGTTTGCAAATTGAACCTAGATCTTGGGATCTTCAGTCAGCTAGGTTGGGTTGCCACTATATTGATTCTTATTTATTTATAGGCTTTAGACCAATTCCTCTCGATGATCTTTCAACTTGATCTCAGTTTAAATCTTTCGTTAGTGGATTCGTTCTATTATCTTTTGACTTTACATAGTCAATTAAGATAATTCCGTTTGAGAGAAGTTGTCTAACGGTATTGTGTCCATGGCGAATATGTCGTGACTTTCCGTTATACATGTGATTATGTTCCCTTCCAATCGCCGATTGACTATCTCAATGTATACATATTGCGGGCATAGGTTTAGACCAATTTGGAACATCCTCTAAGAAATTTCGAAGTCATTCAGCTTCTTCTCGAGCTTTGTCTAGTGCAATGAATTCGGACTTCATTGTTGATCTAGAAATGCATGTTTGTTTTAAGGATTTTCAAGATACAACTTCACCTCTAAAGGTAAACACATACCCACTCGTACACTTAGAGTCTTTTGTATCAGATATCCATTTTGCATCACAATGTCCTTCAAGAACAGCTGTATATTTTGAATAGTGCAGTCCATAGTTTTGAGTGTATTTTAAATAACCCAAAACTCTCAATATTTCCATCCAGTGCTCTCTCCATGGATTACTCGTAAATCGACTTAACTTTCTTATAGAGTATGCTATGTCCGATCGAGTATAGTTCATGATATATATTAAACTGCCGATAAAAAGCGAATATTCTAGTTGAGACATGCTTTCACGATTATTTCTTGCCAGGTGCAAATTTACATATACAGATGTCTTGGTAGGACTGATATCATACTTCTTGAATGTTTCAAGTACTTTCTCTATGTAATGAGATTGAGATAATATAAGTCGATCCGATGTTTTAGAAATTTTAATTCCTAATATAACATCGGCGATTCCCAAATCTTTCATGTCAAATTGACTACTCAACATTTGTTTTGTACTTTTGACAATTTCCAAGTTACATCCAATGATAAGCATATCATCAACATAAAGGCACACAATGACATATCCATTTTGAATATATTTAAAATTAACACATTTATCGCATTCATTAATTTTGAAGCCATTTGATAACATTGCATTATCAAATTTTTCATGCCATTGCTTAGGTTCTTGTTTTAATCCACAAAGTGATCTAACAAGCTTTTATACTTTTTCCTCCTGTTCGGGAGCCTTGAACCCTTCAGGTTGCTCCATAAAAATTTCCTCGTTTAGTTCACCCTTTAAGAATGCGGTTTTTACACCCATTTGATGTATTTCAAGTCTTTTAATATCATCTATTGCTATTAACATTCAAATGGACGTAAAACCTGTTACCGGTGAATATGTATCGAAGTAATCCAACCCTTCCTTTTTCCTATAGCCTTTAGCTACAAGTCTAGCTTTATATTTATCAATTGATCAACTGGACTTCAATTTCTTTTTGAAGATCCATTTATAACCTAACGGTTTTGAGCCTAGTGGAAGATCCACTAGTTCCCATGTGTGATTTTGTAATACGGATCCAATTTCACTATTAATTTCTTCTTTCCAATTAGAAGCATCGGGTAAGGATATAGCTTCTTTGTACAACTGAGGTTCATTTTCTGGCAGATATGTTAGAAAATTTGAAACAAAAGAAGTTGAGGTTATTGCTCTTTTAGTACGTCTTGGTTCATCCTCTATTGTTTCAATAGGTTGATGAGTACCACTTGTGGTAGCTTGATTTGTCCTTTTAGAAGGACCAGAATCTCGGGTCATGTTATACGGGAATTCATTTTAAAAAATTGAACCATCCCTCGATTAATTAACCGTATTTACATGAATATCTGAAATCTCATATTTACAAACTAAGAAACAATATGCACTGCTATTAGTAGCATAACCGATGAATACACGGTCAATGGTCTTTGGCCCTATTTTTACCTTTTTGGGTTTAGGAACCATTACTTTGGCTAAGTACCCCACACTTGTAAATATTTATAGCAAGGTCTTTGACCATTCCATAACTCATAACGCATCATATGAGCTTTCTTTTGTGGTACTTTGTTAAGAATATAATTAGAAGATAATAAGGCTTCCCTCCACAAGTTCTGGGGAGCTCCTAAACTTATTAATATAGATTTCATCATCTCATTCAATGTAAGATTTTCGCGTTCAACAATGCCATTCGATTGAGGAGAATATGGAGATGTGGTTCGATGAATAATCCCATTTTCAGAACAAAATTCCTCAAATGGATATTCATATTCACCTCATCTATCACTCTTAATAGCCTTTATCTTTTTCCATAATTGATTCTCAACTTCATTCTTATATTGTTTAAATGCACTAATAGCCTCATCTTTACTATGTAATAAATATACATAGCAATATTTTCTGCAATCATCAATAAAATTAATAAAACACTTTTTTCCTCCTCTAGTTTGTATAAATTTTAAATCTCAAATATCCATGTGAATTAAATCTAGTGGTTCGGTTATCATTTTAATAGAATGAAAATGTAATCTAGCTAATTCCGATTCCACACAAATATCACATCTATGATTTTTATTAATATTAAATTTTGGCAAAAATCCCAAGTTAATTAATCTATACAAGGTATCAAAATTAACATGTCCTAATCTAAAATGCCAAATATTAGATGACTCATCCTAAAAGTAGAACTATAATTTTCTTTCATAAGGGATGCCTTAGGCATCAATGTCATTACATTCATTTTAAAGAGCCCCTCAAACAGGTAGCCATTTCCCCAACACACATAATTTTTAGACAGTACGAATTTATCAAAAACAAAAATAAGCTTAAACCCATTCTTGCTTAGAAGTGATCCAGAAATGATATGTGTGGGTACCCGGAATTAGGGTGATGGGCCTGGACGAGTAACCCAATTTTTGCGGCCCAAAGTCTAGACCCCCCCCCCCCATCTTCCAACTGATTATGACCCAGTCACCTCCCACGATCCCATTAGGGGAGGTTCTCGGGACGGATGGAAAACATGGGGGAGTCCAACACCCCCACTTAATAAAATGTAAATGTATATATTGAACCCTAGGTCCGGGGCAAAGGACAAGTTGTATTCTCTATAACCACTCTCCGGAGTATATAGAAATAACACTGACTGCACCACCGTGGACGTAGGCACATTTTTTGTTGAACCACGTACATCCTTTGTTGTGTGATTATCATTTTACATTCCTTCCTCTTACTGGGTGATTACCATTCTCGTATCTATTTGTGTTGCATAGTAATTGTCACCAGAATTGGCACCGTCTGTGGGAAACGTTTATCTTCCCTGAGAAAAGCCCAAACCAAAAAAGGATTTTAAAATGTATGGTCACAGTAGCAATGCTCCCCAAGCAGGGGATATTCAGGAACCACATGTTCCTCGTAGGATCAAATCTGAAGTTAGGTGTTCAGATCAAAGGGCTCACTTAGAAAGGACAGCCTCAGAAGAAAGACAAGGACCAGCGAGGTCCACGCAGATATCCAGACTGATTGATGCATACGAGGCAAGGCTCCACGAGCAGAGGGAGTCTTCTCACAGACACGAGGCTGAGAATGCTCGTCTGAAAAGAAGATTAGAAAGACTGGAGAGAGAGCTTCATCATGATACCAGGAGACGTCCATACCGCACTCCTAGCCCTCAGGCAAGAAAGTCTCACAGTTGAGGAAGGATCCCTATGCGAGTATCCCAAAAGGTTGAGGGAGACGAATCAGACGACGACCTAAGGGAGCAGCTGCGTAAAGCTTTCCATTACCAGAGCCCTACTCGCAGCAACGAGAACATACGAAATCTGGTCTGAAGGGAGATTGAGCAGCATCCTGCCCATCACGGTACCATATCGACCCAAGAACTCACTAGGTGAGCTCTCAAAACTCGGATGAAATCACCTTTCTCGAGGTAAATTGAAGAAGAGGAAGCCCCAATAAGTTCGCCATTCCAAGGATCAAAATTTGTGATGGTAAGACTGATCCCATTAATCACGTCAGGCAGTACTGGTAGGCCATGACCCTCTAGAACCACCGAAACGTGCTAATGTGACGTATTTTCCCATCGAGCCTGCATGACGTGGCGCAAAAATCGTTCAAAAGGCTCCCCCACCGGTCCATCCGGAGTTTCAAATCCTGGTCGATCTCTTTACGGCCCGATTCATTACTAGTAGCTCCCATCCCAAAATGATGGACGCTTTGCTGACAATAAAGAAAACACCTTAAGAGACCCTTCGAGACTATACAAAGAGGTGCTGGGAGTTATTCAAAAGACTCCCATCGAGAAGTACATTAAGGTGGAAGATATCACCCGCCTCAGTACAGGGGAAAATGGTCGAGCTAAACTCACTACCAAGGGCAGTGACAAAGCTGAGAACCAGAAGAAAGGAGGAAAGAACAGGGGGAAAAATGGCTCTAAAAACGGAGGTAATAATGATGCGTCAAAAGCATTTCAGGCGGCACCGTCTTCAAAGAACCAATTTACAAAATTCTCGCGAAAATCCAAGATGAGTTGTTCATCAAGTGGCCCAGGAAGATGGGAGGAGATCCCTCAAAGAGGAACAATATGCTGAGATGCGCTTTTCACAAAGAGGGAGGACATAAGACTGAGCATTGCAAAGCCCTTAAGTCTCACCTCGAGGAGCTATCCCAGTATGGGCATTTGAACGAGCTTGTGGAGAAAAAGGCAGAGAAAGTGGCTGCCAATAGAGAGGCGAGACCTGACAACATGCTCGAAGATGACGCTGGACATGAGTTCGCAGTAATTCATGGGGCGTCTGATGCTAAGAAGATCCAAGGAAATTTAGCTTGAATGGAGATGAATAAACTTACAGCAGTAATGCAAGATTTTCAGATTGATCCAGCAAAGTCACAGTCAGGAAAGCGTCGACAAGTAGATGACGTCAACTATAACAAGCATATTGTTTTCATAGATGAAGATCTGGTGGGAGTGATAACCCCACATCATGATGCTTTGATCATTACCCTCAGGATAACTAACTTTGACGTCTACCAAGGAGGCTCGTTCGAAGTAATGTATCTCGACCTATTCAGAAAAATGAAGTTAAGGGAAGCTACTGTCCCTTTAGTTGGCTTCGCTGGAAAAATAACTATGCCCCTAGGAAAGATTGTACTACCAGTACGCGTGGGAAACGTCTCCAAGATGATTGAGTTTTGGGTAGGGGACATCGACTCGCCATACCAATCCATCCTCGGCAGGGGATGGCTCCATGCAATGAAAGCAGTCTGCTCGACCTACCATCAGAAACTCAAGTACGTAACCGAGCGAGGAGTAATGGAGATCCACGGCGATCAAGCATTGGCTAGAAGGTGCTTCATAGTGGCCATCGGACCAAAGCCAGAGAAGAAAGTTGATCAGCCCAGCGAGAAAGTTGAAGAAGGTCTGACGCCTTCCAAATAGCAATTAAGGTACGAAAGACCTGGAGTAGAGGAGACCAGGATACTCCCCTCTGAGCGGGTCATCGAGGACCTGGTAGAAGTTACGGCTGGAGATGGCGACAGTGATAGAGTCTTCTTGATTGGAGCATCTCTCACTGACCAGGAACAGAAGGAATTGACAACTCTGCTGAGACGCAACGTAGATGTTTTCGCATGGGAACCATATGAGCTACCTGGAATCGATCCTAGCATGGTTTGCCATCAGTTGCATGTCGATCCCACCTTAAAACCAATCACACAGAAGGCACGGTGAACTGCACCCGAGAAGGTAAAAGCGCTGGAAAAAGAAGTTGAAAAACTGTTAGATGCATGATCCATACGGGAAGTACAATTCCCCAAGTGGTTATCCAACCCAGTAGTAGTTCCAAAAAACAATGGGAAGTGGAGAGTTTGCATCGACTTCACTGACCTCAACAGAGTGTGCCCTAAAGACAGTTTACCCCTCCCAAAAATGGACCAACTGGTAGACGCCACTGCAGCTCACGAGCGAATGCTTTTTCTGGATGCATACTCAGGGTATCATCAGATCCCCGTATATGCCCCAGACCAAGACAAAATAGCGTTCATCACAACAGTTGGATTATACTACTACAAGTTCATGCCCTTTGGGATCAAGAATGCAGGGGCAACCTATCAGCGGCTGGTCACCAAGATGTTCAAGGACCAGATAGGAAGCACCATGGAGGTCTACATTGATGAGATCCTCGTTAAAAGTAAGAAGAAAGACAACCAACTCTTAGACATGTCAAACACCTTCGAAATCCTCAGGAAGTACCGAATGAAACTCAACGCGAGCAAGTGTTCTTTCAGTGTCCAGTCAGGAAAAGTTCTTGGGTACTTAGTCAGTAAGAGAGGCATAGAGGCTAACCCAGACCAGATCGATGCAATTAACAAGGTAAAACCTCCTCGAATAATCCGGGATGTACAGAAGCTCATTGGTATGCTCGCTGCCTTAAATTGCTTCATCTCTAAATCCTCCGAGAAATGCAAGCCTTTCTTCCTGCTTCTAAAGGGGAACAAAATGGTAGACTGGAGCCCAGATTGCTCACGAGCATTGGTCGAGCTCAAATCTTACTTAAGCTCTCCACCACTGCTCGTCATACCACGACAAACATATTCTTTGTACCTGTACCTCTCCGTTTCCAACCACATTGTCAGCTCTGCGTTAATATGCGAAGTTGCAGGAATCCAGCACCCTATTTATTATGCGAGCAAGACCCTACTAGACGCCGAGCAGAGGTACCTACCACTGGAGAAGCTCGCCTTTGCACTAGTAGTGGCTTTGAGGAAGCTAAAGCACTATTTTGAAGCCCACACTATCATCGTCCTAACATCGCACCCCCTTAAGGCAATCCTAAGGAAAGCGGATTTGTCGGGTAAGCAGTCTAAATGGTCAGACGATCTCGGGTGATTTGACATCCAATTTCAACCAAGTAACGCAATCAAGGGGTAGATCCTTGCTGATTTCATAGCCGAATTCACGAGCGAGGAACCTTCCAACCAACCTCAACAAACAAGGCAAAAGGAGAACCAAACGATAGAGGAAACCTGGAAACTGTTTGTTTATGGGGCCTCAAACTCAAAGGGGGTAGGGGTAGGCATTGTCCTCGTATCTCCAGAGAATACAATCCTTGAATAAGGAATCAGGCTTGGATTTGCATCCTCCAACAACGAAGAAGAATATGAAGGCTTAATAGCCGGCCTCCAGAAGGCACACACTTTGGGAGCAAAGCATTTACAGGTGTTTGACGATTCCTAATTAGTCTCCAATCAGATTAGTGGATACTACAATGCAAAAGATGAAAGAATGGCAGCTTACCTCGCCCTAGTGAAAAAACTAATGGCGAGCTTCGAAGAGATCAAGGTCCAGCAGTTTCCTAGAGGGCAAAATAGCCATGCTGATGCCCTAGTAGCCCTGAGTTCTGCAGTCGACTCCAACCTACAAGGAGCCATCCCCATCGATTTCTTCACTCATCCGAGCATTAGCCATGACAGCAAGCCACCAGACGTGGAACAGGTACTCCAGGTGGGATCATGTCCCAGCTTGATGGACCCCTTAAGGGACTATTTAAAGGATGGCACGCTCCCGGATGACAAGAAGACTGTCCACCAGATAAGAGTCAAAGCTGCTCGCTTTCACTTATCTCCAGAGGGAAACTTGTATAAGAGATCCTTCTTCGGGCTCTACCTCCAATGCGTTCACCCAGGGAATATCGAGAAAGTGCTACATGAGCTTTACGAAGGAGTATATGGAAGCCATATCGAAGGAAGGTCTCTAGCTTTTCGAGCAATGAAGGAAGGCTATTGGTGGCCATATATGCAAAGGGACTCTACAATGTATGTCCACAAGTGCCTGAAATGCCAACTTCATGCTCTTATGGTCCACCAACCAGCTAGCGACCTAAAATCACTGTCCATCCCATGGCCATTTGCCTAATGGGTAATTGACATCGTGGGGCCACTGCTTACCGCCACCGACAATCGCAATTATATGTTGGTTGCAACTAACTACTTCACCAAATGGATCGAGGCGGAACCCCTGGCGAACATCCGAGATGCATATATGATAAGATTCATATGGAGAAATATAATCACTCATTTTGGCATCCCCAGAGTCATCATCACCGATAATTGAACGTAGTTCAAAAACGGTTCTTTTCAGAGTTTCTGTAATGAACACGAAATCAGACAGCACTTTAGTTCGATAGCCTACCCTCAGAGCAATGGTCAAGCTGAGGCTTCCAACAAAACTGTGATCGACAGATTAAAGAAGCAATTGGAGCGATCCAAAGGCGCATGGGTAAATGAATTACCACATGTTCTATGGGCTTACCGAACCACTCCACGAAGAGCAACAGGAGAAACCCCATTTTCGCTGACATATGGGATGGAAGCAGTCATACCACTAGAAGCAGGTTTGCCGACAATGAGGTCCAACCTTGTTGACTAGGGCCATAATGATGTAGCATTGCTCGCTGAGCTCGACCTAGACGACGAGCATCGAGAGCTGGCCCTAGTAAGACTAGCGAGGTATCAACAACGGCTCGCAAGGCATTACAACCAAAGGGTCAACCCAAGGACATTTCGAGTTGGGGACTAGGTCCTAAGGAAAGTCCTGGGCAGCGCAGTAAAACCATCAGACGGTAAGCTTGGGCCAAACTGGGAATGACCCTTTAAGGTAACGAGAGACAATCTGCAGGGCGCCTATCACTTGGAAATGATGGAAGGCAGAGAAATACCACGAGCATGGAACGCAGCCAATCTCAAGAGATTCTATTTTTAGATATTTCTTTTATTCTTTTGTTATGGAACTGGAAGTTCATTTTCCTTGTCATTAATGAAAGTTATTTAAACTGTAGCATTCTGATAAGTAACAACCATATAAGCTTTATCGCACATCTTTTCCAAATGACAGGCACATTGATCATTACGCCATAGCAGGGGAGTGTCCCTCCTCAGGTCGTCGTTATGAAACACGAAGAACCTCTTAGCATTGCCCCTGGAAATATGTGAAGCCCTAAAGGAGATCCTTAGGCAATATGGCCAAATTTATACTGGTCATCAAACCTTCTTTGGTTGAATAAAATCCTGATCGGATAAAGCATCCAATACCAGGTGTGTCCTCACCAATTGCCACACTTAGGCCTAAGGGAGTGTGATGACACGACCTAAAAGGTAAAGTGGTGCACAATGGTATCTCGATATTATACTGGACTGGGAGGACACTTGCGTAATAATACAAACTTAGAAGATCATAAAGGAGCAAGAATATGAGAAATATAATACACTTGTTTAGTCGGCAAATTCACCCAAAACACAAATTTTATATTAATTCATCATATTTACAACAATGGTGATACATGTTTAGTCAGCGAGCTCGTCCAAAGCATTTACTTTAAAAAAAAATACAGAAAGTACCTATTGGTAAAATCTCAATGGGGGTGAGGCCTCTGAACGAGATAATCAGCCACTCGAGCTCTTCGTCCATCATCGGGAGTAGGAGCTAACTCTTCCTCGACCTCATTTGCATCCAACTCCAATAATTACCGAGGGATGGCATTGATGGGGATCCATTGATCATCCCTCCGGAAGGGGTTAGGCATCAGGGTGGTAGGAGAAATCTCATGACGGTACCAGAGCATCGAGTTCCTCGGGACTTGCAGCTCCTTCAAGGCATTTAGCCACCCCCTGATAAAAGATAGCTCTTTGAACTCTGACAGCCTTGTTGGAGCATCTGACCAACCCTGATCATAGCCGTCGGCCCACACTTGTCGAGGTCCTTTTATAAACAGATACCGCAACCGAGTGACGTCCCTCTGGAGCCCAGTAGCAATCATATACGCTCGCTGGACATCATCACAAAGCTCTTCCATTTCTCGAGCCGAACCTCTGGTGTTCCTGCGAGCTTGCGGAATGACTGGAAGAGAAGAACCTTGCAATGTAGGAGGAACGTCACCCTGACCAACTCTAGCTCGCGATGAGGAAGAACCTCGTAATACTGCAGGAGCAGTGCTCGACGCATGCTCTCTATGTCGTGAGACCTCTCTCCTCAAAGCCTTATTTTCCGGCTGAAGAACTTCCCCAACTTGATTGATCTCAAAAGCCTCTAACAGCTTGGCTCTCAGCGCGTTAACTTCCTTTTGGATTGAGGCACCAATATCCTCCATCTCTTGAAGCCTGTCCTTCAGGTTGGCGACGAGCTCAGTTTGCTCTATAAAGCGCTTGTTCCTCAGTCGCAGAGATTTGCAGATCCTCACAAAAGTGTGACGAACTTAGGAGCTTACATCGGGCCCCAGCAACCTTCCCAATTGAGAAGTGGCAGGAATATAATCATCAACATCAATCAACTACAAACAATAAGGAAGCAATGAGAATGGAGACTGAGAGAAGAAAGTATGAATCGCTAGAGCTCAAAGGGAATGGAAGAATGCTGGGAAGGTTGAAACGACGGACGAAAAGTAGCTGTTCTAGGAAACCTTTAAGTGTTGCTAATTATAGTGCACAGACCACGAAGCGGGTGCCGCCAAAATCAGTTCTCCAACTTTTGAAGAGTTGCACGATATATGAAACAACCATTATGGCAAATCATTTAAATTTATTGAGCCTAAAGCATGGCCCAACAAACTTAGGGGTAATTGTGGGTACCCGGAATTAGGGTGATGGGCCTGGACGAGTAACCCAATTTTGGCGGCCCAAAGTCCAGACCCCCCTATCTTCCAACTGATTATGACCCAGTCACCTCCCACGATCCCATTAGGCGAGGTTCTCGGTAGGGTTGGAAAACGTGGGGGAGTCCAACACCCCCACTTACTAAAATGTACATGTATATATTGAACCCTAGGTTCGGGGCAAAGGACAAGTTGTATTCTTTGTTACCACTCTTTGGAGTATATAGAAATAACACTGACTGCACCACCATGGACGTAGGCACACTTTTACTGAACCACGTACATCCTTTATTGTGTGATTATCATTTTACATTCCTTACTCTCACTTGGTGATTGCCTTTCTCTTATCTATTTGTGTTGCATAATAATTGTCACCACAATAGGTTTACGGATGTCAGGCACAAGCAGCACATTGTTAAGGGTAAGCTCTTTTCTTGAGGTCATCTTCAGAATAATATTTCCTTGTCCCAGAACTTTAAAACTCGAAGAGTTTCCCATAAAGAGAGTCTCCTAATTTTCTAAAGGTTTATAATTGGTGAACATCCATTTGTTTGCACAAATGTGGCGAGTAGCCCCAGTATCCACCCAACATTCCTTGGTATTTTCTACCAAGTTACATTCAGTCTGAGATACCATCAGAAATGTTCTCACACTCCGTGACATTTTCTTGTGCAATTTTCTTCTTAGAGTTATTTGATTTGCAGCACTCGCTTAAGAGGTGTCCTGGCTTGCCTCAATGTAGCATTTTCCTTTAAACTTCTTTCTTTGCTTATATGTTCCTTCCCCATCACGCTTACATTTGGATTTAGGACCGTTAACCACATATGCCTTGGACTCCATGATGTTCTTTCCACTTTTTTTTAGATTCACGGTTGTCTTCTTCAATCCGCAGTCGAACTACAATTCTTCAACATTCATCTCTTTGCGTTTGTGCTTGAGATAATTTTTGAACAAATTCCAAGATGGAAGCAATTTTTCAATTATTGTAGCCACTTGAAATGAATCACTGACATACATTCCTTCAGCATGGATGTCATGAAGAATAACCTGAAGTTCTTGAACTTGTTTAATAACGAGCTCGGAGTCAATCATTTTGAAGCCTAGAAAACGGCCCATGATGAATTTCTCCATTCAAGCGTCTTCAATTTTGTACTTCTTCTCCAAAGAATTCCATAATTCTTTTGCGATTTTCATAGTGATGTACATGTGATACAGTGTCTTGTCTAAGTATGTCAGGATGTAGTTACAGCACAGATAATCAGAATGTTTTCATGCTTCAACAGTAACAACCTTTTCAGTCGCATCACCTTCTTTCAAAGTTGGACAATCGTCATACACGAGCCTTGCCAATTGGAAAGTCGTGAGGTAAAAGTACATCTGTCCTTGCAAACGTTTGAAATCAGCCCCAGTAAATTTTTTCGGTTTCTCCGCATGTGGCATGGTTACGGGGGCAACAAAAGGAGCATGTGTCACATTCACCGTAGGTGGAATGTTCACGGTAGGTGGTGGAACGGTGATTGCATTTTCTGATTCCATTTCTATTATAAAAACATAATTTTTATCAATGATAGTATTCATTTGTAATGAAATTATCAAAACATAATACAAAATTCTATACACCAATTTCCTCAAAATATAATTAATATTAACTGAATTCTAACATGAATTCTAAATAAATTTGGAATCATATAATATATAATAAAAGTTAAAAAATGCAACATAATATTCAGAATTATATGTCACATAATTAAACTCAAATATTAAACACTAGTTTATACTAGTATAAGTTAAAAAAAAATCTGTGTGACACTGTTTTTAATATGAAAAAAAATTCGGTACAAAACAGAATTAAAATTTTTAAATTAAAAACTTCTATAAAGAGATTTTAAAAAAATTACAAATAAAATTTGTATTTTCTGAAACTGAGTATATAAATAGTGCAAAAATTAATTTCTGTAACACGTGTTTTATTAAATTTCTGTAATAAAACAATATGTCAATTCCAATTTTCTGTAAAAACAGATTTATTTTACACTAATAAAATTTCTGTAATAAAAAAATTTATGTACACAATATAAACATTAGAACAACAATTAATTCGTCTTAAGATTGTTATGTCTACTATTTAATTAATACAAAAGTACCGAATTACAAATAATTATAATAATTACAGAACTAAAATGAGATTGCATAAATTAAAAGAACTTACTTGAATTTGAAGAGAAATAATAAAATTAGAAAATTCGAGTCCTATGGTATCACACAGTTTTTTTAAGACAAATTAATTCCCTCTATAGGTGCTTTAAGGCTTGAATTATTATCTCCCAAGATATAACGAATTTCGAAACAAATCAAAAAGCACTGCTATGAATTGATTCCATCGAACTCAATTTTGTGTCTTTTCTCAAACCATAAACTGGACAGGATGAACAGTAAGTGCATAAAATAATTTTGGTTTTTCTGGAATGCTGGGTATGGGCTGTGAACAGGTATCTTGCGTAGGGACCACCCCCAATCTAGGTGTCTTTTGTGATGTCCGCTTAGGATAACAGATTCCCCTGGACTTGCCGATAGAGCACGAATTAAACACCAAAAGTAGATGCCCTTGTGTGTCATAATGTATGCTTGTATGATCAAGTGTAATTCTGTTGGAATAGACACTTTTATTTTTCTAAGTGTGGTATAAAAATGTCCCACCTTTTCCAAAAAAATGAAAGGTCACATTAAAATGAGCGATTTGGTTGTCCAACCTTACAAGGCCTTAACAAAGACCGATGTCTTAATTAATAATGATGGCCTTGTGTGATTGTGCACATAGTACGTGCTCAGGGACAAAAATGTTATAATGTTGAACTAGTCTATTGTGTTTTAATGTGTAAACTATAGTTTAATGTTCCACTAAATCCTATCATTGTGGTTAGTCCCGACCCTGAAATTTTGGTGCCTTAGGCGAATAATCAAATGGGGTTCTCTATACATACTAAAAAAAAATCTTTCAATTTTTTTTTTTGATAAGCAAATGATACCATAAAAACAACCCGCCTAAGGGGGCGGAATCCCGTATACAGGAAGTATACCAAGCACAAAAAAAAAAAAAAAAAATCTTTCAAATTAAAAAAGGTGTGTTCCTCTCTTATTTTTTATGCCAAACTATCAATTAAATTATCAAATTTTATTTTTGTTAGCAAGTCTTTTTCATTTTTTTGTATCTTTTTCTCAATTGTATGTTTTATAAATTTTTATTTTGATTTTCAAAACGTTCTAAATATTTTGTTCTGCGTGTTCCTTTTCTAAACCTTCTAAACAATGATGTTCTATATGTTGATTTTCTCTCAAGTTCGTTGCGAAACCTATTTGTTTTTGTAGTGTATGATCCTTGAATGAATAAATACATTTTTGTTATTAGATGACGGAGCGGGTGAATATTTCAAATGGAAAATTCGAGCATAGATAAATGAGGAGAGATGAAGAGTACAATGTCAGAGAGGAGGGAGGAGAGAGAGTGGGAACAAGGGAGAGAGGCGAGCGGGTGAGTGAGCGACAAAGAGAGATAGAGAGAGAGATGGAAGAGAAGTAGAAGAATGAGAGAGATGAGAGCTTTTGCTTTGGGTTTTATTGATGGTGAGGGTTGAGATAGCCTAATGTGCGAGAGAGAAGAGATGTTTTATTTTTGGTTTTGTTTGGTGTGTGGGGTTTTAAGAAGTGGGTTGGGTGAGATTTTTGGGTTTGGACTTATTCTAAGTAATTGATTTAACCTTTAAATTGGATCATTTTTTAGCCTATTGTAACCATAAATGAATTTAGTTTAATTTAGTTTGGGGCCTTTGTTTTAGAATTTGTTATAATTGGACCAAACTAGAAAATTTATTGTCGAGAATACTTATTTCTGGTAAAAATTTCCAACTACGCTCAACATATGCTATCGTATCCATGATTTAATTTGTAGAAATCGAATTTTCCGCCAAAAATTAAATTATTCATTCTTCATACTACATTGCCATCTTCAAGTTCAAATGTTTTAGATAGTAACACGCATAACATTGAAGATTGTCCGACCTTCTCAGTTCTAAGATCACGATACACAAACTTAAATACTCAACCAACCCTTATTTTCCGTTCTCTTAAATCAGTTATTCATTACAATTCCCAATTAACATCGATTATAACTCCGTTATGTAGGATGTCTTTTTTTTCTTTTTTAAAATTCGTAATGGAGCCATTTTTCTGAACAAATCAATTAGTGTTACATCACCATTTTTTCTTTTCTAAAACAACTTCAGAATTACCTACCAATTTATAATGCATCAACTCTGCAACTAAACAATACCAAACAAACATTCAATATCCGATGGATCAAGCCCCTATCACAATATTTAAAACTTAATACCGATGGTTTCAAGTCTCATACAATGGGTCGGGCTGCTATAGGAGGATTTTTTATAAACCACCATTGGCAATTTATTAGTTCTTCTATAATAAACATTTGGATCATTACTTTAGACACGGTGGGTTCTTCTCTATTGAATATACCTAGGGCAATGTCAAGGTTTTACATGTCTTGAAATTGAAATAGAATGTCAAATTATTTTTTTAAAAGATCAACGGGAAGAATGTACCCAGTACACATCCTTAGGATATGGGTGCAACGTCACTTACTCGGACTTTTTAGCATGCCACATTGCGGTTCGGTTTTAGAGAAGCTAACATTTGCGACTACCCGCATATTAATTTTCTAGAGCTTTTTGTGATATGTAAATGTGTCTAGTGCACGTGTGGCTACTTGTAATCAATGCTGTAAAATATCACTAATATAATAAATGTTCTTTGTATGGGAATATAATATTAAACTAAATCATTTTATTTTTAACGTTTACAATTTTGTATGGATCGCACACAGTTTGTGTTCTTGTTAAATTAGTGCAGCCCTTGCATATATGATTCGGTCAAAGTAGGAAGCCTGGCAATGTATTTATGATAACAAAATAATGTACTTTTCTTATAGTAGAGTTTACGATGTTCAAAACGGGAATCTTTCTCAATATTCAAAAAATTTATTAACCCGATGGTGACAATTGGTGAATGTCAAGGAGCATTTAGAATATTTATAGATTAATGTGATTAAATTACATCTTTTAAAATACAAAAGAAAAATACCCGAAGCATAGGAGAGCGTGAAAGGGACAAAGAAAATAGACGAAAGAGTGTATCAGGATTCGATGTGCCAGAAATATTCAAAGACTGATAATATTAAAACAACTTCAACTTTTTCAAGTTGCTTACATGAAAACACGTTTAGCCAACTTTTTCAACTTTTTTATATTTCTCAATCCATATATATACTCATATATGATCACCAAATGTATCCATCACAACATTTCTGACCAATACTGAATATCATACAATGAGTTCCAATGGCTATAAGTTGACAGTTATTGCACTTGTTGCTTGTTTGATTTTCTCGTTTTGTGCTTCTACCATGGCTTCACCACCACCACTTAAGGTGGGATTTTATTGGAGAACGTGTCCACATGCTGAGATAATTGTAAGAAAGGCTGTAAACAAAGCTGTGTCTAAGAATCCGGGGATTGCAGCTGGCCTTATTAGGATGCACTTCCATGACTGCTTTGTAAGGGTACGTGTATATGTATATATATAGTGCTGATTTGTATTTATCTAAATATTATTGATCAAACACTTAAAAAAAAATTTATGATGTTTGCATTGTATGGTTCAGGGTTGTGACGCATCGGTGTTATTGGATTCTACACAAGGAAATATTGCGGAAAAATCACATCCAGCAAATAGTCCAAGCCTTCGGGGTTTTGAGGTGATTGATCAGGCAAAAGCTGAAATCGAGTCTATTTGCCCAAAAGTTGTCTCGTGTTCAGACACAATAGCGTTTGCCGCCCGCGATAGTGCTCTCAAAGTTGGAAACATAAACTATGCTGTTCCAGCTGGACGTCGTGATGGTCGTGTTTCTCTCATTGGGGAGGTGGCACAAAATTTACCACCACCTTCGTTTAATGCCGAACAATTACAAGACAACTTTGCACGAAAAGGGTTGTCGCTCGATGAAATGGTAACCCTCTCTGGTGCACACTCAATCGGCGTATCTCATTGCTCTTCCTTTTCAAACCGCCTTTATAACTTTAATGCCACACACCACCAGGACCCTTCTATGGATTCAAAATATGCTGCATTTTTAAAAACGAAGTGCCCTCGTCCATCAAATAATGGACAATCTCGTTTTGATCCAATGGTTGGTCTTGACGTCACACCTAACCGATTGGACAACAAATACTATATAGATTTAAAGAATAACAGGGGGTTATTGACTTCGGATCAAACATTAATGAGCAGTCAGTTAACGACCCACATGGTGACTTACAATACAATGCATGGTACGGCATGGGCAAAAAAATTTGCGGCTGCAATGGTACGCATGGGCTCCATTGATGTCCTCACAGGCAGGCAGGGGGAGATAAGGAGGAATTGCCATTTCGTGAATTACGTTGTCTAGGCAGTTTGCTGGAGATATTTGAGATTTGTTTAACATCTGTGGGTTTCTTTCATTGTTATATATGCTGATTGCCGTAAATCATTTTCTAAATAGTAACCATTCGTTTATTTTGTCCTCTTGATAAAAGTAGTCCATCGATTTCAATCAATTCTAATAGGAATCCGCTTCTCAAATTTCTTAATTGTTTAGGCTAAGGGCATCTCTAAACGAAGGAAGCAAAAATATACCTGTTACCTTATGGGTTGAAACCAGGACTTCTGTATCGACAAGACCAATGGTTCAATGAATATTTTTTACTCATTATCTATATACATAATATTATTTATTATGGTAAACTATTGCATGCAAATGAATAACTATAAAGGAAAAGTTATAAAAGTTATCACCCAATTAATTGTATTACTGTTTACGGTTTAGGATCCCATTATACATATCATTTTATGCATGGGAAAATTTTGGTCTATTTAGTAAGTTCTAATGATTTGTCATTTCAATCATCACTACAAGAAAAAAGCCTTTTTATGATGTTTTTTAAGTGTCATTAAATGCATTTTATGACACTTTAATTTTTCATAAAAAGCGTCATAAGTTTGAGTGTCATAATTGATACCCATAAAAAGTGTCATCTTAGGTAACGATTTTATATGCCTTTTTTTTTCAAAACTGTCATATTTGCTACAAAAAAAGATCATAATATACTATATAATATGTCATATTTAATTTAAAATGCACCATGATAAACAGTTTTCGAAATTTTAAAAAAGTCATATAAAGCATTTAATCACATGAGGGTTTAATATAAACGACCATAAATTAAGCATATAATAAAAAAAATTAATAATCAATAATAATGTCATAGTTGTAAATAAATCTAAACAAAAACTAATATTCATAGAAACATGTCTTGAAATTTATTGCATTCAACCCTTTTCAATGTATATCATTCACATAAAAATAATGATCTATTACATGTACTGTTAGATTTACCCACTATTTACATCATCAAAAAAATGTACATCCAAAAATCACGGATATATGCGCCAAAGTCAAAACTACACTAAATCAAATTGGTTTAACACATCAACAAACTTAATTCGTCTATCAAAACTAATACTCCTCCGTAGTAATAGTCACTTCATAGTGTTTGGCAACAATGTGCCGAAATCCTCTTTCCATTTGGATTCACGGTCTTGTTGTCCTACAATGATACACCTTTACATGCAGTAGATGCTCCTGCATAAGTTCAAAACATTAAGTCACATATTCGACAATGATGATAACAATTTCACAACTTGCAAATCAAGTTCAACTTAAACATAAATGTAATGATGGGCCAATATCATTCCAAATTTTTCCAATTAGTGATCTTAATATATGTGTATAAATTGACTTACATTTGGTCGTAGAGTGTCCGACTCCTAAGTTACCAAAAAATTCAACTAAGAAATAAAATTGACTTACACGAGCATGTTTCATGGACATACAATGGCATTTTACTAAGAATTTGAATTTTGGAGATGTTATATGCATTATATAAATCTAAGCTTCCACTCATTCAATCCCACTATGCTATTAGAGAAATTACAGAACAGTTATTGCAAATTACATATGGAAGTTTTTATGTGTCTCACTGGAAATTACAGACTCATTGAGATATATGGGTGCACTAATTAGAGCAATACTGAACCGATTAACTGATCACTGGAAATATAGCATACCCACATACATATATGAATTACATGTAATGATATTTGGTTCAATAGGTACATAGAGAGAGGGAGAGAGATCCATAGATACCATATATGTTGTAATGGCAAAAAGGTGGGAAGGAAGAGAGATGGTGTTTGTGATGAGATGAAGCAGATTTGAGAATCTCTTGTTGGCCTAATTTTTTTTCTAGTATCATCATATGCATTCATCAACAAGAGTGAATGTTAATTTCTGGAAAGTTATGTGGCTTTTATGGAAATATTTGTATTGAAAATAGTGTTGAGTTGTGTACATACCTGTTTCCTTATCGTGCACCGAATTGATCCACGTCCCAGGTATAACAGTGATTCCAACTAGCGTGAAAAATCATGCACTAAAAGAACAAATGTAGTAGAACATTATGGAAAACATGTACATATATATATGGATGACTTTACCACATGTATTCTTTCATGATTTCATGCCTATTCATAAACTACACAGTAGACCATGGTGGTCATGTCATTGTCTGCTTGTGTTTATAAACACATGGCATATCATGATAGTAACATATCATAGCAATTGGTCATGAAACTAGGGTTATAACTTATACCAATCTTTCATTTGGTGTATGTGCTTTGTCCAATAAGAGAGATTTCAGAAATAAATTTATGTACCAGCAAGATAGATTGACATGTTTTATGGCTGGTCACTATACAAATTTAATTTTACTAGTTGACATGTTTTATGGCTGGTCATTATACAAATTTTATGTTACTAGTAAACCTAACCTTTTCTTTTTTGGCTTCCCTGTAACTAATGCGGGGATGAATCAATCTATACACAAGTGTGGTAGAATTCAACAAATTTTGTTATTTAATCTATAATACTAGGACTTATAATATGGGTCCAAAAGGACCAAATCGTCCATCATCTGCCCATAAACAAATTGCCCAAATCCACCTTTAATGTTGTAGTTTAATAAAGAGTTATGTAGGTAATTATGTCGGATGAAGGGAAGGTCTGAACAAATGAGCTTGCAAGTAAGTTTGGTCCAGAACCTCCACTTACAAACCCGATCCAAATTCGATCCGCAAATCGCCTGTGGGTATATAATCGTTTATGAAATTTGTAAACGTGTTCTTGAATGATGTTCTTTTTCACTCATAGATAGCATATCTGTATGAATACCATTTAAGATGCATGAACCCTAAGTCAGATCGATGTTGTTTTTCAACAAATGCAAAGATTGCCAATAAAAGACCAAAAACTCTTTCAAATCATCCAAGTAAGCAAGAGAAGATGAAAATTTAATCATAAAAATTAAAAATAAAAGGCTAATTGAGAGCACCTTCATCAAAGCCCAGATGTTGAAGTGTGCTCTATATTACTGGTAGGTCATGCCTCCATTTCCAATGTCTAACATATACGGATCTACTAAGAATTCAATTACTACAAGCTAACTAAGAAATATATAAGCATTGTTGGGAAAACAAAAAATAGATTCGCGTAAGCCTAAAAGAAGAGGTCTTCATCAATTGGCAGTTGGCATGTCGTTCATTTCCTCGTCCTTTTAGTAAGATATGTTTCATGTATGAGACGTAACAAAGCAAAGTCGCTAACCTGTTGTGATCGATACCTTATTATTGTACTTGAAGTAAAATTGAAATAAGTGCAAGAATAATAGATGCGCGCGTGTGTTTGTGGCACATGTATGAAAATATATGTTTTATTCATGAAAATAAATAAAAACTCAGACTAATTGTAACATCATACATCTAACGGTTTGCCCAGTCCTCTAAATTTTATGGTAGATTTGAGCGGATTGCTATATGCCATCAAGCAACAAAAAGGAAACAATAAACAATTTGAAACAACATGTCATAGAGAAATTATGAGCAACATCCATATATGGTAAAAGGGTAGAATTAAAATATTGATAGATATGTTTAAAAAATATGAACTTCTATCATTTTATTCAACTACCAAACTTTAAAAAAATCAGAGAAAATGAAAATTTTAGACAAAATTAAAATTCAGAAAATATTGAAGCAAATGAAATCTTAATTTTCTAAAAGTAGAATAAAAAGGCCGATAGTAAAAAAAGTTCTCCTATTGTAAAATATGTGTTTTAATCCAATTCATTCAGGCACAAACTAGTAGTTTAGTAATAGAAAAAAAGGTCAAATCACTCAATTACTGGACACAAAAACAATAGTGTCTTAATTCCAGAGGTTTCTTTACTACAAGAACGTATTTTAGCTAATTTTAACTTCTTCTTGACAACGATGTACCAAAATTTTCTTTTATGAATCCACAATTTGTAATTTAATCCATCATAGGGCATACTATATATAAGAAAATCCCTAGAAAAAATGAACCCCGAGTGTGACACATCAGTACTTGGATGTTAGCAGAATGCTACCTTGTCTGAGAACTTATAGCGTGGGATCTTTCAAGTCAGTTGAGCCATTTGTTATAAGACACAGTCCTTGTGTGCAGACAACTTAATGATGGATATCCCTCCCTTCACTTGATATAGTATCACAAAATGACATTATGTCCCCCTAGATCTCTACATAAAAAATGCAATTCAGCGAAATGTGATTTTGTAGTGTGCATAATCATCACCAAATCAACACAAGAAATTCATTACATATAGCGGTGAGCAGAGGGTCTGGTAGCATGTCCTTTAACTGGTAATGCATGCCATCTTCCTCATTTAGATATGAAAGAGGAGGGAAATCCACATTTAGATAATAACTCCTTCGTGCAGTCAATCTAACAAAAATAATCAAACACCCCTTTGTAAGCAATTACAATGAAAAATATCATAAACAACGACATTTATATTAAAATTACAGTGACCTACCAATTAGAAAATGAAATATCGTTCCCAAATTAGAATCAAGCTGATGTAGGGCACATGAACATTGCTATAGATCATCTATGATGTGTCTGAAGTGACATTGGTTCAAAATAACCAACCACACAACCAAACCTTACAAATTCTATGTGCTCACCTTACTGACTCAACCATCACAATTAACCTCAAGACAAAGTGTTCCATCTTAGGCAAAATCCAAATAGAGGCTCATCAAATACTAAATGACTCATGTTTGATGAATGGTTTCTTTCCACTTTGTTTGGAAAATGGAAAACCAAGTCCAGAAATCAAATTAAGATTCATGTTATGGTTTAAACCGATAGAACTTGAACCATGATGGGGGAAAGTACTTGATAATGGTGGTTACCAGGGGGTGAAAAATGCTACATTTCCATGAAGATCCAATTGCACCGTGACACTGTACCAAGATACTCACCATTGCTACAGTTTTCAACCCCCATTTGATCTTTGTGGGAAACCAAGAAAATTGTGGGAGGACGTGTACAAATCCCTTGAGGGTGCAAAGCATTTGATTTATATTACAGGATGGTCTTTCAACCCAAAGATTGTGTTAGTGAGTGGAAAAACATTTCTCCCTCTTTACAATCAGTTCTAGTTCCCAAGACTTGGTAAAGTTAGTAAAATATTTGTGAAAACATTTGTCTTTAGTCCATGTTTTATTTAATAAAATATCTTTTATCTCTGTAAAATATCTTCGTCGGTCAACAAATGGTCTTCGATGACTTAAAGTGTAAAATCTCCACCGTGTATTAAATGTCTTAGTGATGACTAACAAAAGGTATGAGTGTTTCACTAAAATATATTAGCACTGAAAATCTAGGACTAAATGCCCCAAAAAAATATTTGTAGTAGTCATGATACAACATAACGTACGACATAATATTATTACACCAGTCATAAAGTGACATGTAGGATGCTGGGTGTTACAATGGAGACACGCAAGTCCTTGCATCCCCATGTTACCCATTCTCTGTTTCCACATGTAAAACATATATTTTTTACTCTAGGTACGCGATTCTCAAACGGAGGTCCCACACGCACGAGGAGTAAAGCTTGGTGAATTTTTAAAGTGGAAAGCAGAGGAACGTGTGGCCGTGAGAATCATGATTTGGGATGATAAAACATCGTTACCAATAATCAAGAACAAAGTAGTAATGAGGACTTCAGGTGAAGAGGCGTTGGCCTACTTCAAACACACCAAAGTAATATGGAAATTATGCCCAGATTCCACCGCAAATTCCCTACTCTCTTCACTCACCAACAAAAAACAGTAATAGTTGACACTCGCAGAGAATTATCCTCAAGTTATCGTGAAATCATGAGTTTCCTTAGTGGAGGCGACCTTTATAATGGTCGTTACGACACAGAAAAGAACTCCTTATTTCGAACACTCAACATGGAATCCCATGCCCAAGACTTCTATCAAATAAACATAGATGGAGCCAATATCCACAAAGGTGGGCCTAGAGAGCCGTGGCACGACTCTCATGCCTGTATTACTGGTGAGGCCACTAGGGTTGTATTAAAAAACTTCGAGCAACGGTGGACAAAGCAATGTGACGCTTTGTTATTAGTCCCCATTAGTACCATACCAGAACTCACTCGCGAGCCAACTCACTCGAGCATCCCTGACAAAAATGATTGGAAAGTACAAGTATTTCGTTCAATCAATCACGTGTTAGCAAGTCAGAATAATTTTACTATCGAAAGAAGCATCTATGAGAGTTATGTAGAAGCAATTAGGCATGCCGAGAGATTTATTTACATAGAAAACTAATATTTCATTGGAGGGTGCCATTTATGGGAGAACGATCAACATTGTGGGTGCACAAACTCAATCCTTATTGAGATTTCCCTCAAGTAGCTAATAAAATCAAAGCAAATGAGAGATTTGCAGTGTACATTTTGATACCAATGTGGCCAGAAGGGTTACCAGAGAGTGAACCGGTACAGAACATATTGCATTGGACTAGGGAAACAATGAAGATGATGTATATATTGATAGGAGAATCAATAAAAGAAAGTGGAGAAATTGGGCATCCAAAAGATTATTTGAATTTCTTGTGTCTTTCTAACAGGGAAGTGGAGGCAAAAGGAGAATTCATTCATCCTTATTCACCTCATATTGGAACATAATACTGGAATGCTCAAAATCATAGGTGGTTAATGGCTTATGTCCATTACAAGCTCATGATAGGTATAATGATTGACTACATTCTTATTTACTCTTCTACCTTATTTCATTTTCAGAAAATGATTCCCTAGTCCACATTTTAAAATATTATGGGGAATGAAGAAAATATTCGCTATTTTTAAAGCATAAAACACCTCTGAACATGTTTTTACTAGGCCAGATCTTGACTGGATGAAGGGGTCTAGATCTAGATCCGATCAATTATCTAACGGATCTATAAACGAATCAGCCGAACCCGGATCTATGAAGGATTTTATAATTTGGAGCCAAACCATTACTCCAATTAATATAAACATTAAACTAAAAGCATTATCATGTTTGGATTTCTCTTTGCGAGATACCCCACGCACGAATAAGGCATAGTGTTGAGATTGGTGATAAGTTAGCCCTTAGTACTTAGGGTTAACTTGAACATCTCATGATATTGCGCTAGGTTGCTTCTAGATTGAGAGGTGAGAAATATTACTATTATCTGCGAGAGAATTACGCACTTAACTGTCATGCATTTTAGTCACATGGTAATCATATCAAACCGGGCCCTGACCCGTATCCGTATTTCTTTGTTTCTGCATATACTCCTTGCCGTACAGGTGCTATACCGCATGGACACCCATATTTACATTTCTATTCCAGTTGTCATGGAGCTACAGTATATTGCGGATGTTGTAGGTTACTTGTATTAGACGCTTCTTTCTATTGTACTCTAGTTATGTTCAGTTTATTTATTCGGGCGTGTTACCCAAGTTATTACACTAATTTATTCTATTGTAATATTTATGTGTAATAATCGATGTACTATTTGTATTGGTGTGTTCACCGACAGCTTATTCGGTGATATTTATTATATTCTCATTCTTCATTCATCGACTTTTGATATCCACCGTTTTTGCAAATATGATTGTCTAAGTGTTTTTCTTTTATTTTCAAAATTTTAAATTTGATAGTCGGTTTTCTAAAATGATTGGTGGTTATCTCATACTATTATTTTAATCGACAGTGATGCTGAGAATGGACCATCTATGATTCCTGTGATTATTACAGTATTGGGCTGGCCACCTGTTATTTTAGTAGGCGGGTTGTCACAACCTCCCAAACATTTATTCCTAACCTTTGATCATTCATTACAATTTTTATTATATAAAGTATAATACAACAGTTAAAAGGAAGAACTCATTTAACTTTTGAAAATAACATGCTTAATATCTTACAAGTAGAATAATGGAGCTCTAACGATAGGATGATTGATGGTTGAAAGAGGCGCATTTTCCTATATCACTTATGGCACCAATATGAAATGAGGTGGGGCTTCCTCGGTTGCTTGAGGGTATTTTTCTAACAAGTGCTTTGACTGCAAAAATGAGGAGAAGAAAATGGAGGACATAAAGATAACGAAAACTTGATGGGTTTGACGCATAGAGCAATTAGGGCGTTCGTTTTTTGCTGTGTTGAAAAAATGTCAGCACCTCTTCAATTCATGAAAAGTCAGTTCATGTTCCTTTTGGTGGTCTGTTTTTAAATTAGATATTTTTTATACATTTGACTATTTTACCCTCTCTTTATTGAAATATAATAAAATGGGTGTTATAAAATTTGAAACATAAACTATTTTATTATTATTATTTGGGGGTAAAAAAAATTATTTATTTTATCCTAGTCGTTCAGAATTTTTCAACAGAAAAATGTAAAAATCCCAAAATAATTTTTTCTTCTATTTTCAAAATTTTCTATTAAAAAATTACTTTTTTAGATATTTTTATTAGAAAAACGATAAACACTCCCAAAACATTTTTCTATTAAAGAAAAGGAAAATAACGGTAAGCATATTCACTTTTGGATTTCTTTTACATTCTCTTTATTAAAAAATCAAACAATTTTATCCTTTTTTTTAATTTTAAACAATTTTATCCCATTTTTTTAAATTTATAAACAATTTTATCCCCTTTAACTCATTTTGAGCCCTAGGGATTGCTCCCATCCCTTTCCAAGAATGCATATTTTTTGCCTTCATTATAGGAACTTGCTCAATTAAGACCTTAGTGATGAGTCACCTATACGTGCTTACAAATAATTTTAAACTATTAGAAGTAAAAAAGAAGGGGGTGAATTTAGGAGCTCTTACACCGATGCTTTCCAAAACATTGACAATATCATAGATCTGCCTTCTCTCAACGCTTGCAATGACATTTCATGTGATCAACTGTAATTCATATGGACTTAAATAATTTTAAAAAAAGAATCATCAAAATTAAAGAAGATATAAACACCTAACTGGGTTGCAGCATCACTTAAGAAGATACAAAAGAAGAGAATGTATAATAGAGGAGAATATAATAATGCGTGTGTGTCAATATATATATATATATATATATATATATATAAAGAGAGAGAGAGAGAGAGAGAGAGAGAGAGCGAGAGAGAGAGAGGTACTTGGAACATAGGAGAGCGAGAGATTTTTGTTTTCCACAATAGGTAGAGTTTGTAAATCCAAATTCTTTTGAGGCTGCTCAAATGGTGAAAATTAGTTGGATTTGTGATCTTTTGTTTTGTAATTCAATGCAAGTGATAGTCTATTCGTTTCTTCTTCCATTCCAACTGTCATATCCGAAATATATAATATATAGATTAGAAAAACCTTAATAACTTAGCATTAATTTTAGACACCTGGCACAACTACATCTGGAGACACCATTTTTAATATTATATATACACACACACACATACACACACACACACACACACACACACCAGATTGTGCATTGAGGGTTGATCTATACCCTTATGACGGTATTTATGTTCTTAATTCCTTAATTGAATTTTTCATTGCAGGGTTGAGCTATAAAGATTTAGGTAATTTGACATGCATGGTAGGTTAAGTCGTACGAGTTCTTTTTTTTTTTGTTAAGCAATGGTTGATGTTCATTTATAGTCATTTATGTAAATTAGGGCATTTTGTATGTTTATGTCCGTGATGGATTATTGTACATAATTTAATTAGATGTATCCAAGGTTTTCATGGGGCGAACCTTTTACACACACACACACACACACACACAGTCACTTTATTTTACATGCTCCGATACATACCATTTTTTTAAATAGCTAAAAAATGAATTGTTTGATGAAACTTCATGTATATGATCTCCTTAGTGAAGATATCATCTCCAAAAGTTTTCATCAAAAAAATCAGTAAAAAAGTGGGAGAGATGGGGTGATAAACAAAACGAATTGCTTAAATATAAATTTATGACCATGGAAACGTTTGATGATCATCTCACCCACCTTTTAATTAAATGTTTCGTTGAAAAAATTTGAAGAAATTTCTCACTATGGAGATCATATCCATGAAGTCTCATCAAAAAATTCCATTTTTACTATTTTAAGAAATTTGTCAATTATATATATATGTGTGTGTGTGTGTGTGTGTGTGTGTGTGTGTGTGTGTGTGTGTGTGTTAATTGAAATTTAGTACTTTGAAGTTTTATCGAATTTGTATTCCGGTACCAAATGTTTTAAAAGTGGAACATAAAATCTCAATCTTTGCTAGTTAAAATACTTTCATCTAAAACCTTTATTTAATTAGTGATTTTCTACATTAAGGTTTGATCACTTTTGTCGAAAACCAAGTTGAATGACTTTTGTCGAAAAATAATTAAATCACATTCGTGGAAAATGCACATATATACCCAATTTAATTTTCACTCAGTAATGGTTGGATTTTTTTGTGGAACTTTTTGTGGATGATCTACTCAATGTTTAGATCATTTATATTATATTTGATTAAGAAATAAATAAATATATATATATATATATATATATATATATATATTAGTGTTTTTTAAAATAATTCGTTAGACTTTTTCCATTAACTTTACCCCCAATTTTTCGTCACCGCCTAAACTTTCAATTTCTAGACTTATCCTCCTTGCAGTTCCAAAATGACTTCAAATACCCTCTTATGCTAACATCTTTAACTCTTTGGAAGAAAAAGGCATGTGGTTCCAATGTGAGTTTTTAAAAGGTCACTCTTGTCCTTTAAGATCCAAATAAAAACAACATTTTCATCTATCTTTCTCTTCCCCCTCTTACATGGTTGCACACCTCTTCTCTCTTCTCTCTCTCTCTCTCTCTCTCTCTCTCTCTCTCTCTCTATCTATCTATCTATCTATATATATATATATCACACACACACATACACACACATGCGTACACATGAACACTTACATATTTAACCACACGATGACATACAGAAAACCAAATATAATATCTATTAATGGTGGATTTGGGATTAGGGATCTAACAATGGTGGCTATCGTTTTGGCTGGTTGTGATGGTAAGGGTTTTGATGGGGTTATTGGAGTATGAATGGGGTTTGGATGGGGTTTGCATTGCATGTGGTGTTTGGGGTTTGGAAAAAGGGGAGGGTGGTTAAGGGTTGTTACTAAAGCGTTGGGTTATTTTTTTCTTTTTTAAATTTATTGATATTTTGGGGATTTGATTACAACTTTGCTTTTTCTAGGGGCATTCTTATTTAGATCCTATTAGACTTTTTTTAGACATTCTAGTCTCACCATGTTTTTCTCTTACATATAAGTCCTACTCCTATGTTTTTGGAACTTTTTTTTCACAATTTTGCCCTTTTAAAATCAACCATCAATAACATAATGTTACCCTTTTTTTAGTGGTTGAACTTTTTTTAATCTTCAAATGATCATAACTTTTAATTGACATATCCGTTTTTCACAAAATTATTACTTTTGAAATCTGCTCGATGAGATCTATCAAACAAGATTCATGAAGCCTGTATAATTTTGAAGAAAAAAAATTATACAGATAGTAACCTTTACTCTATGCACCAGAAAGAGAAATAAGTTAATATCTGTAACATTTTTACAAACAGTAACATTTACTGTGTTAATATTACACAATATATATATATGTGTATATATATATAAATACACATACATACACACACACACATAGTGGATCCAAGCCCTTTTTTTTTCAAGATTATCTTATTTTTAATGGTCCACGATATCCAACAACCTTCATCAGAGTTTCGATTTTGGGTGGGTAGGCCTGGCATTGGGTTAGGTTTATATCTATAACATTTTTATAAACAATAACATTTATTGCGTTAACATAGTTTGTGTGTCTATATATATATACAGTGGATCCAAACCCCTTTTTTCGATATTATTTTATTCTTAACGGTCCGCGCTAGCGGCATCCAATCCGCACCATCACCCACCCCCATTGTCAGAGCTACAACAATGTTCATCAAAGCTCTAATTTGGGGTCACATGGGGTGCCGTTGGCGCGAACCTTAGGAAATAAGAGAAGGAGATCCTATTTGGGGTGAGCAGGGTTGGAATTGGGTTAGGCTTATATCTGTATCATTTTCACAAACAGTAATATTTACGGTGTTATAACACCATATATATATATATATATATATATATATATATATATATATATATATATATATATATATATACGGTTGATCTAAGCCTCTTTTTTGTGATATTGTCTTATTTTTAATGGTTCGTGCTAGTGGCATCCAGTCCCCACCCCTACCCACCACCATTATCGAAGAGACAACAACCTTCATCAGAGCTCTGATTTGGGGTGACATGGGCTGCCACTCGCGCGAACCTTAGGAAATAAGAGAATATTGGATAAATGGGGTTTGAATCCGCCGGAGCTCCAGTTTGGGGTGAGTAGGGTTGCCATAGGGTTGAGTTTATATCTCTAACATTTTCACAAATAGCAACACTTATTGTGTTATGACATATATATATATATATATATATATATATATATATATATATATATATATATATATACGGTGGATCCCATGATATTATGTTATTTTTAACGGTCCTTGTTAGTGGTATCTAATCCCCACCACGACCCACCCCTATTGTCGGAGCTCTAAAACCCTTCTCAGAGCTCTGATTTAGGCTGACATGGGATGCCACTGGCGCGGACCTTATGAAATAAGAGAATATTAGATATTTGGGGTTTGGATCTACCGGAGCTCCGATTTGGGGTGAGTAAGGGTAGCATTGGGTTAGGTTTATATCTGTAATATTTTCACAAATAATAAATATTACTGTTAGTGAAAATGTTACATCACCAATCCATGCCACCTCAAATCAGAGCTCTGATGAAGGTTGTTGGAACTCCAACAATGGTGGTGGGTGGTGGTCGGATTGGATGCCGCTAGTGCGGATCATTAAAAATAAGATAATATCGGGAAAAAAAGGTTTGGATCCACTGTAAATATATATATACCTTGTTATAGGAACATAGTAAATGTTAACGTTTGTGAAAATGTTACAGATATAAACCTAACCCAATGCCACCCCTACTCACCCCAAATCGGAGCTCTGGTGGATCTAAACCCCATTTATCTAATATTCTCTTAATTTCAGTGGTCCGCGCCAGCGACACCCTATGCCAGTACTACCCACGCCAAATCGTAGCTTCAATGAAGGTCTTTGATGCTCTGACAATGGGGGTGTGTAGTGGTGGGGATTGAATGTCGCTAGCGTAAGCCTTTAAAAATATGGTAATTTAAAAAAAAAGAGGTTTGGATCTACCGTGTGTGTATATATATATATATATATATATATACATTGGGCAATATTAACTCAGTAAATGTTACTGTTTGTGAAAATGTTATATATATAAAACTATTTCATAAATATATTAACACAGTAGGTGCTATTATTTGTAAAAATGTCATAGATGTAAAACTATTTCATTTTTTGGTGTATACAGTAAAGCTTAATATCTGTGACATTTTCACAAACAATAACATTGACTGTGTTATCACATTACACGGTATATATATATATATATATATATATATATATGCTCCTATTTTAAAGGTCTGCACCACCGGCACCTAATGACACTCCTACTCACCCCAAACCGGCGCTCCGGAGGATCCAAATTCCATTTATCTAATAGTCCCTTATTTTCAAAGGTCCGTGCCAACGGCCCCCCGTGCCACTCCGGTAAATGCAAACCTTATTTATTCAAAAGTCTCTTATTTTTAAAGGTCCGCGCCAGTGGCACCACATGCCACCCCTACCCACCCCAAATCGGAGCTCTGATGAAGGTCGTTGATTCTCCAACAATGGTGGTAAGGATTGAATACAATTAAGACCTTTAAATATAAGATAATTTTGGAAAAAAGAGGGTTTGGATCCACCGGATATATATATATATATATATATATATATATATATATATATATATATATATATATATATATGTATATATATATATATATATGTATATATATATATATATATATGTATATATACTGCATAATATTACCACAGTGAATGTTACTGTCTGTTTGTGAAAATGTCACATAGATAAATCTATTTCATATTCTAGTGCATACAGTAAAGTTTACTATTTGTGTAATTTTTTTCTTTGAAATTTTATAGTCTTCATGGATCTTGTTTGATAGATCTCGTCGAGCAGATTTCAAAAATAGTAATATTGCGAAAAATGGATTTGTGAATCAAAAGTTATGATCATTTTAATATTAAAAAAAAGTCCAACCACTTATGTAACTTCCTATAGGAAGTTACGAATGATTAGTTTTAAAAAGGGTAAAATTGTGAAAAAATTCCCTAAAAAGTTGGGATATGACCTATATGATTGTTGAAAAATCAATAGGACTTATATGTATGTTTACCTGACAAATGGGACTTAAATATAATTTTCTTTTTTTTATCCCCCAATTTATTTATTTATTTATCTTTAATTTTTATGTATCTCTTTGACATTTTTTTTTCAATGCCTTTTGTAGTTATCAAAATTATTAAATTTAATATTTTATCAAATATTTCAGTTATTTTAGAAGCTCCATAATTTCGAAATGTTTTTTTCATTTTTTCCCAAAATTGTTTAAGGGGTTCACAATTTTTTTAATGTTTTTATTTGATTTTTAGAATTTTTCAATATGTTTTGTTTCAAATATTTTATTTTGTTTTTATATTTCCATATTTTTATAAATATTAATCTTGCTTTCAATCATTTTATATATTTTTAGTTATTTTCAATTTTTATGTAATTTTTTGTGGTTATAAATATTTTTTCCCAATTTCAATTTTTTTATTTTTACTATATTATTTAAATTTTTTAAGATTTTTCAATTTTGAGTACTTTCTTTTAAACGTTATAAATATAATATTCTAATTTCCATATCTTTTTAGAAGGCGATTCCACGAGTTGGAGTCAAAGGACGTGGAGGCCTCGTTTGATTTATTGGGCGCAAAGTTTGTCCCCGGGGGGGGGGGGGGTGGTGGAGGGACTTCACGGTTTAGAATTACTACACGGTGTTAAGTGGTGCTGAGAGACCATCCTTCTCTTGGAAGGAATTTTGGGGATCGAAGGCTACTCCTAAAGTTGAATTTTTCATATTGATCGCATCTAGATAGGCTATTTTATGGACAAAGGGATGCAGAAGAGGGGGTTGTAGGGTTGAAGTGCTTAGAGCATTTCAACAAAGCGTTGCTAGGGAAATGGCAGTGGGAATTCAACCGATCGGAGAATATGCGTTGGTGGAATATCGTGGTGGCTTGGATTACGTTATCTCGTTATTGGCGATGCCCTAGAGTGGGGCGATATGCTCACGGGGTGGGGTTAAGGAAGATAATTTCGCATGGTTGGTAGTAATCTTTCAAATCATGTTCTTCTAACTTGAATGCAGTAACAAAATTTGATTATAGAAACATAGATGGGAGTAGGGAGGCACCTTAGAGGACCTTTTCTCAGGGATCTTCCATGTTGGAAGGGATAAGGAGGGGTTGGTGGAAGATAATGTGATGATGCTAGGAGATAAAGCGGTGTGGAACTGAAAATTTGGAAGGAGATTATTCAATTGGGGGTTAGGGGAGACGGAGTCCTTCTTTGATTGGTTAGGCACGAAGATGTACCTAGTAGGGGGGGATGATAACTTGATATGGGCGATCGTCAAGGAAGGTATCTTCATAGTTAAAAACTACTACATAGTGTTAAGTGCTGTTGAGAGAGCGTCTTTCCATGGAAGGAAGTATGGAGATCAAAGCCTCTTCCAAAAGTTAGATTCTACGGACAACGTCTAGACAAGTTATTTTATCGACAAATGGGATGCAAAAGAGGGGGTGAAGAATCACAAGCCTATTTTGGTTGTGCAATAAGGAGGAAGAGATAACCAATCATTTGCTTCTGCATTGCTAAGTGACGAGGGGCCTGTCGAATGTATTGATATCCCTAGGTCGGGTCAATGAGTAAAGTCATAGATAGTGAGTGAGGTTATGGTATCTTGTAAGGTACCTAAGGGATGGAAGGGAGAGAAGAATGTGTGGAGGCTGGTGATTCGTATCGAATATTACACATCTATACCCTCGAAACTTAAGCATTTTAGCCCCCTCGGATACCGTAATTGCTATTATTATGCTTGTTAATCAGACAACCTCCGTTTTAAGAGGTAACACTTTATTTGAGGTATTATTGAGCTTTTATAGGTGTTATGGTGCTTAGTGTGAAGTTTCGTCACCTTTCGATAAAGTCCCATCAAAGTTCACAAATTCAGGGGCATTTCGGTAGTTTCACACCTCAAAATTATTGTCCGAAGTAGTCAGAGAAGTTATAGATCTCGGGCTATGCTTCGTGTGGAAATAATGGTTCTTGAATCATAATCCGAACGAAGAAAACAAGGACCTTTAATCGGGGAAGAAATATAAGATTTTATTTAATTATTATTTTATTTAAATACTAACAATTTGAATAGTTCCCCTCGTGTCCTTCTCTTCTAATTTCAATTTGCAGGCTTCAACATTAATGGAGATTTTGGGAGATATTTCGGGTTTCGCATGGGTTTTGGTTTCATCCAAAATTGGATCCTTACGTTCGAATTTGGAGCTCGGGTTTTGTTATACGCTTATCGAAATGGGTTCCACGTTAACCAAAGTTGAAAGTTGGTCTTGGTTTGGTGTTTTCCACCATTAATGGGTTTTTGAGAAACATGGAGGTTGGTTATGTGGTCTATGTTATCGCAACAACTCTTGGGCATGGTTATCTCGGGTTTGGGCATAATAGTTGCAAGTGTGAGCTCGGGTAGTGGACGAATTGGTGCTGCCATGGATTTGTCCCAAATGATGATGGGTCTCGACTTAGTGTTACTGTGCGTGGTGTGTGTTGTGTGTTGCTGCAGCTTTCGATCGACCGGCCTAGCCCCACCGATCGATCGGTATGTCCAATTTTTGCCTAGGGAGAAGTCAGTGTGCCCTTCCACTATTCACGCGGTTGATCGGCCCAAGCCCCGGTCGACCGGTGCCCTGTTTTGTGACGAGACCTGTTACTCCCATTTTCCTATTTTCTTTTAGTTTCCCTTTTTCCTTTATGCTTAAATTCTAACTTACTCCTCCTTTTCATTTCCTTTTCCTTTTTCTCAAGTAGTATAAATAGGAGAGTTCTCTCTTTTTTTGGAGGATATCTTGTAATAATTGATGGTTTTGCTTAGTTAGGTTTAGTGAAGTCCGGGTTTGGAGAGTTTTGAGTGTGCCATTTTCTCCCTCTAGGGGTTTTCTCGTTTAGAAGAGTTTAGCCGTCATGGTTGTGTAAGAACACTATCCATTATCTTATCCATGGTTCCAAGCTTCCATTTCTTTATTTACTTGATTCCTTTATTGCTCTCTTTAAATACATGTCATTAAATATGCTTTCTAGCTAGTTTAATCTAAGTTGTGGTGGATTGAACTCACTTACGGGTTGATTTGGTTGCTTTGCTTTAGTGATGGAGTTTTACATGTTTATTTTGATTTGGTTGACCTAGTTATTGCGCCAAGGAGATTTAACGGGGTATTTCATGTATGCTCTGTATTTACCACCTTGCGTGCATAATTTTCGGGGTATTTTTTAACGCTAAGATATTATTAGACTTTTATGTGAATTTAGAGGTGTGACAAGTCTTGATTTAAGTAACTGTCGAAACGCGAAGCAATGTTAATAACTAGTGAGCTCATGTAACCATTTATACAAATTAACTCTAGGTGAGGTATATCTAGCACAACCTGTAGTTATTATTCTCTTTGTTAACTTAGTTTAAAATACACTCGCCTAAAATAATCTTTTATCTATATTATCTATTACTTTTTATTAGGATTACCCTTTTACACCTTTTATTTTTGAAGTATTAAATCAATTAATATTCTAGCAACTTGTCTTTATAGATTCTCGATACTCGGACTTGGCCGCTATACTACCTTAAAAGTGTGTAGTCATAGTTTAGTTTTTTCTATTAAGGTGGTGGAACAAAAACAACGATAAGCGTTTTGACACGCGCTACTTTTCACCCTTAAAAGTGGCTCGTGTCAAAATGCTTATCGTTATTTTCGTTTCACCGCCTTAATACAAAAATCTAAATTATGACGACACTCTTTTAAGGGAGTATAGCGGCCAAGTCCGGGTATCGAGAATCCACAGAGACGGTTTGCTAGATTATTAATTGATTTAATACTTCTAAAATAAAAGGTGTAAAAGGGTAATCCTTATAATAATTATTTTGAGTATAGTTCCTGGTAACGACTTATAAGTTTCGCATTTTCAAGAATTCGCAGCTTATCCTGGACTTTCGGCGAGGGCTTGCACATTCTTGAAAATGAGAGAATTGAAAATCATTATCGGGAAGAAAATCATTCATGGGAGCTTGAATTGGATATATTATTTGAATCCGAAGACGATTTTTCTTTTGAGAATTTTGAAATTGAGGAATGTTTTGAACCAAAAAAGTAACTTTTACCTACTTTGGAACAAACCATCCCTCAATTGGCTCATAGTATAGTAGAGAATGAAAGTGAGGATTAAATGGATGCGGTATCCATTTTCAATGAAATGATTTCTTCTTTGGTCCCCCAAAGAAGAATATTGCATTGAAAATGTTCTTATTTACTTCGAAACACAATCTTCAAGTGATGATGACTCATATCTTGAGTTTGAATTTCATTTCTCCCCATATTTATTCTATACTGTCACAACAACGCTAGTGCCCGATGAATTTGTTTCAAACTTTAAAGTGTTAAAATTTCACCGATGAGGAGTACTTGCTTGAGTTGCCTTATATGAAGGAATCTTTGCCTCAATGTTTTCCACCTCCCATTGCAATTGAAAAACATTTGGGAGAAAATTCATTTTTTTGGCCCCCTTGTGTATTTGTCACCTGTCTTATCCAAATCCCCCATCCTCCCTCCAAATTTTTTAATTGAGGATGGTTCATTTCTTTCGCCTTACATATGCCTTCCGATGTTTGAATGAAATTCCTATTTCACATAAGGGATGCATGAGAGGGAGGGTCCCCTGTTCATCCTCCAAAGTCAAATCGTATTTTGGGTGGACCCTAAAAAAGTAGCACGTGTCAAAACGTTTATCGTTGTTTTCGTTTCACCTCCTTAATACAAAACCCAAAACTATGACTACACTCTTTTAAGGGAGTATAGCGGCCAAGTCTGGGTATCGAGAATCCATAGAGACGAGTTGCTAGAATATTAATTGATTGGTAATCCTAATATAAAGTAAAAGATAATAAAGGGAAAAGATTGTTCTTATGGAGTGTATTTTAAACTAAGTTAACAAAGAGAATACAAAATATAGGTTGCACTAGATATCCTTCACCTAGAGTTAATTAGTATAAATGGTTACATGGGCTCACTAGTTATTAAGATTGCATCTCGCTTCAACAGTTAATTAAATTAAGAGTTGTTACACCCCTAAATTCGAGTAAAAGTTTAATAATTTTTTGGCGTCAATAAATACCCCGATAATTAAGCATGCGAGGTCGTAAATACGAAGCATACATGATATACCTCGTTAAAACTCCTATGTATAATAACTAGGAGAATCCAATCGAAATAAACACATAAATCTCCATCACCAAATAAAAGCAACCAAATTAACCCTATGGGATTTCAATCCAACACAACCCATATTAAACTAGCCACTAAGCATGATAAAAAAACATTAATTAAACAACTAATAAAATCAGTACAAATAAAACCAGACTTGAAAGTAAATGGAAAACATGGAAATCTATGGCACAAAGCTTAAAGTAGGCAAAAGAGACAATAAATAGTATCCACTTACATTACTGGGTGTCAAACCACGAAGAAAATGGAGGAGAGGGGTGTTATCCATATAAATCCCCCAAAATGGCACATATCCTAAGTAACTCCGAAATAAAGGAAAATGACACTGAAACTAGATATTATGTCCTCTCACAAATAAACCAAAGTTAGGTATTTATAATAAGTGGGGAAAAGTAAATAAATAAAAAGGAAAAACAAATGACAAAGGGTGTTTTAAGTTACAATTAAAGAATAAAAAGAAAAGGAAAAAAAGAAATAGAAAAAATAGAAAAGAGGGAAGCAACATAAATATCTCAGACAGAACAAGGGCCGATCGACCGTGGCTTGGGTCGATTGACTGCGTGAACAGTGGAAGGTCACACTGTCTCGGTTCGAAGCGAAAATCCCAAAACTTGATCGACCGATGGCAGAGGCGCGATCGACCGATCGCTGCCTCATAGCCCACTTCGCAGCCACCACTGCTTTTCTACTATCACCCGAGACCTACCATGACTGTTAAGCCAAGAAAAAATGCAAATCACATCCATGGCTATGGCACACACCTATCTCATGTTACAACTGATAATCCTGTACCACCATATTAAGCCAAAACCGAGACCCACTTTAGTTCCACCATTTATGTGCAAAGACGAAGCTCCATTAATGGCCAACAAAAACCTCCAATTCGTAAATGCCCAAGACCCATTTGTGTGTTTGGTCAACGATCATCTACAATATGGACCATAATCATCCCAATTGGTGTGCGGACATAACCCGAGATAAACCCGAGACAAAATCCAAAATCCCCATTTCTATCGAATGTTTGCTACAAAAGTTGGACAAAATAGTAAGGACATAGAAGGAATTAATCAAATTATTAGTATATAAATAAAATAATAATTAAATGAAATCTTTTATTTCTTCCCCGATTAAAGGTCCCTATTTTCTTCATTCAGATTCCGATTCGAGCACCTTTAGCGGCTACACGAAGCATGGCCAGAGAGCTATAAATTTCATGAATACTTTGGGCAAAAATCTCAAAGTGTGAAGTTATAGAAATGCCCCTGAACGTGGGATCTTTGACGGAACTTTACCAGAATGCGAAGAAACTTCACACTAAGCACCGTAACACCTATAATAGCTTAATAATACCTTAAATTAAGTGTTATGAAATAAAACGAAGGTTGTCTAATTAACGAAGATTACAATAGCAATTGCAGTACCTAAGGGGGCTAAAATGCATATGTTTCAAGGGTATAAATGTGCAATATTCGATACAAAACACCTCCTAACTTAGACATTACTAGAACCTAGTAATGAAATTGAACGCACGAAGAAATGCAAGAAAATAACAAAATAAGAGATATATATAAAAAGAGATAAATGCCACTCTTGCGGGCGAACGATTGTATTTAGCGTATGCAATAAGCCGTTAAACCCCTAGGTTACCCTAGTGTACGAGTGTCATCTCGTGAGGGTTTTTAAGGATGAAACCCACAATACGAAAAATACGAAAAATATGCCTACACATGCGACAAGTCCAACAATACGAAAAATATTTCATAACCCTTATTAGCACTATGAATGAGTTCACACAAAATTCTGGATTATTTACATTATATAATGAACTTCGTAGAATTGAAACGTTAAAAATGTGGGAGGGGAGGGACAACATGAAAATTATGAGTTGGAAAAAACTTAAATAACCCGGATAACAAACATTAAAGAAATAACATATTCAATCCTCATTGGCATTACACTCAACAAATGAATTCACTTGAAACAGGGAGGTAACACAAGGAACATGCGGGCATAAAGAGTATATGTAAATCGAAACAAGACCGTTCACATATCACAATTGAATAACAGTATATATAAAATAAAAACTTGTAATCTCAATGAAAGATGCCATCATTAAAGGAGGCGAACTATATTTTCACAGATTGCCAAAATGATTTAAACTTTTAAATGAAATTCACCCTAAGATGGCATAGGACTTTATAGGGTTGTAATGTAGGTTTGGGTTAAGGTATGAAAGGAATGGTATATGTACGGATTCAAAGTGTTTAGGGATGAAAAATCGGCATAATGGAGAATGCAGGCAATTTCAAAATGTAGAAAATAACTTCTATATAAGGTGTTGAATATAACAATGGGGAGAGTAAACAAAGCTTATTGAACACTATACACCACATATACAAATTTCTCTTTCATTTCGTTTCTTCTCTTTCTCACTTTTTTCTTTTGTTTTTCTCTTTTTTCACTTCTTTCTTTTCTTTAATTTTCAAAATTTCACATGCCTAAATTTCAACCACAAGACAATAACATCATTCAATCCCAAGTGTCATTCCAAACGAAGGTACGGAAGGTGATATGTATGGATTATAACTCCAATTTGGAGTTGGTTATGGGATTTGGGGCTATGAAACAAACGACTATATTTAGGCTCAAAGGGGTTGATGAGGGAAAACATTTAAGGTGAGTTCAAGGTCAATATGGTTGATATAACAAAGATGGCCTATGATCATTTCCTAAAGTTTACGCAATTATCGAGTCAAAACACACTTTGAAAATCATGCTCAAGTAACACATTTCAAGAATAAACTCAATTAATGAACGGTAAAATGAAAGAATAGTGAGATTACCAACGACTGTAACATTTTCACAGAGGAAAGAATACTGTATAAACACTCACAAACGAAGAAAATCCCAAAGCTCACTTGGTGTAAGTATATATAATGCAACACAAGATTACCGATTTATAAACATCTTAAACCAAATCAATAAAGCAAGAAAAGTGCATGTGCTCATGGGATTAAAGTTTAATTAATGAATTTATTCATAATATCAATGATTTGCCGACTAAAGTCTAATAACTTCTAAAATCGAGAACATGTATCTTTGGGTTGTCTAATAGATCGGGAAATTATTAAATTTTATCATCGAAAACAAAGGCAAAATGTCCAAAAATGCCAATGAATGAAAAAAAGAAAGGAAATAATATTGAAATTTTTATTTGTTACAAGAAAATCATGCTTGGTAATAACATATAATCAAATCAAAGAAAAGGCCAATGAATGGATAGAGTAACCCACACCCCCTAACTTAAAACCTAACATCGTCTTCAATGTAAATTAAGAACCATGTTAAAGAGAGGAAAATAGTGATATTACCCAAAATGGAGCGATCTCCAAAAAGTACAAGTCCAATGATTCTATAAAACATGTCAATGCCAAGGTATAACAAAAACTTAACTAACTACACTAGACAATAAGTAAGAAAAAAGAAAAATAAAACTAACTATTTACACCATAGAATTTTAACTTCTAACTAACTATACACTAGAAGTTGAAATTTTTGAGGGTCCACTAAAAATACGATTTGACTATGGAGGATCAACGGGGGACCCTCCCTTTCATTAATTCCTCCCAAAAAATAGGAATTTCGTTCAAACAATGGAAGGCATGTGTAAGGCGGAAGAAATGAACCATCCCCAATTAAAATTTTTGGAGGGAGGATGGGGGATTTGGATAAAATGGGTGACAAATACATAAGGGGAAAAAAAACAGAATTTACTCCCAAATATTTTACAAAGAGAAATCCAAATAAGGAACCCTCCTGTTACACTACTTCTTCGCATCGTCGGTCATCGAGATTTAACGACCTAAGGCACACCAACGAGACATCCTAAATCCTACCACGCTAACCTACTTACGTAACTCTACCACTCAGTACTTCCACTTAACGATATGGAAAGTCTAACAAATTGGGGCGATTACTCCCTGCAAAAGTGTTCGAACATCATACCCAAAACATACTTCCTCTAAAATTTGCCTTTTCATTAAGGCCTGGCTATAAGCCTAAAATAAATTTCTCTAATTCCTGCTTCACCCACCTACTTAAGGTAGGAGAACCATTTTAGTGCTTCTCCATAGCAATTATATTTCCATAATTATACCATCATCATGCAACCCTCAGTCTATAGTGTTCCTCCACACTGTATGACTTATCGATAAAACCAATAACCTTGCATCCTATATATCTCTCCACTCCCAACGTCATTAAGGTTCATGCGTGGAGAGTCTCGCAACGAAATTAAAATAAGGAACCCCTCCAATACACTACTACTTAACTTTGTTGGTCGTGGAGGCCCGTTCGCTTCAAATATGCAACCGAGATAACCCTATCCCCTCTTTTAACAAAATGTGGTCTGAACTCCTATTTCTGTCCAGGAGCCACAACACCAAGCACTCGCACTAACACTATGTCCACGCGCAAACAATAATGAGCTTAAACTCACAGCTCAACAATAAACTCTGCATACCTTAAACCATATCTATAAGGTCATTGCGCACTAGTATCATGATAATGAAACATCTGCTCATATAAGTTTCATCTATACATATAATAGAGGCGAACTCAACCTATATCCATGTGAGATATCACAACAACAACTTGTTCCACCCTTTAACCACGGACACAATAGTCATGCAATCATTAGCTTGCTATCGCTTCGAACAATGAATAACACACCATTCCCGTATAACACACACAAAACGAGCAATACCGATTTGATATAAATTTAAAATACTAACACCCGCTCTTCACAGCGAATGAAAGAAAATACATCTCCACTATCATGGAAAAACACATAAACATATACTATATAATGTTATCGATACTACTAATAAACTCAAATCACACACGAATTTAGGGCTAAATAAAATACTGTGACTCAATCATGTCAGACATAGTATACCTCCTTCGTCCGAGGTGAAACTTATAATAACTGTGCTAATCTCCCTGGCTACTCGAAATAATTCCCGGACATAATATACTTGCCCTAACTAAGCCAGAAACTACTTTAATCGATGCACCACCTAGCGTTGCAACTCTCCCCACATGTGTCGCCCTGACCAGGTGAAGGTTATCAGTATCTCGTACTCTATAGCCTTGATCCTGATGATTTCCTTCATAGTTCCCTTAACTTCTTCATTAAAAGGAAATTACACTACCGTCTTCAACAACCCTGGTTCAATGAATTCCCCGGGTGGATATCCACCAATGGGGTTCCATGGATTCAAATTCTCCATAAGTTTTAGCAAAACTTATCCAACGAGCCTATCATTTCACTAAAGGACCGTGTCTTCATTCTACCTACCTTACTTCAGTACTAGGTTCACTTCTCTATATCACTCTTTATTCACTGTCGGCCTCTGACCTAACCTTATGTGAATAATCCAGAACTACATTCTCTACCTTCCTAATCAATCAAACGAATTCGTGGTTAAAACTGTCCGTGAGATTCCTCTTTGAGCAACACATCCCGCTCCTCCGAATATGGTGACCAACGTTCACACCAATTCAATATTGCTCCCACGAGTAAAAAAATTTCCCCTAATTTTCACATATGGGTACTTCCACACCCCGCTTTAAGCCAAAGCTTCTAAGACTTTCACATTTGCTGAATTACATCACACTTACTCTATATAACTTAAACGTTAACGTATGGTCCTTATCAAGGACTGCTCGAAGATTTTTCCCAATTTACTTTACTTAGTAATTCAAGTTTAGCACGACTCTCTATTACAACGGTACTGAGATACTAATAACTACTATTCTTTAGTAGTCATTACAACTATCCCTAAAAAATGTTACTAGGAGAGTGACCTCTACTACCGTCCTAGTCTCTGACTTCAACTAACTACTCCAAATAAGTCCTGCCTTGTCCTACCCTGGCAATGGCCTTCTGTGGTCGTCCTCCATCGATCAGCACATGAATCTCGAATGAGCATGCAAAAGATTACTATAATCTTATGGTATGGCAGGAGAACGAAATCTCACAAGAAGAATCAATTATGCTAATCCTAAGGCTCCATATCAAATCAAAAGTAACGCTGAAAGCGTAGTACGTTCGTACGGATTCCTAAGGACACTAGAACCTGATGCTCTGATACCATCTATGGCACGTCGCCTAATAAAATACCGGGCGATCACTCATGTACCAAATTAAAATAGGAGTCGCATATGGTTCATTCTTAACATCACCATCAAAAGCCAAATTAATTACTAATAACCTATTAGGCTGGCGTCAAAATTTTATTTAACTAATCCTTCTAAACAAACTATACAACTAAAACATCTACACATAAAATAACCGAACACTCAGTTCAACATAATAAAATCAAGTCGAATGCCGCACTAACAGGTGAAAATGAATAAATAAGTAAAATTGGGCTATCAACCTGAAAGTTTCTACAATACCTCCTATATAGATCTCAATGATAGAAGTGTCTACAGTAAACCTGCATGCATCCACAGCTGCTGCAGGAAGCGTCTGACTCGAAAGAATCATCATCCAGGCGTCCCTATGTCGGGACACCTATATATATATATAATATATAGAAAGAGGGAAAATATAGAAATGGGTCAGAGCTCGAGTTGTGAAAATATTTTTCAAGTACATAATTGCTTGATTTAAGAAAAATATATTTTATCTCATTTTTAAATTGGTATCACACCCACATAAGATACCCCTCACCTCTCTTCTAACAGTGCACACATAACGTATCCCTCTAAACATCCTTGTCCAACCGCTCTGCCTCAAAACTGTGCCATGTTCGTGCATGGGGTGTCTCGCGAAGCGAAATCCAAACAAGGACCCCCCGATACACTACTACTTGGCGGTGTCGATCGTCGAGATCCATTACACCCTCAGTACACACCATATATATATATATATATATATATATGTACATGCATATAATTATAAACGTTATCATACTCACTCTCGTACACATATCATAATAGGCATCCGGATAGGATCTCCCGGACTAAGACTTAATCTATATTCATTTTATCTCTTTACTCTAGCAAAGATACATTTATATGTATTCTTGCTCTCATACACAAGTAATGTACTTAGCACACAAGTACAATAACCATCCCAACGAGCTATAACTCGAGGATGGAGTCTCATAGTGTCGATCAAACTCTCGGTTTACTCACTGTACCACGGTACAATGCCAGACTTACTCAATGGTCATGGTAAAATATACACAATGGTGGAGGCGGTCATGTTACCTCTTCATGTGGAGTACACAGATCCCACTCGAACGCGGGACGAGATGACCCAGGAATATACTCACCCTGCTCCTCAAGCCAAGGGATTCACCCACATCGTGCAACCTCCTTTGATCGCACTAGAGAAAATACATAATCCGACTGTCCCAACCCTACGCCAAAGGAAAGCCCGTGGAAATCAGCCTATAAGATATACATATATCAATCATACACACACACACACACACACACAAATATATATATATATATATATATATATATATATATACACATACATTTATCACTCCTCAAATGAATACATGGCTATAACAGCCAATCACCCATAACGATGGTCAATATCTACAAAATGTTCTCACTCGTAACAATATTTAACTATTCACACACCTAGAATACTAAACTCGTAATTAGTCTCTCACATAACGTATAACTCACACTTTAATAATTTTCAGGATTCACACACATCTAATCCTGAAAATATTAATTCTGAGAAATCGCGTCCTAAGATTTACTCGGATGTATTCAACTCACATAAATTCGAATAACGCAAATACCTATGCCCAATCGGCAGAATAACTCTCTCTCGAATGTTGCCCATCCTGAACGTTTACTAGGTTCGTTCCCCGGATTATGACCTACACCAATCCAAGGTTTTCTTTTTCATTTAAAGGTTTAATCACCTTTAAAACCAATATTTAGGAGTCTCGATATCATAACTAGGATCCCCCATAAAACCCTAAATCATAATTTAACTCCCCATACTCTTAAGGGAAGAAAACTAACAATTCTGGCCAAGGCGAATCGATTCGTCCTTATGGCAAATCAATTCGTTCTTTTGGCGAATCGGTTCGGGTAGGTGAATCGATTCGGCCCCCAATCCGAATCGATTCGGAAAGTGTTCCGAAAATAGGTCCTCAAGGGCGAATCGATTAGGTCTGAATCCGAATCGATTCGGTCCAAGGTTGCCTTACAGATCCCTTTGGGCGAATCGATTAGGCCTAGACCCGAATCGATTCGGCCTATTCGAGGGGCACTATTTGGGTAGTTTTTCACCGCCAAAATACCAAATATCAACCCAAACTCCATTTTAATGGTTTCTAATCTCAACCAACAACCCTATAAACCTCCTAAAACTGATTTACCACTAATACTTCCATAAATTTTTGGTATGAAACCATTTCTCTTAGGTTTGAACCTTAAAACCATAAAAACCCTACTTTTGACATTTCTTCCATTTCAATTCAATTTTATATTCCAATATCATAGTTTTAACACTAGAAATCATTTAAAGTTTACAATACATCAATTTGTAAACACTTAATCAAGTTTTCCTAAATTTACTTTAAGGGTTCTAACCCAAATTTCATAATTTACCAATTATGATATGAAATGTACACACTAAATTAAATAAAGCAAGTAAACACTTGCCTGGAGGATAAAATTCTACGACCACGAGTCGAATCCCATGGAGTTTGGACGAAATCTTCCATTTCTCTCCCTTTCTTCCTCTCCTATTTCTTTCTACTCTCTTTTCTTTTCTTTCTCCCACTCTCTCTCTTATATAGGAGAGAAATAAGGGTTTATCCCTTTAAACCCAAAAATGACTCGTTTACTCAATTACGAGTCCTTACTGGTCAAAAAATCCCCAAAACTCAATTTGTACCCCTGGATACCCTATTCTGACTATTTCGGCCATTCCGAGACCCACCGCGCAATAAAAATCTCCATCTGAGGTACTTGACCGCAAATCACTAATTAAACCCAATACATCTAAATGCGGGTTTTTCAATTACAATATTATCCTTTGTCGCTTTACCCAGATGCGACATATAATTAAAATACTCCAAATTATTTACTGAATCACAAAAGTAATTATAACACCCATCTAAAATCATCAAATCCTTGAAAACTCTAAAAATTACTATTCATGATAATTTCTTAAATTCCCAAATTACACTTACCTATGGATTTTAATTATCCCCAAAAGTGTGGGGTGTTACAGCGTGGAAGCCCTGAATAGACATCACCTATTTTTAGAATCTACATTTATTAATAAATTTATATTAGGATATGTTTTTACCACACACGATTAAATAACCGCACATATAAGAGGGGGAAATTCCTTTTTTTATATCAATGCTCTATTATCATTAGTCGTGTAACTAATACTTTGATTTTGCGAAATTTCATTCTCATACTTCCTACAGGTAAATTGTAGAGTTTTTATCATAATATATATAATACATAAAATCAAACAAGAGTAATGTAATTGATTATTTAGCTATTTATTCCCTCCATTCTTCAATTTCATCCGGCAATTCGAAGACATAACGAGTTATTTGCTCGTATCTATATATTAGTGAATCTTACCTTTTTAAGGCTCATAAAATTCAATTCATCCCCAAACTCACCAGATTCCTCGATCATTCAATCTCCATGAGGATTGAACCTCCTTATCTCTTGCTTTGGCATATGTTCCCAAGTGCATATGTATAATTGCACAGTTATGTATTCTTCTGTAATTGATCGTCCAATATACCATGTATTCTTTATGTAATCCTTAAAGGTTTTCATCAAGCACTCGAAAGGACACATCGAGCGATACCTAACGGGGACACACAATAGAGCATTATTGCATAAATGCACAAGAACGTGGATGCGGATATAAGAGAACAATGAAGGAAAATATTTCTCTAATATGCAAACTGCCTCGACTAATGTTGATTTTATGACACTAATGTTCTCCTATTTACAACTTTTGCACAAAGTAGGATAAAACACAAACTGATTTTCATAATTGATCGATGAGGATCATTGTGTTCAGAAAAGAAAATTCCTAAATAGTAGAGTGATTAATTGTATGATTACATGCAAGTCGTGAGAATTGCACTATTTTACATCATTTACTTGGTAGCTTACTACCATACGTAAATTACTAGAATAATTCTTTGGAGTTTTCAAGTTGAACAATGTGTCTAAGAGGATTTTCTTCTCACTAGTAGTCAAAGTGATAGCACTGGGGGATATAAATTCTTCATGTTATACGATCATTTTTTCATTATAATTTCTTCTTTAATTTCAATAGATGTAGATCACAATCGGGCCCGCCCTCCATCTTTTGTTTTGAAACATTCTTCTATATAATCAAATTAATCATTTGTATACAATCTAACTCATTATTTTTATCCTTGATCTTTGAAAATTATCTAAGGTCACGAAAATAATCGAAATACCAATCTTAAACCTTTAAAACAATAGGTTTTTGGGACCGACCATAAGGGAATGTTTGGAGCTCAATAGATCTCCCAGGGATGCGAATAGCATTCAAGAAACATAGTTGTATCACAAAATGAAATCTAGTACTGATAATTCTTCAGTTGTACATTAATTTCTCCAATGGTAACTCGATCAATACCCTTATTGAATATTCACTAACATTCTAGCATATTATGTGAGATTTTGTAAGTAGCCAGTTTTTTACTATGTAGCAGTTTATTTTATTGCATCTGTATTGCCTGTAGTTCAACATCTCTAGTGTTATATAACTTGCAAATTTAGGATTAAACATCGTGGATAAAGTGTAGTGAATTCAAATCTTTTATACATTAAAGACGTGGGCCGAAAAGGATGAATTGTGGACTTGTTTCGCTTAAACTCTCATTCCAAATGGGATATCAATGACCGCGTTGGATAGGTATGATGGGATTCACAACTTGAGAAAAGATATCTTTCCGTATACATTCACTTAAATATATATTCTTTACCCTATAATGGCATCTTAATAAACATATTAGTAAATTAAGTCATCTACTTTAGGCTATATCAGATACAGACTAGTACATCTGTCAAGTCTTCGTACTCATAAAAAATTGAAACTCCATTTCAGTTTAGTTTTTTCTTTTTTCCTAATTTTTAATGGTAAGGTTAATTTTATTATTTTACATTGTGAATATGAGTACTGGACAATCGTTATGAGCTAGAATTCAATCATCGATAACTATTTGATATTTTTAGCGATTAATTAATATATAGGTGATAGATTTACGTGAGAGGTCAAACAAGCATATCAAACCATTAAAACCACACATAAATTTATAATTTTTAATGTAAAATAGTAATACATTGTTGTTTCCATATGCGTAGTTATCAGATCCATCACCGTTTACAAATAATAATTAACTATCAACACACTTATTTAACTGATCGTATTTTTAGGAGTGGAATATTTCTTATGCTCATTTAATTAACAAAATTGATTTATTTTTAATAAATGAGAATTTTTTTGATCATGTGAGATCATGTATGTATGAATATTTTTGTTCACATGATAGTGTTCTTTTTTAACTGTCTGAACTAATATTACTGTGTAAGTTATGTATATGCACTGGTGTGATTTGTAATGTTCGATATCTAAGGTGTGTTTCATCTGATTTCCACAATATTTAAACTTAGATCATTTGGTTTAATAATATTGGTTTCACATCAGTTGGTAGGAAATTTGATATTAGTTTGTTCATATGTTGGTTTCATATCGGTGTATGTATGAGTTGTCTAGTGTATTAAATCATATTGGTTCACAAATCTCAGTATATGTTGATTGCATTTCATGGATGTATTAGAATAGGCTCTCCGCTCCATTCCAAGAACAAAAACCAAAGGTTCACAATGATGTCGACTCGCCCTTAGCACAGCCAAAAATTGTAATAAAAAAGAAACCAATAAGATGAAAAATGCGATGGACACTCATATGATAAATGCATTAATGAGGGAGGTTATTAGTCGAACAAAATGTGTTTATAACAGTTTCATCCCTGCTCAAATGTGTTGTAAAGATTTTAATTTTTTTCTCTGTTATTTTTAAATGGAGATTTTGTTCCAAAACCGCAGCTATGTGTATATAAAACTTTCCCTTACTCACACTCCAGTTGAATATAAAGTAATTTCATATCTTTCCTCTGTAATTTTTTTATTTGGTGTCATGCGTTTTTATTCTTCTCGTTCCAGAGATGAGTTGTTTTACTATAAAAAAGTAATTAAGTTTCTATTTTTTGTTGAATTCGTAGGTATGTTTTGGTGTGGATTTAAGCAACAAAAATGAATTGATTTACTTTTGGTCAGGTGTGTTGGGTTTTTCTCTTTGTTGTGGTCATAAGAATATATAAATTATTTTTTAATTTTTTAAATATTAGTAACGGACCTAGAGCATTATTAAAGGTTAAAAAATTGTGTGTTAGAAACATGTTACGAAATGTTGGTATTTTGCCTCCCAGTGCCTATTTATAATGGTAATTTAGTGTTGGTAATTATTTTTGTAATACTACAGTTCCATTATAAATAGAATGTTTTGGTGTAGTTGGAGTTTTATTGGTATCCACGAGGGACCAAATCTTATAGGGATTGGGAGAGCTTCATGCTCTATCGAACAACCTTACATAGGGTACCATTGAGGGAAATATTTTGGAGGATTTATAGGCAAAGAAACATTAAGTCATGACTTAGCCTCATTCGATAAACTAAGTAAAACATCAGCTAGTCCGAAAGATCATAAACCAAAGAAACAGGTTGCCATCAACCCCAAGTCCCCTCAGCCTAAAGTGTTCATGGGCATCGAGAGGCGTGCTGACAATATGAATCTTATTTGGCATGAAGGAATATTATTTTTTTAGCATGGTTACGTGCTGGGATAATTTATATAATGTATTGGGCAGAGCGATTGATACATTTCCATTAGAATAATATTTTCTGCCATGCTGGGAGACAACTTTAGGTCACGTCGGGTACTTTATTCCCTACCAGAGGATGGGAAAGAGACCAGAATGGGCATACTAACCTAGTGTAAGGGATTTGAGGTTCCACATAGTTAAGACATACCACATAAATAGACTAAGTTATTCTATTAAGAGGGGAGGGACAATAAAAGAGGCAATACACACTAGAGAAAGAGATATAGAGACTTTAGAGAAATAAAATCATTAATCCTTCACTATTGATATCTTTACATAATATTTTCTACTAAAAGCATTGTGATTGATTAAGTTTTGACCCTTATTCCTTCATAGCTGGTTTTTGACCTACCTACTCGGGGTGTATCCAAAGAGATTACTTATTTCTCCCTCTAGTTAGTTATTTCAAGAGTTCATTTATTATTCTAAATAGATAATATTTATTAATTGTTATTGAGTTATACACGAGAGTTTGTGAGTTTACATTAAGGAGTTTGATTCATTAGACAAAGTTAATTAAATCATTCTCAATAGAATTTTATTCGGTTAATTATCTTAATTATTAAAGGTTATGCCTCGGTATATATTTAAGAACCCTACCAAAAAGAGAACATATCCCTTACATTTTGTGACTCCACTAGAGAGGTATTCTTTTAAAAAACTTCTCAGGATAATGTTACCTGTAATATTAACTTTGACGAGATCAAACAAAGCAAGGGACAAAAAGCAAGGGAACATGAGGTTCCTTAGGCAGGGGTGCCTCATGTGGAGGTTCCCCTAATTGCAACTATTATGGAAGCTCCCATGTTGACACATGATTCAACTAACACAGTGATGGGCCACGCTCATATGGCTCATCTTGTGGGGAAATTTATGGAGTTTTTACAAACACCAACAACCATAACGGCATTTAGGGCAATTATGGACCGCAACTCATTTATCACTTTGGTGGTACCTTTTGTAGTTCCCTTTAGTGGAATTCTTTTGTTAGTTACTTTCATTGTTACACATATTAATGGAGCACATGTTGTTATGAATATTACGCCCATGGTTTTTCTACCAATAAACATGGGAACGGGTGCAGTTACCCCACCTTCTTTTACCACCGAGGAAAATAATGAAATATTTAAGATGTTGGTAGCTTCCTCGTAGAGTACTTGTGATAGTACCACCATTTATGATGGCTTTTGCACTACTTATGCAGAGGAGTTTAACACTGAACCTTAATCCACGGATTACATTTCCACCATTTTTTTTATATACAAGGGAGACCCAAAGGAGCACATAAAAATGTTTCTTGAACACTTAGGTGCTCATTGTAACACAAAAAGAAATGTTTAAGGGACTTCTCTAAATGAGTTATAGACAACGCTTATATGTGGTAGTAACACTTAGCTCCAATTAGGGTGAATAACTAGGAGGACATGCACGGTTTGTTTGTCTAGAAGTTCTTTCTGGCTCAGGATGAGTTCACTTTGACCTATCTTGCACGGGTGAAGAGGTGTTGGAATATATACGAAGATTTATGAAGTGGTCTATCGACGTAATAAAGGAGGATAAATAATCAAAAGTACTCCAACTTTGTGCATGAGGTTTTCTCCCTAAGTATATTAGTCACCTCATGAATTAAACATAAGAGATCACGTTCGAAACTTTTTTGAATTGTGCACAAAACAGTTCTTTGGTCGTCTTCCCAAACCCAATGATAACTAATTTGTAACGTAAACAACAAACTGGGCTATAAGAGGCCAGGCTCCACGGGTGGGTTATGCAGATGGAGGAATTGAATTTGGTACGGGGATGAATAAATATAACAAAAGGAATCTTTTTAAAGAGAGAGAAGAGCCACCACCATTGCCTTGAAAGGTTGAGGATGCCATCAGTTGTTATAATGCAATGCTCTAGGGTGGGAAAGTTTAGGCACCCAAGGATGCTCCACAATATGCCCATGAGAAGACGTTCAAGCTGATCCCAAATATTGTCAAGTACATTAGCATGTTTTACACATATCTAACTTATGTTTAATATTGAGAATACTTATAATTAATCATTTGTTATTAGAATTCTTCAAACACCTTGGGGAAATGTCAACGACAACCCACTACCAGCTGACGGGACAAATTTAGTGGTAACATATAATGATGGAGTGAGAATAATGTGAGGGAGTCGAGAAATGAAAGAGAGAAGTTTGAAGTAGCATTGTATGATTGCAAGATGGCCATGGAGAACGTAGTTATTACTTATAATTACTTAAGGGAAGAGATATAGATGAAGTGTACAACATGGAAGGTCCTGTAGTTGAGATAAGGTTGGAGTATCAATCTGTATCAAAGTACCCCAAATTTCCGTGGTTCTTCAATTAAGTTGGGATGCCTCCAAAGAGTATATTGGAGATAACTCGCGTGATACTAGCCATCACCAAGAATAATTAAGTTCCTTCGTTGATATGGAAGGTCCCAATGGCTAAACTAATGAAAAAGTATATTTAAAAATTAACTTTCTCTGATGTCGATATAACTGTGAGGTTCCCATAAGATTGACCATTGTGTGTCATGATAAGTCTGAACGACATGAGATTTGATAAAGCTTTGATGTACGAAGGTGCCTCAATTAATATTATGCTTATTAATGCCTTTTACATAGCTAATATCTCGAAAGCAAGGCTAGTCTCAATGCCACCAGCCATTTCTGTTTATAATAATTAGACCTCAAAATCTGTTGGATACGTGAATATGGGGATCATGATGGGGAATCTCATATCACACATTAAGTTCCACATGATTGAGAGTTACACTTCCTACCATCTTTTGATAGGAAGAATGTGGATGAACAATCGAAGTTTACTCCTATCGATGTACCATGCTAAAGCTTATGTAAAGGCAACGAAGATAATAATTCTAGCAACCAAGAAGCCTTTTGCATATAATGAGGTGCACTTGATGGACATTGCATTTTGCACTAAGTTATCTAATGATATACTCATTTGAACAGGTTGTGCGGAGGGAGTCAGGGTTCTAAGACTAAGAGAAATGTTGGGACCTTTAAATAACTAAGATGATGAGATGGTGGATGCGGAACTCCTGATTGAGTGGGTGCATGAGGTTGATCCTAAACCTCAAACTATTTCTAAATTTATAAGGCATAGAATGAGGCTAAGAATTGGTCCGATGGAATACGAGGTAAAATGATAAAGCATCCTCAACAGATCTTCTCGAATGATGTTAAATAAAGATGAGAGAGATAAAAAGAGTAAATTATTTTCATTGCTCAAATTACGATTCAATAAGGTATAATTGGAGGATGGAAGGGTATTGTATATCTTATGAAGCATGCGTGGGAAATCGAAGGAGCTTAAGAGGAAGCTTATCTAGAGTATGAGCGTTTACTACTGGATAATCATAGGCAATGTCTTACCATTGATAAATCTAATATTCAGGAGTTTGTTGAAAAAGTGGAAGATGAAATGAAATGTATGGACAATGTCCTAAAACTACAAATCCAAGAACCAGAGAACATTGATCTTAATGAGGATGGAAATGATCAAAAACCAATCTTTATTTTGAAGAACCTAGGTGCTAAGTAGAAAATGGTGTTGGTTGATTTCATTGGAAAATCTAAAGAATTTTTTTCTAACAAGACACAGAGATGGAGGGACTACACCAAGAGGTGAGTTATCACAGGTTGAACGTAATTCCTTTGGCAATACCGATGATGCAGGAAACCCGAATGTTATTGCCAAAGATGGATCTCAAGATCAAAGAGGAGTTGAAATTATTATTGACAACGGGATTCATCAAGATAATATAACAACCTGTTTAGTTTTTTTAAATTATTCTAGTGAGGAAGATGGACAAAAATCAAGTACGCATTTGTGTTGATTTTAGAGATCTCAACACAGGTTGTCGAGAATATGAATTAAATCTACCGTCTATTGACAACCTAATAGATTTAACAACATATCACAAAATCAATATCTTTATGGACGAGGATGTGGGCTACAACTAGATCAAGATCAATCTAGTTGACATAGAGCAAATGACATTTAGAACTCCGTTGGGTAATTTTCTATACAATGGCATGCCAATTTTCATTACTTCTTTCGTGACATTTTAGAGTTCTATATGGATGATCTTCTTATCAATTAAAGGAAAAAGTAATCCCACCTAATTGATCCAAGAAGAGTTTTCAATAGGTGTAGTAAATACAAATTGAATATGAACCCATTAAAATGCACTTTTGGTATAACGAGTGGGAAATACTTGGGCTTTGTGGTACACCATCAGGGAGTCCAGATGCACCAAGACAACTAAAAGGATATTCTTGACATGCCTTACCCAAGAACAATAAAGGAGTTTAAAAGCTTCACCGTGAAGATTTTTTACCGAGAATATTTGTCCCAAGTTTGGTTAAGATTACTCATCTTTTGAAGGATTTGATGTGGAAGACTGTGCAATTTAAATTGAAGTAGCCTCATCAAGAAGTTTTTAGTAAGCTTAAGAAGTTACTCACTTCCACATAGACTATGATTCCTACAAGAGATAGAGTACCGTTGCATCTTTGCCTTATTTCTACCCGAAGATCTATTGGTGCTTTATAAGCACAACTAATTGATGGACAAGTTCTACTATATGAGTATAATTAATCATTCATGGTCTAAAGGCAAGGTACACTAGTGTTAAGAGGCATTGTTTGGCTTTTTTTTTATTTCCCCAAAACTTAATCATTATATGCTATTTTTCATTATTCATATTGTGATAAGATGTGAACCTATTAAGTTTTTATTTGCACGAACAATTTTGATCGGGAGAGTGGTTAGGTGGTTCTCTATCCACTCAGAGTATTATTTGAAATGTGTTTTCCCTTGCGTGATCAAGTGTCAAGGTGACACAAATTTAATGAAAATTTTCTCCTCTGAGATATTTGAGCCACCACAGGAAGATATTTCGAGTGATGATCTGCAAGACAATTTCTTCGGGGCTAATGTTGAAGAGTGGACTATGGAGTTCGATGGTTCATCGACTCAATGAAAAGGGGGAGAAATAGTCATCCTTTCAAGAGGAAAAAATGATTTTTTTTTTCCTTTTATGTTGGATTACTAGAGGCTCTTCAAAGAGGCATTCGTTTAGTTTACATCAAATGAGATTCTAACTCAGTGGTCAAGCAAGTGAATGGAGAATACCCATTGAAGCATATCAACTTGGAACATTATAGAACAATCATATAAGGGATGATTGACTAGTTCTAGAAAGTCAAAATGGGAGGGAATCCTAGAACAATGAACCAACATATTGATTCATATGCCACCATCGCACAAAAAGTTAATATGCATGACGAGTCAAGAACGGTTATGATGAAATGAAGAACATCTCCATCGGCCGTACTTGCAATACAACCAACTGAAGATGATTCAGACTTGATAGGTGAAATATTAAATGATCTTGAGTCTGGATCAATAAAGATAAAGCTCAGAGAGTTAGAAAAATATTTAGTCATGGCGGGATGTTTATACTACAGAAATATTGGGGGATGGTTGGCGAGGTGCATCAACCTAGAGGAAGTAGGGAAAAAGTTGAAGAAACCCAATAAGAATAATTGCGAGCCTACTAAGATCCATTTATACCAAAGAAATCATACACAAGAATATTTTTGGCCAATAATGAGGCAGGATGCAGCAAAAGAGAATGTGTCATGCATAAACTTTTCTTTCAAGCGGATGAGTTCATTGTGGAAACCCACACAGATTGAAGACAAATTCATCTTGATTTTATCAAATATGGAGTTATTCCTTCAAAGAATATTGACTATAAGGGGTTTAGAATGATAGGAGAAACTTTATTGCATAGTATTCTTCAAGATACCATTGAGGTGAATCACAAAGATAGAGGCAGGGGAAGTCCTGAAGATTCCCCATGATCGAGCTTACATTAGGAGAGCCAAATTATATGATCAACTTATGACTTTAGGATGTTATTAGTTAAATATGGAGAAAGATTCAAGTGAGTTTATTCTGAAGTGCAATGTATGCCCACTTCATAGAAATATCATCCATGCTTCTTCGATGGACCTTAATTCATTGGCAACTCGCTATCCATTTAACACTTGGGCACTTGACCTTGTGGGAAAAATCAACCCTCCCTCAAGGGGAAAAATTTCTATACTTATGTCCACATAGTGTTTTACATTATGGGAAGACGCAATACCTTTAAAGAGAGCACAAAGGGTTTGGTGGCACGATTTATCAAAGAGTACATAGTTTGTCATTTTTTCATTACCAAGGTTATTTTTCTAGATAATGGAACTCCATTTATCAATAAGGAGGTTACCATGATCACAAAACAATACTTGATCATAAAACACACCTCAACGGTAGCCTACCCCAAAGGCAATGGCCAAGCCAAAGCTATAAACAAAACTTTAATCAGTTTCTTGGGCAGGTCAATGGAAGATTTTCCTTGAGCATCGGATGACAAAATTCTAGCACTACTTTGGGCTTATCTAACAACCAAAAGGAATTCATCCAGTTATACATCTTTCTCATTGGTCTAAGGAACTGAAGTGATTTTTTTAGTCTAACTAGAATTTCATTCGTCAATATACGCCTTACAAAGAAGCATGCTCCCTCAAAACATTCACATTTTACTAGACGCGTTGGACAAGCGCAAAGATAACTCTAGGAAACACTTCCAAATGCACATGAAGCAACTCTCAAGGGCTTGTGATAATTTAGTTAAGCAACAAAAGTTTATAAAATGAGTTCGAAAATAAGTTGTTAGACACATTAAAGAACTCTTATTTCCTAAGTTTGCAACCAATTAAGAGGGGGCATTTATTATCAAAGAATCAGATGATTTAAGTTACAGATCTCTCTCAAATATAGAAGAAGATAAGACTTTCAAGGTTAACAAGAAGTGGTTGAAAGTTTGCCATCTTTAGAGTTTCTAAAACTACTTTGTTTTAACTCTATTTGCTTTCAAGTTTGACCGGAAAAATTTATGTGAGAGATGTTTAGATATTAAGAGAAAGCACATACATACTATAAGAATCACAACTTATGTTAATAGTGTACAGAAATGAGAATGTAAAAAATATTGTATTATTTATATTTTGACTTTAATGGAGTTACATTACACATTGGGACTGTTGCATAGAAATACGAGAAAAAAATATTTATAACTTATGGGGAACCACAGGTTTAGGGGTGAAATATCCCCCAACCAATAAATAGGCATCCTAAACCCAAGATATTCAGAGAAAGGAATGCACTTCGAGTGGCAAGAGATATTCGGGAATGTATGATAAAAAGTAAAATTATGTTTTATAAATACTTGGGATAGTCGGGATATAAATATACTATGTATGGGACTTATGATATAAGATGTGCATAAGACTATGCCAATGATACAAAAATATAGATGTGGTGTGAATAGCTATTGTATGATTTCTTAGGTATATGACACGCATACGCTTCTTCCTATTAGGGGAGGCTTCGAAGAGGGATTGTCCTATCCCGATGAGCCATTATGGGGATTTTAGATTGGTACCTCAGAACATAGAACTTTGGTTTGATCACCATTTATGTGAAAAATGGTGTTCACGGTCATTTGGGTGCGTAGCCGAAACACCTAGAACTATGTTTGCCTCCATTTGTGTGTGAATTGTATTTTATAGTTACAGGATGATCCCTAACTGATTATCTTATTTAGTACCAGATGTATCGAGACTTGATAGAAGAGTATGCATTCACTGCAACTGAGACTAGGGGTTTTCTCTCTCTCTCTCTCTCTCTCTCTCTATATATATATATATATATATATATATATATATATATATATATATATATATATATATATATATATATATATATATATATATACATACACACTTGTGATTTATTCTACTGTGTGGACTTAGTAGATAAGAAGGATAAGGAAATCTAAAGTAATTTAAGTATGTGAACACGTAACTGTTAATGGGGAAATTCTTACTTGAGACAAGAGATATGGAAATATTAGATAATGTATTGTGTGAGAATTACGGGTGGACACCATGAGTAATAGTTTAAAAAGGCTAACGTATTCGAACTAGTTAGAGCTCATAGTAGTAACTAGAATTGTTTGGAAGTACGGTAGGTATGCACACTAGTTGAGAGGTGAGACTTCTCAAGTTAGGGCCGTGAACTAACACGCAGATAATATCCGCTTTTAAGCATTTTAAATACTTTCTAAAATGTTTTAAAATTATTTTTACTCGAGCTCTGACCTATTTCTTCCAAATCTATTTTCTTTGTGCGAATTATTTTAGGTGTCCAGCCACAGGGACACTAGGTTTAGGAGTTCCATGTGATTTGACGTGCTGCAAGTGCGGTGAAAGTTACAGGTACTCGATATTGGATGCTACCACTCCTATTCATATATCTTCCTTACGTAGATCTTTTAGTCGGGGCATGTTTCAACCTAAACATTATTTATTTCAGAGTTATTGTATTTCATTTATTGTCGGTTTTGGAACTTGGTTTCATTATGGATTACCGTCTTTGAGATTTCAGAATGGAGTGTTTATTCCAGTTGCTTTAATTTAATTAGTTACTTTGATATTCCATTACGTTGGTTAAATTATGATGGTGAATGTGTTATTGAATTATATAATTATTTTATATCAGTGTATGTTAATTATAAAATTAAAATTTGACATCATCTTTCCAAATAATAGGTGGTTAGTGTATATTAAGAATGAACCAATCTGGTTATATTTTTTCTAATCTAATAAAGGTATGATCACCCGGTATTTAGTTAAGCGAGTTTTCAAAATATGTTGCAGATGTGCATCTTACACTTTAAGAGTAGTTGGGAGCAGTACTCGCCCTTGGTGGAGATTGCTTAGAACGCCAACTATCAGTATACTATTAGGATGGAACCTTTTGAGGAGTTATATGGGAGAAATTTTCATTCACCCACATGTTTGTTGGAGATGGGGGAGAAAAAACTTATCAGACCAAAGTTTATTCAGGACATCTCGGGGGAGGTGGAGATGATTCGGGCTAGGATTCGAGTTGCCCAGGATAGACATAAGAGTTACGTGGATGCGGGTAGGGGGCACTAGGATTTTGAGGTCTGGGATTAGGTGATAATTAAGGTGTCTACCATGAAATGAGTCATGAGATTTGGAAGAAAAAAGGAGTTGACCCCTCAGTATGTGGGACCACTCCCTATTATTGAGAGGATTGGATCCGTGAAGTATCGATTGGGATTACTAGACCGCTTGCAGAGGATGCGCGGTGTCTTTCATATTTCCTCATTATGGAGATTTCTTAGAGATGATGTTACTTAAAATAATATAAATATCGACAAGATAGAGCTCCATCCTGATACGACTCGCAAGGAGAGACCTGTAGCTATTCTAGATCGTAGGGAGAATATACATTATTCCTAAGTTATTCCCTTAGTATGCGTGCAATGGGGACACCACAATAAGGACGAGTCGACGGGAAATACGGAGGACGACATGCAAAATAAATATAAAAAACTTTTCTAATCAGGTACGTTTCGAATTAGGAGTACGAAATTTTGTTCTTAGGGGAGAGAATGTAATACCATGTATTTTATAGAAAAATAAAATTAATGGAAATTAAATTAAATCGATAGTATTTAAATAAATAAGTCATAAACAAATGGACTAGTTATAATTGGGTGTTATGTGTATTATTTTATGCATATTAAAATTTCTCATATAAAAGAATTACAAGTTTGTGAAATAACGGATATTACATAGTCAATCAAATTGAAAATGTGTATGTTCGGTAGAAATAGTTTGGACACATTTCAGGATGATTTGGGGACTTGTTTCGGTGTCATATACATCTAAAATTGGTATCGGGGTATATATATATATCATTTAGGGATTTGTTGGTTCAATTCGGTTATGGGTTCGGGTTCATTTGGGGACCCAAATATAGAGGTTATGGGGTAACTCAAGATTATAAATTATTATAAGCTAATCAAGTGATAAAAAAATCTCCCCATCTACCTAAACTCAACCTAGCAGCCTTACATTCATATAGAGAAGTTACCACTGCCAAGAGAGTGAAGAACATTAAGACTCAAGAAAAGAGGCACTTAATCTTCAATATATGATATGAATTCTATTGGTGTAATTAAATTCCTATATACTTGTTGATTCGATGATGTATTTTCTCATTGATTGAAATATATGAATTGATGATAATATGATGAGATTAAACCTTATTTTTGTGGAGGAACAAATCTAACTTCGATGCTTAGTGATTGAACAAATTGATGTTGAACATAGGAAGTTAGAATAGAGTAGATATTGAATTGGGAATTGGAATACATGTTGTAGGACCTTTAATTAATCGTGATTATAATCCATGTGTCGATCCTTAAATCTATGTATTATTAAGTAGGATTATGGGATCAAAATCTGGATTTGATAGACTATGATGTTGGATGAAAATTATGGATTTTGGGAGGAAATCTGTATTGTGCCATGAAGATTCTAATTATATGGAATCTAAATGGGTTAGTCATTGAGATGGGAAAATTGAGTTGGAAGAATGAATCACGTAATGGAATTTGTTATAAGTCTATGTTATACCTAGGTACGAACAAGTTTGTCCCCCAGGGAGAACTGATTCGGCCCTAAGAGGTGAACCGGTTTGTCCTCTGGGTCAAGTCATGATAGGACCGGGGATATGTCAGGGTAATTTTTAAGAACTTAAACGAGTATATGGGAGATCATTTAAGTGAATGGATGATTTATTAAAAATGGGGTTGCGTCACTATTTTAAATGGGTAAATTTATAGTTAAGTACATGGTTAATTCTTAAAGTGGTGTTACTAATAGACAATTAAATGGTGCATCTCAGGGGTAATTATAGAGTTAATTACACACACACACACACACATATATATATATATATATATATATATATATATATATATATATATATATATATATATATATTATGTGGTAAACATATGTATTTATTTATCGATGTGGATACGTTCGCGAATGATCCTATCGATTGGTGTTATGGGCATTTTGGGACCGTAGCACACGTTGTCACAGGGGGGGGGGGGGCTAGTCATTATGTAGGTCATTACTTTAACTATTATGTAACAGTGACACTTACAAAAAATAGGTGTAGATGCTAGGATCGATTGTCACCATTGGGTATGGACCGTGCAATGGTGGACTGCATAGAAACCACCCCACTTTTATGTGTTTTGTGATGTCCATTTAGATGAGGTACTCCTCCGTACATACCAATAGAGAATGAACGAGACACTAAGTGTAAATGCCTTTATGTGTCATATATATGTAAAGAAATATATATAATCATATTTATTAATTGAGATCAATTACTTAGTCTAACGGTGTAGACAATAAAATACTACATAAAATGCATAATAGATGGTTATGTCACTTTTGTGGGTAGTACGACTGGGATGTTCTGGGAATGGGAATACAAGTGTACATAATTAACTTTAGTATATGAATTATGCTAGATGCATCGGCCACTAATTATTGTTATGGCTATCAGTCTTTCATAGTCGGAGACTTCAGTTGATATGCGTGTAGTATTGCACGTTGATTAGGGGTGAGGTACTTATCACATGCGAGTTCCAATGGGTGGTACATATCGTGAATTAACTATATTATTTCATCTTAATTTTAATATGTTTATTCCTGCAACTCTAAGGCGCTGACCCAAATTATAAAAAAAAAAATCCTCCCAAGTTAGCCTATATAAGGATAGGAGGATTGACGAGACAGTAGACGTGTAGTTATACCTTACTTATCAGAGATAAACTCATTGATTATAGTCTTGGTTGCTATTTCCTTTCAATCATTTATTTCGAATATTTACATGGTCTTAAGTCTAAAGTTTATTATTACTCACTCATTTGAGGCAGTCATATTTACGTCGAGTTTTAGTTTATCTCGATGTTGATGTTGGATTTGATATAACTTCACTTATTAATGAAAGCGATTTTATCTAGCATGTGGTTTTTAAATATAAATGTTTTTAAATATAAATTGTTTATAAAGAAAGGGTTTCTTGATCTTTTTAAATGATTGGTTCTTTAAGTTCAAAATCAATTGAGTCTCCCCGCAAGAAGTTATCCACGATCAAGTATGATCCCAACAACACAAGGCAAGGTTTGTCGGCACAATGGTATTTCCAAACAAGACATTTCATATGGATATTTTTGGACCACACATCAAATTTCTCTACTAAGGGGAAAATGTAGGGTATGCCTAAAGACAAAATTGTAAATATAGATAATTACTCACACTAAGGGAAACTGAAGGAATATTGGAGAAATTTTAAACAAGACTAGAAAAAAGTGTAGGGTCAAGTAAGCGGACTCATAATCTAGCTCAAATGAAAGATTGAGGAAGATGAAGGAAGTCATCGAGGAAGCCTTCACAAATGAGCTATTTGTGAATGTTTTGTATTTTGTTTTAACTTAACTTATGCGTAGTTGTGCGACATATTGTAATAATAAGATATATCATAATTTTCATGATGTTGATCAGTATCCACGAGGGATCAGGTCTGGCAGTGCTTTAGAAGAAAATTCATGCTCTATCGAACAACCTCACATAGGGAACCTTTGAGGGAACATGTTTGAAGGATTGAGAAGTAAAGCAACGTTAAGGCATGACTTAACCTCATGCGATATACCAGGTAAAAAACACCCAGCCAGCCCGAGAAAGAATAAACTAAAGAAATAGGTTGTGATCAACTACAAGTCCCCTCAACCAAAAGAGTCCATGGGCAGGGGTGGGGGTGCTGACGTAGTTACACATTATTTGGAAAAAGGGAATACTTCCTTTTCAGTTGGTTGAGCGTTGGGATAATTTATATAATGTACTTGGCAGAGTGATCGATACCTTTCTTGTATAATTATATTTCTTTCCATGTTGGGAGATAACTTTAGGCCACATCGGATAGTTTTCCACCACTAAAGGATGGGAGATTACTATCCTAGTTTAAGGGAGTTAAGGTTCCACGGGGTTAGGACATAACATGTAAATGGACTAGGTAATTCCATTAAGAGAAAACGGATAAGAGGATAGGCAATACACACTATAGAAATATGTATAGAGAGTTTTGTGAAACGAGAGCCTTAATCTGATATCTTTACATAAGATTTTTTACAAGGAACATATAGATTGATTAAGTTTTAACCCTCATTCCTCCGTAGCTGGTGTTTAAGTTATCTACCCGGAGTGTATCTAGAGTGGTTTCTCCTTTTTCCATCTAATTAATTGTTTCAAGAGTTCATTTATTATTCTAAAAAATACTATTTATTTTTTGTTGTTGAGTTAAACGGAGGGCTTGTGAGTGTACATTGAAGAGTTTGATTCATTAGAACTGAGTTCATTCAAGAATTGTCAATAGCATTTTATTTGGTAAATTATCACCATTATTGGAGGCTACCCCTTGGTTTATATTTAAGCACCCTAGCACAAATAGAACTACTCTCTTACAAATAATAATCATGCCTCATTGCTTTTTGCGTTTATGGACTTCTTAGAGGAGTTATAGAGGGTTGAGTAGTATCTTTTCTGTTAGTTGGGTGGAGGAATTTGGTTTGTATGGTCCTCTACATACTTTTTAGGTATATTTTCTGTATGGGTGCCCTTAGGGGGGATTGTTCTATATATGACTCATTTACTCATATAAGAATATTTTATTATTTTCCAGATTTTCATATGTTTTTCCTTTTATTTTCAGTTTTTTAAAATATATTTTGTAATTTCGAAATTTTAGAAAAGTTTTTTATTTCCTAATTTTTGTAATTGCCATATTCATGTGTGATGAACATAACCCTTTTTCTGTTTGAAAAAATTAACAGTGTTAGTGTTATGGGTGAATTTGAAGCCGTTTTGAATGTTCAAGAGGTTAAGTCCACAAAATGAAAGTATGAATGATGAAGAGAACATGGAGATAAAGTTATGGGGGAAAGGATAATGAACCCTTTTAGAAAGTGTATGTTGTGTAGATATGTTATACACACACACACACACACACACACACACACACATATATATATATATACACACACACATGTACGTGTGTGTGTGTAATCGCTTCCCAACAAATACATAAAATCACTTCTAAAATTCCAACCATTTGTTTCAAAAATACTGAATAAATTAATTTTACTGAATTTTTTACAGGTTATCTAAATATTTTATGGATACAAAAGAAAAATGGGCAAAATAATTTTTTTACTCGTTTAAAAAAATTGGACCCCGATGAACAGTATATATGTGTTTCTATATATATTTAAATAATTTTAAAACTTTTACGTAAACAATAATGTTTTCGTTTAAGAACTTGAGTATATATTTGTGTTATGAGGTCAAATGTGTTTAACATGAGGAATTGCAATTGAGGAAATTGAAATATCCTTCATTTTACCATGTGTGCAGACCTATTCAATTATAGCATGAGAACAAGTGAATACCTAGTACGTTAATAGCAAAATTAAAAATGAGTATAATGTAGTGTCAACCAAAATTATTTTCTATTCCTCACACACATTTAGTATTCTTAGCAAATTAGTGCAGCCCTAATGTATCACATATTAGGTGCCTTAAGGCACTACCATGTCTTTTTCTTAATAAAATAATGTCATTTTTTTATAGTACGGATTATGAAGTTCAAACGGGAAACTTTCTCATATTATAAAGGATTCTATTCACCCGAAGTTGACCATTGGTGAATGTCAGTGGGCATTTAGAATAGCCTACTCAATACAACAATGGATTAGAATTGAAAAAAAAAATGATGCATCAGAAAATGAGGTGTTCAAATAATATTTAAAAAACATGGTTCTCGTAGAAAGATTCGAAGTCAGATAAAATGAAGAAAACTTCCACTTTTGCAAGATTCTTACACCAATACACGTTTATATTTCTAATTTGGTAACCCAAATCATTTATATTCTCTTACACGATCTCCATCCCTATATATACTCTTACACGATCACCTAGTGTTTCCATCTCTGCCTTCACATCCAATACACAAAGCAAACTGCTAGTGTAAGGTACTCTACCAAATATCATACAATGAGTTCCAACAGTTCAAAGACAACACTTTTTACACTGCTATCTTGTTTGATTCTCTCGTTTTGTGCTTCTATTATGGCTTCACCACCATCACTTAAGGTGGGATTTAATTGGAGAACTTGTCCACATGCTGAGATTATTGTGAGAAAAGCTGTGAATAAATAAGTTTCTATGAATTCGGGGATTGCAGCTTGCCTCATTATGATGCATTTCCATGACTGCTTTGTTAGGGTATCTGTGTGTATATATATACTTATTGCTCATCGCTATTTATCCAACTATTATTGAACAGACCATAAATAATATTTTTATATTACTTTTTTTAAGACTTAATTTAATTCGATGTTTGCATTCTTTGTTCCAGGGTTGTGATGCATCCGTGTTATTGGATTCAACACCCAGAAACGTCGCTGAGAAATCGCATCTTGCAAATAACCCAAGCCTTTGGGGTTTTGAGGTGATTGAACACGCCAAAGCTGAAATTGAGTCTATTTGCCCAAATGTTGTCTCTTGTTCTGACATACTAGCATTTGCGGCTCCCGATAGCGCTCTTAAAGTTGGGAAGATAAACTACAATGTCCCAGCTGGACGTCATGATGGTCGTGTTTCTCTCATTGGTGTGGTGGCGCAAAATTTACCACCACCTTAGTTTAATGCCAAACAATTAGAAGACAACTTTGCACGAAAAGGGTTGTCTCTCGATCAAATTGTAGCCCTCTTTGGTGCACACTCGATCGGCGTATTGTTACGCTAAAACAGTCCTATGTTAAGCAATCAAGACAATAAAACTCACTTAGGAAGTTTACCAAACACTTGGTGTGTGGAAAACACCCAAGACCTTGTTCCTAATGAAAACTAAGTGTGCAAACTCAAAACGAATCCAATCAACAATCAACAAGCAGGATAACAAGAACACACAAGCATTCAAAGAAAATAAACGTCAAAAATATAATGTGGTTCACCCAAACAAGGGTTACATATACAATGGTAGGATTTCTTCTTTCTTTGATAAATGAAGGAACCACAAGATTACACACTCACACTCTTTATCTCTCCAAGAAAGTCACTCACAAACCAAGCACAAGAACTAATCTTTAAACAAAAAGCCCTCACTCACTTTTCTCTTTGAAAACTCACAAAATGTTCACTCTAAAGCTGAAAAATAGCACTGAACAAAAACAGAAAATAAGCTTCTATTTATAGATTTTCCTCAAAGTGGTAATTTTGTAAATATCGAGAAAAATCAATTTTTCTCCCAAAACAACCGTGAACCAACGGGAAGCCACTGGAGAGCCAAAATACACCACAAACTCCATCTTGGCGATCCGAATGATCCAACCACAAATCCGGAATGAAAACCATTGAACCCGCTTGAAGATCACCCCCAAATCTACCGAGCTCAATGCAGCTCCACCTAACCAAGGAGCCTTTACTCTAACTTCAATAAGAAGTGAGATTTAAAAGTTTTTGGCAATGCCTAAACTTCTCCATAGTCAAAGGTTTGGTGAGGAAATCTGTTGCATTCTCATCCGTGTGAACCTTCTTAATAAAAACCTCGTCGAAATTAACCCAATCCCGAACTCTATGATACCGCACATCAATATGCTTTGTGCGGGCATGATACACTTGATTCTTAGCCAAATGCATAGCACTTTGACTATAGCACTGAAGATGAACACTCTCTTAGTTCATCCCCAATTCACTCACCAAACTCTTTAACCAAACCGCCTCCTTTGATGCTTCCATAAGTGCCATATACTCTGCCTCCGTTGTAGATAAAGAACTTGTCGCTTGTAACATGGATCTCCAAGATACTGGCCCGCTAGAAATAGTGAATACATACCCCTATATAGATCTCTGCTTATCAAGATCCGTCCCATAATCCGAATCCACATACCCCGCAACAAACTCGACCCCTTTCTTCAGCTCAAACACAATGCCCATAGACTTGGTTCCCTTTAGATACCGAAGAATCCATTTCACCGCTTTCCAATGATCTTTTCCCGGATTCGACATGTACTTACTAGCCACACCCACGACTTGGGAGATATCCGGCCTCGTGCAAACCATGGCATACATAAGGCACTCCATGGCACAACCATATGGCGTTGAAGCCATCTCTTCTAACTCACCATCCGTAGAGGGACATTTCTTTGCACACAAATCAAAATGTGAAGCTAACGAGGTACAAGTGGCTTTGGCATCCAACAAGCCAAATTTCCCGATGACATGCGAAATATAATTTTTCTGAGATAACGACAACTTGCCAACTTTTCTATCTCATCTAATCTCCATACAAATAATCTTTTGTGCCGCACCAAGATCCTTCATGTTAAGCTCCCGGCTCAATTCCACCTTGAGCTCCGTTATCCGTGACATATCCCGACACGCAATGAGCATGTCATCCACATAGAGAATTAAAAAAACAAACGAATCACCATCAAGAACCCAAAAATATGCACAATGCTCATGATCACATCTCGTGTAACCAACCCGCAATATGAAGGTATCGAACCGTAGGTACCATTGTTGTGGCGACTGTTTAAGCCCATACAATGACTTCTTAAGTCGACACACATGATCTTCCTTTCCCACTTCCTTGAATCCCTCTGGTTGCACCATGTAAATAATCTCCTTCGAAACACCATGAAGAATAGATGTTTTCACATCCATTTTCTCCAATTCCATATCGGATTGAGCAACCATTGCCAATAACAACCGTATCGAGGTAGACCTCACCACCGGGGATAAGATCTCATCATAGTCAATCCCCTCCTTTTGAGAAAACCCCTTCACTACTAGCCTTGCCTTGTACTTCGGTGCTTCTATTTTTATAATTGCCTCTTTCTTCCTATACATCCACTTAGAGTCAATAATGTGTCGCCCCTTGGGTTTTTGGAACCAACTCCCACACAAAGTTCTTTCGTAGAGCTTCCATCTCTTCCGACATAGCACCCATCAAACCCGCCATGACATTTCAATTAATTGCATCTTTGTATGTCGTTGGATCACCCTCACTAGAAATGAGAGTGTAATTGACCTCTTCCCAACCAATCTAAGATGGTGGCTTGATCTCCCTATGCTCTCTGTCACGTGTTATGGATGGCACTTGCTCCACCCGTTGAGTATCCTCCACCTCAACCAACTCCTCTCCCAAATCACCCTTATTCAGCTCCACCTCAACCGTGTCATCACCCGATTGAGAATCACTTGAACCACTACTAAATGCACTATCACTATTGGTGTTTGATGATCTCGAAAATACCAAAGGAATCTCGATGGTTCTAACACAACCATCACCGGCAACTTCTAGGAACTACTTGGCCTTCAACATGGACGTCTTGTCAAACCTCATATCCCGACTAACAACTAGCTTCCTCATAGACGGATCCCAAGTCTTGAACCTATTTACCCCTTTTCCATAGCCTAGGAAAATACACCGGCGAGTTCTCGGGCCATTTTTAGTCCTCTCGTCACTAGGAATGTGAGCGTACCCGGACATCCGAACACCCTCAAAGTAGAGTAGTCGATCTCGTGCCCCGACCATACTTCCTCCGGACACTTCAAACCAAGAGTCGAATTTGGTGACTGATTTACCAAATACACGGCGTGGTCAAGAGTTTCTGCCCAAAATGATTTCGGAAACCCAGCATGAAACCTCATGCACCTTGCCCTTTCCATAACGGTGCGGTTCATCCTCTCCGCCACCCTATTTTTTTGCTGAGTCTTCTTAACGGTAAAGTGCCTTGTGATGTCCGCATCTTTATAATACTTTAGAAACCCACCATCTCTATACTCACCTCGTTGTCGCTCTTCAAATATTTGATCTTATTCCCCGTTTGATTCTCCACCATGGCTTTCCACTCCTTGAACTTCTCGAAAACCTTCAATTTTTCTTTCAAGTAGTAGACCCACACTTTTCATGAATAATCATCTATGAAAGTCACAAAATATCTAAAGCTGCCTATGGAAACAACATCCGAAGTCCCACACACGTCGGAATGATTATAGTCAAGAGTCCCTTTACTTTTGTTCGTAGATATAGTGAATTGCACTCGAGTTTTATTCCCCATCACATAATACTTGCAAAAACCGAGCTAGCATCCGTGCACCCCTTTTAACAACTTTCGCCAATGAAGTTCTTCCATGCCCTGTCGGCTCATGTGACCATGTCTCATGTGCCACAATTGTAGCTCATCAATTTCAGGCTCCGTGGAGACTGCCGCTCCACCCACTACCGTATTTCCCTTCAATTTATAAAGATTGTTTGGTAACTATGTGCCGCGCAAAATCACCATCGATCCCCTTTTCACCTTCAAATCCCCACCCTCATCTTGAATCCCACACCCCTTTGAATCAAGTGCGCTTAATGAAAACAAGTTCTTTTTAAGTGCTGGAATGTGCCTCACTTCACTTAAGGTTCGAACAACCCCATCCCACATATTTATGTGCATCGAAATGATTCCCACTACTTTGCATGTAGCATTATTTCACATGAGAATCTCACCCCCGGTATTGGACTTATAATCCTCAAACCATTCCCGGTTCAGACACATATGGTATGAACATCCGGAATCTAGAATCCAACCATCAATGTGATCGACGGAAAAACAAGTAAGAACCTCTTCGCCTTCCTCTAAAGAAGAAACACTGGCTATATCCTTAGTAGCGTCTCCTTTCTTATCATCTTTCTTCCACTCCGGACAATTTCGCTTAAAGTGACCCTTTTTATGGCACTTGAAACACTGAACCGTGCTAATGTATCGAGATTAAGACCTTTGTAAGCCCTTATTATTTGCACCCCAAGACTTCAACCTTTCTCTCCGTCCACCACCACCAACCTTGGCTACTAAGCCTTCACCTTGAGAAAATGAACTACCTCCACCGCTACCATTTTTCTTCTTCATGGACACGTGAGAAATGATGCCCTTCATTACATCATTAAACTTGAGAGTAGTCTTCCCAAACATAAGAGTGGTGACAAAGTGCTCATATGAATCGGGCAACGAAGCAAGCAACAACAACGGTCGATCCTGCTCGCTAAATTGAACATCAATTCGGTTCAAATTGTTGATCAAAGCATTGAAGACATTTATAAGCTTCATCATATCACCGCCCTCCTTCATTTCTATCTTGAAGAGCATCTTCTTTAGAAATAATTTATTTGACAAAGACTTACCCAAATAAATCTCCTCCAATTGATCCCACATGCTCTTAGCCGTACTTTCCGATATCATGTGATTGAGCACATCATCTGTGACATACATTTCAATTGAAGAAAGTGTCATTTGATTAATATCGCTCCATTCGGCTTCGGTCATATCCACCGGACGCTTCTCTATACCCAACAATGATATAACCAACCTTTGTTGAAAAAGAACACCCCGCATCCTTCTTTTCCACAAGAAAAAATTATTTTTTTTCATCAAAAGGTTTTATCTCAAACTTCATTGAGGCTCCGGATCCATAACTAGGATCCCACTTCTTAGAGCCTCCGCTTGTAGAAGTTGATTCGAGAGTACGCGACACCTCCTCCGCCATTTGGAACAAATTCTAGAACTTATGCTAATATCACTCAAATTGATTCAAGCCGAACCAAAATACCTAGTAAACCAAGCAAACAAATCTCTGATACCACTTGTTGCGCTAAAACAGTCCTATGTTAAGCAACCAAGACCATAAAACTCACTTTGGAATTTTACCAAACACTTGGTGTGCGAAAAACACCCAAGACATTGTTCTTAATGAAAACTAAGTGTGCAAACTGAAAACGAACCCAATCAATAATCAACAAGTAGGATAATAAGAACACATAAGCAATCAAAGCTAAGAAACGACAACAATATAACGTGGTTCACCCAAACAAGGGTTACATCCACAATGGTAGGATATCTTTTTTCTTTGATAAATGGAGGAACCACAAGGTTACACACTCACACTCTTTATCTCTCGAAGAAAGTCACTCACAAACCAAGCATAAGAACTAATCTTTAAACAAAAAGCTCTCACTCACTTTTCTCTTTACAAACTCACAAAATCATCACTCTAAAGCTGAAAAATAGCAATGCACAAAAAATAGAAAATAAGCTTTCATTTATAGATTTTCCTCAAAGTGGTAATTTTGTAAATATTGAGAAAAATTTGGCTTTCGCCCAAAACAACCGTGAACCAACGGGAAACCGTCGGAGAGCCAAAATACACCACACGTATCACATTGCTCTTCCTTCTCAAACCGCATTTATGCCTTTAATGCTACACACGACATTTTTGAAAAAGAAGTGCCCTCGGCCATCAAATAATGGAGGATGATGGTTTGATCCAACAGTTGCCCTTGATGTTACGCCTAACCGGTTGGACAACAAATATTACACGGATTTAATGAACTATCGGGGGTTATTGACTTCAGATCAAACATTGATACGAATGGGATCCATCAACGACTAACATGGTGACTTACAATGCTAAGCATGGTTCGACATGGGCAAGAAAATTTGTGACTGCAATGATACAAATGGGATCCATTGATGTCCTCACTGGCATGCAGGGAGAGATAAGAAAGAAGTGTCATTTCGTTAATTAAGTTCTCAAGGAAAATTGCTTGAGAGATTTTATATTTGTTTAACATGTGTGGGGTTCTATAATTGTTTGAGATGCTAATTTCCAAAGTGTAAATCATTTTTTTTTAAATTGTAATCATTAGCTTGTTTTATTCTTTTGATAAAATTTATCCCTGTATTTCAATCCATGGCTAATAGGAATCCGTTTCTCAAAATTTTTAATTATTTCTTTCTCTATTCGTGTTTGTAAATTTAATAGTCTAAGGCAATCTAAATGGAGGTAGATAAAACATACTTGTTACCTTATGGGTTGAACTTTTTTTTAGCGACAAGTACAATGGTTCAATGATTATTTTTTACTCATTGCCTGTATGCGTACTATTATTCATAATGGTCAGCTATTGTCGTACTATTATTCATAATGGTCAGCTATTGCCGCAAATGAATCAAGATAAAGGAAAAAGTTAAAAAAAACACCCAATTAATTGTAGAGGCTTTTGAGGTGTACTCCTTTGACGAAAAAGTTAAAAGAAAAATCATTCAATGAATTTTAAACGATTAGTTCCTCATATAAATACTCAAAAGATGCAGGTACGCCTTCAAAATTGAGAGTTCAAAACCCACACCTTCAAAACCCACTCCTTAAAAAATAGAGAAACCCCCATTAAATTCCCTCACTTCATTTCCATGCTCAACTCATCGAAGATCAAACAAACGATTCACGCTCTTAATGAAAAAATCCGAACAACTTTATGCGATATTAATCTTGCAAATGTATGTTAATCTTGTTTGTTGATTTTTCAATCTTGGTGATTATGTAAACCATAAACCGAACAACCTTTTTCCTCCTTTTCACTTTATTTCTCAATCAAATGGAAAACACACATGTTCATACATAATTCCATGGTTAATTCTGTATAATTTATTGTGTATTACATGTAATCATGATTTTCTTATGTTTGTACCAATAACTTTCATATATTGCGTATATTTTCTTTTCTTAGGATTATATTTCTCTTATCAACTGTTGGTGCATGTATTTTGAATCTTTTGATGTGTATTCCGTATACTAATGTTTTTTTTGTATTCTTAGGTTTTATATAACCTTTTTTTTTCCTATTTTATGTATATTGTGTTATCATGTGTATAAATTTGAAGACATTATGTATGAAGTGATGAAATCATATTATCTTGTTTGTTGGTGATCCAAAAATACAATATGCGCATGACATCTACATTTGTTGCCTTGGTTTAAAAAAATACATTTTGCATGTGGAGTGTATATGCATGCTCTCTATATTTAATACCTCCTATAATATTATGGTCTGCGCTAATGGTACTTGTTGAGGAATATGATTGAGTCACTATTTTCTCTATACTTTTTGTTTACTGCTGGAAATGTGTGTAATTTGTATGTGTGTAATTAGAGAATTTTAATTGTTTATTATGCCAAGTTACGTGTAATCACTGTGTTGTTGGATATGTCAATTTTTATATAATTTATTTGTTAGTTTGCGTGCATGTGCATTATTTTTTTATGTGTGTAATTTTTATTATTGTTTAGGAACAAGTCATCAATCATGTTCAACTACAAAACTATTGGACGCACCTTTAAAGATCTTAAAAAACGTTCCCATTGACAGTGAATTTGACTTATGATGACACAAATCATTTTCTTCTTTGAATCAATGATAGAGTTAATATTACTAGGTTTATAAAACTACCATGAAGTCGTCTAGTGTACTTTTGATGTCTATAGTTTCCAAGTGAATGCACCAAAAGCTATGGATATAGCAAAACGAACTGACCAATTTTGCATTAGAGGTTTTGAAAATGTTGGCGTGGTGGTGCTACTATATCACTATTTTTCTGAATATATTTAAAAAAGTCATTATTAGTTCATATCTTATAGGAAAATAGGTATTAGGTGTTACCATGTAACAAACACGAGATAAATTATATATTGAACTTATGAAGAGGACTAAAAATGTGACTTGAAATATTTCCTTTGCAACAATTGAAAATATAATAGATTCATGTATCAAGTTTTGGTATTTTTTATATTATAAGTAAAAACATATTTGCGGATTAAAAATGAGCTAATTCGAGGGAATTTGAGCAAGAAGCAACCACATACACACTTTCAGGGGAAATATGGTAAATTTAGATGAATAATTTCGGACTCAAACAAATCATAGAAATTATATTCTTAGAATTAAGGGACGTCCGGGTTCGAACGACATGTCAATTTGAGCTCAAGCGAAGATGTTATAATTGTGCCAAGTTTGAAACCGAATAAAAGTCAAAGCCAAAGCCACATGTCATATTTAAAGTCAAATCTCGTGATCCGAGGACTACTATAATTTTTTTGACATCAAAATGAGGATCACATCAGTTCTTCCGGTTCATCATTTGGAGGTCTTATGAAAAAGATATGGAGATTTACGTGTGAAATGTAAATACGAAAAATTAGGAAAAACAATAAAGCATAATTATTATTCCGTGCATAAATACAAAAAGTCTACATGCTGAATCAATGGTAAAATTATTATTGCAACTCAAACATGTCCAAGGTTCGAACCCTGAGAAGGGTTCAATCCCAATCTCTATATACTCTAAAATGCAAAACAAGGCATTTATTATGCTTTACAATTAACCTATCCACGTGGCACATCACTTCCCTATATCTATCTATACTATTACTCTAAAATGCACTGCACCCTTTAAATGCCGCTTTTCTCCAAAGATATCCACGTGGCTATAGTAGTTAAAACCAACGAAAGCTCAAAAACCAAAAAACATATCCGTATAACGTTTTCTCTTCCTCTTCTTTCTCTCTCTGCTCTTTTCGTATCCCTCACCCTGTATTGAACCCCAACAACAAAACCCAACCAACAAAACCCTACACCCACCTCACGTAAACACCTTCTCACCACTGAAAGAAAACAAAGCCAATCATCATCAACTCCGTGAAACCATTTTTTCGTACACAAGTTTGGGCTTAAAAGGGTTTGGAAGTTGGAGAAAGGGTTGAAAACTTTTGGCGGTTTGGTATTTCATAGGTTTGTGTTTTAAATGGTAGAAATTTATATTTTTGTATTACTTGAAACCTATTTTGGGTTTGAGATTGGGTTGCCAGAAGTTTTTTTTTTTGCAGTCGGGGTTTGATTTTGGGAGAGGATTTTTATTTTTGGGTGGACGGAGTTGTTGATTGGGTTGCCGGAAGGATTGCCAGAAGTGTTTTCTTTGCTACCGAACAATTATATGATTTGGATATCTACATTATTCGTCATATAATTGTTTGTCTCCTGCATAAATCCTACTTCACCTCATTTTCTAAGACCACCATAAATGATTTTCTACATTTATCTACTGCACCTCATTTATGCATTTTCTAAATCCTACTGCACCTCATTATCCAAATCATTTTCTAAGACCACCATAAATCCTACTGCATAAATCCTACATAAATCCTACTGCATAAATCCTACTGCACCTCACGACCACCATTTTCTCATTTATGCAGGAGACGAACAATTATAAGATGTCCTCACTCAACTTCTCACTGGTCGGGGTAGGGTCGCCGACATTTTTGGGTTTGGATGGGTAGTGGGTTAGCTGGTCGGGGCAGTAGGATTTCGGCTATGGGTTTTCGGGTTTGGAATTAAGGTGAGGCACGTAGGTAGTTTTCTAATTGGGTCGGAGCTACGGGGTTTAAGTCGCCAACGCTGACAGGCCCGATTTTCACCGGACTTAGTTGCTGGAAATTACTGGTTCGTCATCGTTTATGGAGGTATCCGGACAGGAGGGGTGATAAGGTGGGTAAGTCGGAGATGGGAGATGGGAGGGAAGGTAGATGAAGCCTATAAGTTATTCCAAGAGGCAAGTTTTAAAGGACTTGAGCCAGATTCTTTTACTTATTCGATCTTCACATTCACGCGATGTTTGTTTTCTTCCTCATTTTATTAGTTTGGAAATTTTGTATTTATAATTTTTAGCAGAACTTTAAATATTTTGTTTTGAAGACTATATGTCATATTTTTTCCCTTTTCAATCCAAGTAATAGAAATGGTGAGTTTGTAATTTGATTTTAGTAAGGTGTGTTATAAGATCTCTTAATGATTTTGTGTTATAATATCATCTTTTTTATATCCATTTTCAACATGCCCTCGCATACCTATGGATGTACATTTATTTATGAAGACTATGTCAAAGCATGAGCAAATGAGTAATTGGTATATATTGTGTGAATGTGGGTGCAGTTGTGATCTGTGCCTCTATATATGGTGAAAGACTTTCTTGGTGTTTTTAATTTATAGTTGTTAATACTCTACTCTATTATGTATCACATTTATCTTGGTTTTATTATTATCTATTGTTATGAACCCTCGGTTATTTGTGTCTAATGACAACTATGAGAATATTTTTCTTCAACATATGGCTATAATTTTTCTCAAGTCGTCCTACTATTTAGTTTAAAAATATGTGTATCCATTTTGAAAGTTGAGGTAAGTAATGTGGAGACTATTTCCTGACATTTAAAAGATTTGGTTTAGATTGGTTTGGTTTGGTTTGGTTTGGTGTATATAACTTTTCAAAGGTTGTTATGTTATTTTTGGACAACTTGGGATAAAATGTGTTGGGAAGGCCAACCATTTTTTTTCACCGTAGGATCCAGTATGATGTAAGTTGTAGTTTCTTTGGATTTGTTGAGTACATTGCAAAAAAATAATTATATGCCTCTATTTTTCTTTATAACCTTCTGTATTATATGAAAAATCACAAAAATGTCACATATTGCACCTCGCCCGCGCATCGTGCGGGTTTACACCTAGTATTTCTTTAAAACGTTGTGCGCCATGTGGTACTATCTCGGCGATCCATGTGATCGTCCAACAATCGTTCAATCGATGTCACGCGGATCAAGGCCACCTTGCACTGGCTGACGCTTCCCAAAAATTGTTCCTTAACGCATCTATGAATTTTTTTTAGGGTTGGAAAAGTGGGTGAAGCCACTTTTCATTCTGTGCATGGCGGAAAAAGTAGAACTTGAATATGCTTATGCATCTATTTCAGTGTAGTAAGACTATGTTTATTCTTCTACCTTTGACTCCTTTTGATATTTCGTAGGATGATGATTGTAACTCCGCTTTATAGATAAAGAGGGTTAGTGCTCTCATTGAGCTAGCTTAAAGCTCATAAAAATTCCTCTAGACTTTAGTCTGTCGAACATTGATTTCTATTGTCATTAAATTCACTTTACACCTCATAATTTTAATTCTACATTCTTTGATCCTTTATTTATCACTTTTTGCCCATTTATTTTTTATTTTATTAAAAGAAACCAACTTAACAACTTTTCCCACACTTCAATTTTCAGACTCCTAAGCCTTTGTAATTTAATTAAGCCTTCACCTATACCCCTTTTATTTTTTTATTTGTTAATTAATCCTGTTGTAAAATACCAAAAGTGCCCCAAACCATAATTTACACCGTTAAGAGGGGCCATTTGTCTTCATTTTCAAGAGACCAACCAAGGGATAATATTTTTAGCTTGTAGATGTCCCTCAGTTCATATTTGTAGGATTATTTTAGGTTAGTGTAGTTTGAATCTTTTTCTTTATTTATAATTTTTTAAGTGTTGGGTGAATGAATTTGTAGTCCGAGATGCAAATTGTGAATTTGTGAGATATGTCCCAAGAGGAAAATATTAATAAAAAACATTGATTTATGGGTGTTCTTCAATTCCTAAGCTTCGAGGTTCATTTAAAACGAAGGAGAGTTGATTTTTATATTGTTTTTCAATCTTTTATTCTATCTTTTACACCTCAAATAAGGTGTTTTTACATTTCATTTGTGTTTTTTTTGCGGGAATACCTTTCGGGAAAGAAAAATATGTCCCTTATGACAAATATAAACCCCCCATGAATTAAAATTTAGTACGAAAAAAATCCATTCCTAAAACATTTGGGACATTGAGTATAAAGGATAATTTTTTGCCTTTGCAAAATCCGTGCTAAATACCCTTTTCTGACGGCCAAGAGACTTCATCACACCAAAATGCAAATTTTGTAAGTGCCTTTTCGTGACTGCTAATAGGGGTGACAAACCTATCACTCCGGGGAGCACTCATAAAATTATTTCTAACTCCTATTAGGGGTAATAAAATCAATGGGTAATCAAAATTTGAGTCACATAGTTTGTCACCACTAATGAGAGTCATAAATGTTACCATATAATTCATTTCTGACTCCTATAAGCAGTCACAAATTTATAACCCTCACAAGAACTTACAAATTTATCAGTAGGATTAAGTTCTGACTCTTATGAGCAGTCACAAATTTAAACCGCTATGAGGAGCCACAAATTTTGGCCTAATACTAAATTTGTAATAGCTTGTAACAGTCATAAATTTTTCCTATGTCTTAATTTGTAACTGCTATTAGTAGTCATAAATTTGTAACCGCTCTTAGGAGTCACAAATTTTGACGTAAGACGCAATTTGTGAGTGCTATTAGTTATCACAAAAATTTCCAGGTACTTTAATTTGCCTCTTCTATCTCTTCTCTTTTTTTTGTACGTAAAGAAATCCCACCCTCTTCACTCTTTCATTTTGCTAAAACCAAAATGAAGAACTCATGCACCTCTTCTATCCAAATAGGTATTTTTCAATTCTAATTTTTTTGTATATTTTTAGGTATTTTTGCTGCATAGGTTGGTCGATATAGAATTTTCTCATTTCGATTTCATAGTTTACATATCCTTATATCTTACATATCCTCATTTCTCTCTAAAGGCCTAATTTCGATTCTCATTATGTGTGTGTGCATTTTGATTCTCATTGTGTGTCGGTATGTGTTTATATTTGTGTGTACATATAGATTTCTATTTATATATGTGTATATATGTGTGCATTTGTGTGCATGTACAAATTTATGTTTTTATGTGTATGTGTATGTGTATGTGTGTGTATGTATAGATTTCTGTTTATATGTGTGTTTATGAGTGTAACTTTAAACAAATTGTATTTTATGTTAATAAATCCTAGAAATTATGTTGAGGTTATTTTTTTTGACAAAATATTATTCAAAAACCCTAGACATTAAATTTTTTTTTTCTTTACAAAATATAATTATATGGATTTTTATTAAGTAAAAAACGTTGTGAAGAACAATGTTTATGTTTCACTGAATGAATCTTTGTGAATAACGTTGAATCACTTTGAGTTTATGTTTATGGAAATCATTGTGGCCCTGATCAGTGATGTTGGGACACTAGGCATCAGTGATCCTGGTACATAATTGGTGAGGAAACTAAGATTTCTTCATTTGGCGTGGGTTTATTCTCCCCTCAAATAAGTTTCATTTACTTATCTCCTTTATCGTGTCAGTTGTGAATCCTCATATTGTGAAAACCTTTATTTATTAGTTCATAAGGTACAACTTCTTAAAACAACAGGATTTCAAGCATGTGTGGCTCTGTGAGTAATGCCCGTGTCCCCTCAGCCGCTGCTCATCTTTCTATATGTTAGAAACTATTTTAGGAACTATAATAATGATTACATTAAGAAATCCTGGTAAAGAGAGAAACACAAAGAGAGATCCAAGACTAAAATAATATTATTTAATTTTCTAAACTTTTCATTTGGACTAAAAAAACCTAGTTGTAACTTCACTTTAGTAGAGATTGTTATGTACAATGCCACATGTGTGTGTATATGTAATGTTTGAGTTTTTAACCTGTTTTTTGTCATTCATTTTAATGTTATAAGATGTACAAATTAGGTTAGGGATTTCAACCAATGGCTAATTGATTAATTCTTGTGATAATTGTTTCGGCTCCAAAGTAAATCCGAAAGTTTCCTCAATTTACTTAGTTGATACTTGAAAGTGAAGTGATTAACATTTATTGCTCTTGTAAAAGTAGAATTAGGTGAGTGTGGTGAGAGAGATAAGTAGAGGAATTGAAATTTTGCATGTTTTTTCATGTTTTTAGGACAATGTTCTGTTAACTCCAAGCATGCCACACAAGAAACATAGGATTATTACTCTAAATATTATTTAAGTGTGTGTGTGTATATGTTGCGTCTAATACTACATTTTTTTTTACTCTATTTCTTGTTGCAAACGTAAAAATTAAACATTTCATTCTAAAAATATTATTCCTGGATGGAAAATAAGATTGTATGTAATTTTTTGTTGAGGATTTGACATGTTGTGGAGTGAAGACTTATTTTTTAGATTTTTAGTTTATTTCAGCTAGTGTTTGGAAATTTCCTTACTCCCTTTTTATTGTCATTATTTATTTGTGTTTTTTGGTAGGAAGACAAACTAAATGATCTGATCGACTCAGTTAATCTAGTCCCGAACATTCAAATTAGAGTACCGTCGAATTGATATGCATAAAGGTAATTTTACTTATTGGTCATTGATTAATATCATTAGTTTTTTTTACTCAATTGATTTGTAGTGGTGATAGGAGGTTGAGCGTGAGCCAATTGAAAATCCAGATTGTCCATTGGTTGTTGTAGGATAGTTTTAGGATTAATTTAAGAAAATATTTGTATATTTGTTTGTATGAATTTTAGTTAGAATTATTGATATGATTGTTTGTATTAATTAATTCATGTAATTTGCAAGTAGTTCATGCCATTCAAGTTACAATTATTGATTTTCTAAACTTGTTTATGTGAGTTTACAACTCAATACGAAAGTAATTTAAGGGAAGTGACCGTCATCGAATTCGCAGTTTTTTGAAATTGGACAGTTGACATTTGCTTTGGGATTAAAAATGGAACCTAGGTCGGGAAAATTAAAAAAAAAATTGTGTAGCCCGGGTAGAGGTACATGCACCCTAAGCATTACAAAGTAACTTGTAGGAACTGGAGTGTTTCGTCGGGCTCTTGGTTTTTGAAATTGACTAGTAAGCATTCGCTTTGGGGTTAAAATGGGATTTAGGGGTGAAAATTGAAAAAAAAAACCGAATGACCTAAATAAACAAACAAACACCCTAAGAGGTACCAAAGTATCTTACAGCAAGTGTGAATGTCCTAATAAAACTCTCGGTTCTCGAAATTGACTAGTAGAAGTTCATTTTGGGGTTAAAAGTGGGCATTGGGGTGTCAAAAGCAAAAACAACAATGAAGTGTCCTAAAGAGGTACACATAGACAATAAGAAGGTTTAGTGGGAAGGTCTTACTCCACTCTCCCCATGTCATTAATGTAACTTCATCGCTAGGTGGATTTCTTCGGGGTTTATGTTTCAAGAATAATGCTTCTGTATGTGATAGTGAAAAAAGACCACTCTTCACTTTGGACCACCAAACAGCTCTTATTTTGTGAAAATTTATGCCCACGTTATCTTGGATAAAATGGGAAGCAAATCCAAACTAATGATACATTGATTTTTACAATGGATGAATACCAATTAAAGATGGGGGAGCCCTCTAAATTTGAACTATTTTTGCCAATTTTGAACAGTGACAAGTGAACCGTTGACATGCTAGTGTAGTTGAGGTTCATCAAGAAATCAATGGTTGATTCATTATCTAACTCCCATCCAAGCGGGCCAGCACAACCTTTCATTTTCACCGAGGCGGATCACTGGACTATGTTAGTCCGATGACTCATGTGTCTTTGGGGATGACACAGGTTCTTCCCATTCCCAAAATGGGATTTTATAATTTTCCTCAAAAATTCTACTATCCAAAACCCCAATAATTCTAATATCCAAAACCCTAATAATTCGAATATCCAAAACCCCAAAAATTGTCCCCAAGAAAATTCCAAATGAAGAAACAAATACAAACCATCAATTAATGCTGAGAAAGTTCAAATTAGTGCAGACCTTATACTAAAGACTCAACACTGTGATATTTCCTCTCAAGAACTAGTCATAGTTTGCCAATTAGTCTTGTCCCCAGGGCTTCAGACCTGCTTGAATGTGACTGTCATTAGGCATAGTCTAATGTGTTCACCTGATTAGGTAAAAATACACATTATTAGTGCAGACCAGATAATGAAGTTTCACCAGGTGTAATTTTATAATTGAAGAATATGGTACTTGTGTTATATTAGATAAAGCTTTATGTAATCTCCACTGGTCCAATGTGTTCCAGAATTCCTCCATATCTCATTTATCAAAACTATGCATCGATCATTCTCCCTTTCTTTTGTCCATTAAAAATCAATTTTATTCTAAACCCAAATCGTTTAAATTCCAAAAAATATGGTTATCTCATATTCTGTTTGCTAGTACAGTCAAGAAGTCATAGATAGTCCCAGTAGAAGTATTTTCTATTATAGCCTTTTTAGTTAAACTCAGAAGACTAAAAGGGTATCTAAAGTCATGGAATGAAGAAACTTTCAAGAATCAATTCCAAAATATTATAGATTTTGAAGCTGATGTCTTAGTTCTAGAGAATGCATTTGAAAGTAATCCAAGCCCAGATAACAAAATGGAGCTGTAGTCAAAAGAAATTATATATCTTAGGAGCATGGTTACATTAGTGGCTTTCGTATGTTCTCCATCTTAAGAAATTCCCTTACCAAAGTAAAATATTTTTTTGTTTTCATGTACTTTAAGTGCCCAAACTAAAAATAGAGAATGCCCTTATCGGCACCCTAAATTTCTAGATCATATGCTTCACATTAGGATTATGTTAGGATTCTGTTATACAACCTATCCCTAGGTGTGATACCTAAGGACTTTAAGAGTTATTCCTAAAATTTTACTAGTGTCACACTAGCCTCTCTTTTATTTTTTTTCTCCATAATCTAGAACCACTTTAAAAGAAAGTTTACACAATCCATAATTTAGACTAGTCTGACCTTAATTTTGAATTTCTTTTCTCGATTCACTAAAGTTTCCTTTTTTATTCCCTCTATTATTTGAAATCAAGTTTACGTAATCAATAATTAATCCACATATATTTCGCTTTTTATCCTACATCACATACACAGTTCAATTCATCCCTCTCCCCACTAGGAAATACAACATGTTGGAATTCCATAAGAGCCCCCACTGCATCTAACTCTCAATCCTAAAAGTTGTGTCAAAACTGAGGGTTCCAAATGAAATGCCCTCCAACAAAAGAGACATTATATCTTCCATTGTACATTTTGGATCCTCAACTATATGCATTGAACTGAACTATATAGACTGAATTAAGGAAATGAACTGCCAAGAGCAATTAACCATCGATCACACCTTCCTCAAACCTCATATGAGACATACTGCCCAATGTCCCTCCAGCTCGACACCTCACAGCCCTGCCGAATCTGCATCCATCCACCCATAATGCATATTGCTAAACCTAGCCTCAATCACCTGCCTCCATAACATATCCTCCTCCGTTACTGTTGTATATTTTGTAAAATGCCAACTTATTTGGTCAAACTTTAGAGTCAATTTTAATTAAGACACATATGTTAAAGGTGACGTGTCTTGATACCAATGTGTTCCTTGTAGCAAGGAGATTAATTTGGTATACTCACTGGTTCAAAATAGTGAAGTAATGAATGAAAAATTTGGACTTAAAGTGACCCATTTGAGTTTAAGCTAGATGGTGTAAAATAGCTAGTGGGTTTGTCCCACATTGGAAAAGTGGTAGAAAAGCTTGGAGTTAATATACACAAGTTATGGGACTAAGGCTTGGATGGCTTGGGCTATCCCAACTCTTTGAAGGGGAGATGGCCTACACTATGCATGTGTTGGGCTTGGGCCAAAAGCCCACACGCGCACTGCTGCCGTCCGTCCGACCCGGCCCGTGTCGTGGGTCTTGGGTCTTGGGTCTTTCTTGAGCAACTATTAAATTTTTTGGACAAATTTTAATTAACCTTTGGGCTTTAAAATTTATTTTCTGATCCAAAAAATCTGAATTAATTATTTTCCGCATTAATTAATTATTTAAAAAACATTGTCGTTTTTAATTATTTAAAACCGTTGTCATTTTTAATTAATTAATTAAAACGTTAAGATGCAACTGTACAAACAGTCACATCTGTTCTGGGAAAAGCCATGAGTTGCAGCCCTTCACCACTTATAAAAAGGACAATTTGCAGACCATTTAACGCATTAAAAAATCTACCCGAATTCCCTACTACTGTCCTTGTTCCCTTATTACTGCTTGAGAGTAATTCGCCATTGTTGGTTCGTGGGACTGTTGCACTGAAGTGCTTCTTGCGACAGTCGTTGACCGTTTCATCCGGGGAGGCAGACGCCCGTTGTATTTTCCGTCAGCACCATAGCGGGGGCGTATTCTGTCTTAAGGAGAGATAGTTTAACTTTCGACTCGGTCAAAAATCTGCATGTGATTGTGTCAACCACAAACTGTATGTTCTTCTTTTCTCTCTTTACTGTTGCTGTTTATATGTAATTTCTGTTTATTTATTTAGTGAAATATTACTTTTTGTAATCCGGGAAACAACAATCATAAGACAGAATATTTCTATTTTTTTTGTGTGTTTTCACTAAATAAATAATTTTCTTAATTGAATTAGTTTCGCAACGTTTTACTTGTTTTATTTACATACTAAAACGTGTTTACATTGAATATATCTATTCTTACAATTTTATTTTTGAAAAAAAAAATTTATATACATTTCCTAAATTGCTTTGTGTTATTCAATAACAGAATAATGGCTACTGAATCCTCTGAAAATGTGATGTCTGTTCCTCAAAATGATGTGACGGTTAGCATTCCTAATACCGTTCCTACTCATTTAACTCATGGAGAAAAACCCGAAAAGTTTAATGGTACTGATTTCAAACGTTGGCAACAAAAGATGTTGTTCTATTTAACTACCATTAATCTTGCGAGGTTTATTAACGAAGATGCTCCTGTGGTTAATGAAAATGAAACGGATAAGACAACTTTTCTAGCTGTAGAAGCATGGAAACATTCAGATTTTATTTGCAAAAACTATATCCTTAATGGATTGGACAATACACTTTATAATGTATATAGTCCAATCAAAACCGCTAAACTGTTATGGGAGTATTTGGATAAAAAATATAAAACCGAGGATGTCGGCATGAAAAAATTCGTGGTCGGTAGATTTCTCGAGTATAAAATGATTGATTCAAAGACTGTCATAAGCCAAGTCCAAGAGATTCAATTAATTTTTCATGAAATACTTGCTGAAAATATGGTCATGAGTGAAACATTTCAAGTTGCTACGGTAATTGAAAAATTACCCCCTTCTTGGAAAGATTTCAAAAATTATTTGAAGCATAAACGAAAAGAAATGGGACTTGAAGATTTAATTGTTCGATTAAGGATAGAAGAAGATAATCGTAAATCTGAAAAAAAAAATGGTAACCATGCTATGTCTGCAAAAGAAAAAATTGTTGAGGATGGACAAAAATTCAATAAAAAGAGGAAGCACAAAAATGAAGGCACAAGTCAACAAGGCGGTGCTAAGAAGTTCAAAGGAAAATGTTTTAATTGCAACAAAGAAGGTCATAGGGCCAAGGATTGTCGCAAGCCGAAAAAACAAGAGAACTTCAAGAAGAAAGCACCACAAGCCAACATGACAGAAGTTGATGCATTATCCGACGATGTTTCCAATGTTTCTCTCTCCGCAGTTGTATCTGAAGTAAATTTGGTGGGTAATACCAAAGAGTGGTGGGTTGATACCGGCGCTACACGCCATGTATGTTCCGATAAAAGCATGTTTACAACCTACCAACCAATTGCAAATGGAGAACAATTATTCATGGGAAACTCCTCCACCTCGAAGGTTGAATGTAAAGGCAAAGTAGTGCTGAAAATGACTTCGGGGAAGCATCTCGCACTTAACGATGTATTGCATGTGCCTGACATTAGAAAGAACCTTGTCTCCGGTTCCGTGCTAAGCAAGAAAGGATTTAAGCTAGTCTTTGTTGGAGACAAATTTGTACTAAGTAAAGATGGAATGTATGTAGGGAAAGGATATATGTGTGATGGGATGTTCAAATTGAACGTCATGACTGTTGTACCTAAAAGTAACAATGATAATAATAATATGATATCTTCTGCTTATATGCTTGAGTCTATGGATATGTGGCAGGGTAGACTTGGACATGTTAATTATAGTACTTTAAGTAAATTAATTCACTTAGAATTAATTCCTAAATTTAGCATTGATACAAGTCACAAATGTGAAACATGTGTAGAAGCTAAATTAACTAAAACACCTTTTCATTCAATTGAAAGTAATAGTGAACCTTTAGATTTAATTCACACCGATATATGTGATTTAAAATTTGTTCAAACTAGAGGTGGGAAAAAGTACTTTATTACCTTTGTGGATAATTGCACTAGATATTGCTATGTCTATCTTTTAAGAAGCAAAGATGAAGCAACTGAAGCTTTTAAGCAATACAAGATAGAAGTTGAGAATCAACTTGGTAGAAAGATTAAAGAATTAAGAAGCGATAGAGGTGGTGAATATGAATATCCTTTTAAGAAAATATTCTTAGAAAATGGTATTATTCACCAAACTACCGCACCTTATTCTCCTCAATCAAATGGGATTGCGGAACGTAAAAACCGAACTTTAAAAGAAATGATGAATGCATTATTAATAAGTTCGGGATTACCCCAAAACATGTGGGGGGAAGCATTGCTTTCAGCTAATTACATTCTCAACAAAATGATTCATAAGAAAACAAAAAAGATACCCTATGAGTTGTGGAAAGGACGCAAGCCTGCCTACAAATACTTAAAAGTGTGGGGGTGTCTTGCAAAAGTGCTAATTCCTGAATCTAAAAAGGTCAAAATTGGTCCAAAGACTATTGACTGCATATTCATTGGTTATGCACATAATAGTAGTGCATATCGATTTCTTGTGCATAAGTCTGACATTCCTAAAATTCATGAAAATACAATCATAGAATCTAGGAATGCATCATTCTTTGAAAATATCTTTCCTTGTAAGAATACACAAGAAACAACTTCTAACAAAAGAATGCTTGAAGTTACAAATGGTGAACCTCGAAATATTAGTGAGGAAGAACCTAGACGTAGCAAAAGAGCTAAGATTTCAAAATCTTTCGGTCCGGATTTTCTAATATATATGTTAGAAAGTGAACCTCAAACATTTAAAAAAGCTCTATCCACTCCGGAAGCCTCATATTGGAAAGAAGCTATCAATAGTGAAATTGAATCCATTTTGCAAAATCATACATGGGAACTGGTGGATCTACCACCAGGGACAAAACCGTTAGGGTGTAAATGGATATTCAAACGGAAAATGAAAGCTGATGGAACTATTGATAAATATAAGGCTAGACTTGTAGCTAAAGGATACAAGCAAAAAGAGGGAATAGATTATTTCGACACCTATTCACCTGTTACAAGGATTACATCCATTAGAATGTTAATTGCAATTGCAGCAATACATAAATTGGAAATACACCAAATGGATGTTAAAACGGCATTTTTAAATGGTGAATTAGATGAAGAAATATATATGGAACAACCGGAAGGTTTTAGATCTACTGGAAATGAAAGGAAAGTTTGTAAACTTGTGAAGTCATTATATGGGTTGAAACAAGCACCTAAACAATGGCATGAAAAATTTGACAATGTCATGAAGTCAAATGGTTTCAAAATAAATGAGTGTGACAAATGTGTTTACATCAAAAGCACTCAAGCGGGACATGTGATTGTATGTCTATATGTAGATGATATGCTAATAATTGGTAATAATAATAATGTTATCAATTCTACTAAACAAATGTTGACTAGTAGATTTGAAATGAAGGACATGGGATTGGCTGATGTCATCCTAGGAATTAAAATTATTAGAACCCCTCAAGGAATTAGCTTATCTCAATCACATTACGTTGAAAAAATACTTCAAAAGTATAATAAATATGATCAAAGTCCAGTGAGAACACCTGTAGATCCAAGTCATCACCTCTTTAAAAATAAAGGTGAAGGTATATCTCAATTAGAGCATTCTCGTATTATTGGAAGTTTGATGTATTTATCAAACTGTACTCGACCTGATATAGCATACTCGATTAGTAAGCTCAGTCGATATACGAGTAATCCCGGGAAAGATCATTGGAAAGCCTTGATAAGAGTTCTTCGATATCTTCGATACTCTTTGGGGGATGGTTTGCACTAAGAACGATATCCAGCTGTACTTGAAGGCTATAGCGATGCAAATTGGATATCTGACTCAAATGATTCAAAATCCACAAGTGGATATGTTTTTACCCTTGGAGGTGAAGCCGTATCTTGGAAATCCTCGAAGCAAACGTGTATTGCAAGATCCACGATGGAATCTGAATTTATTACTTTAGATAAAGCTGGGGAAGAGGCTGAATGGCTTAGAAACTTCTTAGAGGATATTCCAATATGGTCAAAGCCCGTGCCACCTATCATAATACATTGTGATAGTCAATCGGCAATTGTTAGGGCTGAAAATAATAACTATAACGGTAAATCACGACATATACGTCGTCGACACCAAACCGTTAGACAATTGCTCTCAAATGGAATTATTTATGTTGACTATGTAAAGTCAAAGGAAAATATTGCGGATCCACTAACTAAAGGTATACCTAGAGAGCAAGTTGCAAGTTCATCACGTGGAATGGGCCTAAAGCCTGTAAAATTATAAAGAGTCGTCTTAATGGAAACCCAACCTAAATGACTGGAGATCCCAAGAAATAGGTTCAAAGGGACAACCTAATTATGATGACTCAGTTTGCACTGAGAAGTAGTACTTTAATTACTTCCTCCCATTCCGAAGATGAGTCAGTGCACAAACTGTCGCGTGTATAAGGATAAACTATGTTTTTAATGATTTCTATATCTTGAATGTATAGGTCAAGTGGGGTATTAGCAGGATACTCTTTATAGAAATCACCTATGTGAGTGAGAAGGGGCCGCTTCTATGAGAATAACGAAGGCTATTTCTCTAGCACACTCATGAAACCAGGAGGTGTCCAAGGCCAAAATGGACACAACAATGAGAACCAATAAGGTTGGAAAGACATTGTGTGAATACTATTGTCTCAGTTTACACAAATGGTCGATCAATTCAAGACATCAAGTTCATTGATTGGCTAGTAAGCTCGATAGTATCTCACTAGGAAAGATTCAAAGCCACAAGCTATCTTTTTTCGATGCAATGTTTTTCCTAGAACAACTCTCTATTTGCATCTATATTCGTTTGATTCTTCCAAATTTCATTCATGTGGGGGATTGTTGTATATTTTGTAAAATGCCAGCTTATTTGGTCAAACTTTAGAGTCAATTTTAATTAAGACACATATGTTAAAGGTGACGTGTCTTGATACCAATGTGTTCCTTGTAGCAAGGAGATTAATTTGGTATACTCACTTGTTCAAAATAGTGAAGTAATGAATGAAAAATTTGGACTTAAAGTGACCCATTTGAGTTTAAGCTAGATGGTGTAAAATAGCTAGTGGGTTTGTCCCACATTGGAAAAGTGGTAGAAAAGCTTGGAGTTAATATACACAAGTTATGGGACTAAGGCTTGGATGCCTTGGGCTATCCCAACTCTTTGAAGGGGAGATGGCCTACACTATGCATGTGTTGGGCTTGGGCCAAAAGCCCACACGCGTGCGCGCGCCGCCGCCGTCCGTCCGACCCGGCCCGTGCCCGTGTCCGGGTCGTGGGTCGTGGGTCTTTCTTGAGCAACTATTAAATTTTTTGGCCAAATTTTAATTAACCTTTGGGCTTTAAAATTTATTTTCTGATCCAAAAAATCTGAATTAATTATTTTCCGCATTAATTAATTATTTAAAAAACATTGTCATTTTTAATTATTTAAAACCGCTGTCGTTTTTAATTAATTAATTAAAATGTTAAGATGCAACTGTACAAACAGTCACATCTGTTCTGGGAAAAGCCATGAGTTGCAGCCCTTCACCACTTATAAAAAGGACCATTTGCAGTCCATTTAAGGAATTAAAAAAAAATCTACCCGAATTCCCTAGTACTGTCCTTGTTCCCTTATTACTGCTTGAGAATAATTCGCCATTGTTGGTTCGTGGGACTGTTGCACTGAAGTGCTTCTTGCGACAGTCGTTGACCGTTTCATCCTGGGAGGCAGACGCCCGTTGTATTTTCCGTCAGCACCGTAGCGGGGGCGTATTCTGTCTTAAGGAGAGATAGTTTAACTTTCGACTCAGTCAAAAATCTGCAAGTGATTGTGTCAACCACAAACTGTATGTTCTTCTTTTATCTCTTTACTGTTGCTGTTTATATGTAATTTCTGTTTATTTATTTAGTGAAATATTACTTTTTGTAATCCGGGAAACAACAGTTACATAGAGACACTTCACTAACATAGCCTGATTAAATCCGCATGTCCCAATGTATGGCAATGGTTCTCCTAGAGAATATGGTTATATTTATATCCACCATCACACCAAATAATTTACCTTTTCTGTTGCTTGAAGAGTTAAAAATTCTAAACGAATATGGTCTAGATTCTTGAAAAATAAGTACAAAAATTCTCTTGTATCTAGTACAACTAGGCTCCGTGTGATTAAGAGAATCTGGAATGCTCAAGCTGAGGTGTTAGACAACACAATGACATGGACAAGGAGTTAATGTTGAGTCGGTAAAATCCTAGCAAGTTTATTTTTAAATCTGCCTTACAATTGACTCATGCATAACTATATGCTTGTTATTTGCAACAACTTTTTTCAACTAATATATGCCCCATTTCTCATCAAATTTTTGGGAGAGGGATCAAAATGAAGAAGCTTTTGCCAACTGCTTGATTTTTCTCATAATTAGACAGAGTGGGGGATCTAGGCAAAATATTACATTTATATACCACTTTGACCTCTTAAGATATGATTTCACAATGTTGAATCTTCATGATATGTTGTTGATTTTGGACCTCCTTGTTTGGGCTTAGGGGGCTTTCAGAGATGTAATAAACTTGTAATGGATGAATCTTCGTGATATGATGAATCTTCATGTTAAGGGATGAAATAAACTTGTATGATGTTAAGAGATGTAATAAACTTGTATGATGTTAATTTTGGTTGATATGTAGGTGGCACAAAGACATGGGAATATTAACATGTGTTTTATCAAGATCATGGACCCTACAAGTATGGCCCTATTAATTTTTGGTATTAATATGCAACTTCATGTTATTTTAGGCTAGGAAATGTTTCGTTGAGTAAGTTTAATCTATAAATTTACTATTCGAGCTCTGTCTTTTCTGCAAGCATATATTAAACACTGGACGCTCATGAACGTTTTTGACAAAGCTCCAATGGTAAATAATGATGCAGTTGTGGCTCCAAACAATTCCATTTTTTTGTTTTTTTTATTCGATGTTTATTTTGTATTTGTCACCAGATAGGTTTATTTGATGTTAAATTAAGTTTAAATAAGTTTTATATATGAAACTTGTCGAAGTTTTTAAGACTTGTATGATGCCGCCATTAATTTTTTGAGATTTGTTACATGTTCATGGCATTTAATTTACTCCTCTATTTTAGTTCACTTTTTTCATTCTTCTATTTTTTTTAAAATATAAAAATCCTTGTAACTCCACTAAGCAGTGACACATTTAACAAATTTAACATTTATAACTACTAATAGCCATCACAAATTTGTCACTACTCCTAATTGTTTAACTGCTATTAGCAGTTACGAATATAATAATTATGACTACTGTTAGCAGTCACAGAATCAATATTTGTAACTACCGATAGCAGTTACAAATATTATATTTGTAACTAATGGCAGCAGTTACAAACAGCAGTTACAAATTGGGGTCGCCAGTCATATCCCCCATAGGGGTTATAAAAATTTGTGACTATTGTTAGGACTTACAATTTTTCTTTTGTCACCCCCAAAATTATGATGGTACATAACAGTTATAAATGTCATTTGTGACTGCTCACAGCACTCACAAATCTCCCATTTTTGTGTAGTGGTTTTAGGAAAAAATATTTTTTGTCCCTAATACCTATTTTTCTTGTAGTGGGGGTTTATGTTCCGATAGAGGACTCAATTAGATTAAAATTATGGGAGAATCTAGAGGGTACGACGAGTGTGGGGAAGATTCCTTCTTCTACAAGGGAATACTTCAATCTTGCTTGATTTTCATTCAAAATAAATGTTGTCGTGGAAGAGTGAGATCATATAGTAGGGAGTTTCTTATTTCATTGATGAGATGGAATTAATGGACCTACTATTAGAGGTTGGGGCGTTCACTTGGTCATGTAAGAAGGAATTCTATTCTTTGTCTCGATTATTACTGTCTTAGGGGTGTGATGATCATTATTTGGGGGTGATTTAGTTTTCTTTTCCTAAAGTGACTTCGAATCACACTTCACTTATGTTAGAGTGTGTGGGTGGAAAGGAGGTACGACCCCCTTCATATTTGTCACATGTGGCTCAAGGAACCGAACTTTGCAGATAAGGTGAAGGAGTGGTGGCAAGGATATGTAATGAAGGGAAATGCAGTAATATATTTACGTTAAAAGTTTCAATTCTAAAGAGATACATCAAATGGTGCAAAGAAGAGGTATTTAGTAATATGACTGATCTCTTCAATAGAAATGTGGAAGAAATTTAGGAGCTCTATGAGGTGGAAGGGAGAGTGGTCTTTAGGAGGATGAGAAGCTTAATAAGAACCAAAAAGTGTTAAATTTATACCTCGAAAAAATGCATTTTAGTGGCTAGTGCTCGATAAAATTGGTCTTATGCATGTATTTGTTTAAAAACTTATTTGCAGATTCTAAACACGCAAATTCAAGGTAATTTCAGTAAGAAAAAATTGCGTATGCACATTCAGGGACAATATGGTAAATTCAGATAACTAATTTCGGACTCGGACAAATCATAAAATTGTAGGCCTAGTGTCATGGGACATATGGGCTCAGATGACGTGTCAACTTCAGCTCAAACGATGAATTTATGACTATGCCAAGTACAAAACCGAATGAAAGTCAAAGTCAAATCACCGAGTCATATTCGAAGTCAAAACTCGTGATCATATTACTTTAAAAAAAAATTCATTATAATACAGATCACGTTAATTCTTATGGGTCATTATTTCGAAGTCTTACAAAAAAGATAAGAAGATTTGGGTGTGAAATATAAATAAGGAAAATTAGGAAAACATTAAAGCTTAATTATTATTTTGCACATAAATTTATCAAAGCCACACGTTGGCTTAATGGTAAAATTCATTTTGAAAATCATTCGTGTCCAAGGTTCGAATCCTGGGAAGGTTTAAATCGTAGTTTTTTTTAAAAATGTCGGGCACGACGTGGCACCAGCTCAGCATTCGATCGATGTCACATGGATTAAACCACACTTGCACATGCTTACACTTCCGAAAAATTGTTACATCCCTAGCCCCACCTCATCTGGTTAACACATCTTTGAAGATCTTTTTAGGGTAGGAAAATAGGGTGAAGCTACTTTTGCAGCTATGCTCAGTAGAAATAGTTGACCTCGAACATGGTTATGCATCTATTTCAGCATATTCAGTCTGTGTTTATTCTTTTATGCTGGACTTGTTTTAATGCTTCATATGATGATGACTCTAACTCCACTTTATAAAGAAAGAGCGTCAGTCCTCCCGTCGAGCTAGCATAAAGCTCAAATAAATTCCTCTAGACATCAGTCCATTGAGCCTCAATTTCTATTTGCATTAAATTCACCTCATACCCCATACTTTTAATTCTTTATTCTTTCCTCCATTATTTCTCCATTGTTCCCCATTTTTTTAGAAATAAATCAAATTAACTATTATTTGTCACGCCTCAATTATCAACATCACAAGCCTCATAAATAAATTAAGCCTTCACTTATACTCGTTTTCTTTTTTTTTGCTAATCAGCCCTTTTGTGAAATCCAAAAGTGCCCCAAACCCTAAGTTCCACCTATAATACGGGCCTTTGTTCTTCATTTTGAAGAGACAAACCGAGGGCCAATATTTGTAGTGAGTAGGCATCATCCTAGTTCATATTTATAGGTTTATTTTGGTTAGTGTAGTTTTTATATTTTCATTTCTTTTATAATTTTTAGGGAATTGTGTGAAGGAATTTGTAGTCCAAGAAGCAAATTTTAAGTTTGTGAGTTATGTTTCGAGAGAGAAAATATTATTATAGAACTTAGGTTTGTGGTTGTTCTTCAACTCCTAAGGTTGGAGGTTCAATGAAATTATGAGGAGACTTGATTTATATATTTATCTTTTCATCTTTTATTCTTTATTTTACGCCACTAACGAAGTGTTATTACATTTCATACCAAAAAATACTTCACATAATAGGCTAAATACCCCATTCAAGGTGAGGGATGAAACCTCCATGGTCTTCCTCTATTTAATGTGTGAAGGATTTGTGCTCAGGATAAACTATAAGACACATGTTTCTTATGACTCCCAAGTGATATAATTCTCAGTGGTTAAGACAAATAAAAAGAATATTGAGATCATGAAATGACGGCACCCAAAGGAAGTTGAGTCAACTTGGGACTTGAAGATTCCAAAAAATATCTAAAAATGATGAAAATCCCAATTCTCACGAGTCTAAGTCTCCACTTGCGATCCTTATGGCTTTGAAAAATTTTACACTAGTTAACTTTAGACAGTCATGGCGTGATAAGTGTACAAATAGTATTGAGTCTAAGAATTCATGGTGCAACATGCCTCACAAAGTTTTAGTTAAGTTGTTAGTCTTAAAGATCGACTTTAATTTTGACATAAAGTATTCTAGGCTTAAACGATGAATGGTTGAAAAATAACTCCAAGAAGAAGGTGAAACTGCATAAAAAGTGAAAAATATGGCTTGTTTTTGAGAAAAATTTACAAAAGAGGTAGATTTGATAAATAGCCATCCCACAAACAAAAGAGAACACCATCCTCGATGTTTAAAATCATATTTTTTAGTTTTTAAAGAAAAAGGTGGGAATGATTATGTCGAAATCAACTGTGAATGAATTTGCATTACATAATGGATCAAAGGACAATTATGAAAACAAATTATGGCACAAAAATAGATTCAAGTATTTAAATCATATATAAAGCATCAGGTAGAGGGTATAACACTACCCCCAAACATGGTAAGACTCACATGCATAAACAAGAAACAACGGGTTGCCTCCTCGTAGTGATAAGTTCAAATTCTTCAGCCAGGCCTATGTAAATTACCCCTAAATATATGAACAATTAGACAAGACGACGGAAGGTGTGGGGAGGTGGTAATAACCCCCAAAAGACTGAGAAATCAATTTTATATGATGAAGGAATTAGGGTTTGTTCACTTGTATTGAAAAGTGCTTCTCATAATGCTAGGCATCGGTGGACCAAGGTTGGGTGTAAAAATGGTTAGGAGTGGCAATAGTGAAGGTGTGACATTCATGGAAAGTGTCTGACCGTTCTATAAATGGGAGATGTTAATGGTTGCATTGTGACACATTGATGAGATGGTCATAGTAATAATCACCACAACAAACTTTGAATAAAAATGATCAAGTTTGGTGTCACATAAGTTGAGAATAATACGACAAGTACTCTCATTGATAGAGGGATGGATGAAGAACTAATGTGATGGCTCATGGAGTTCATTATTGGAGGTTGGGTTAAAGTAAGGACCAAAAGATATAATTGTCAAAACGATAGTTACGGTAAAAATATCCAAACATGGTGGTGGGTGGGGCGGGATGATAGATGGGTCGGGTGGAAAAATGAGTATAGGAAGATGATTTAACTCGAGGGTATGGGATACACACTCAACTTGAGGGTTAGAATGATCCCTAAGGTCCTTATGAAGTAGGAGTGTGGTATCAAGTGATGGAGAGATGAACTCAGTGACCAATATGTTACCATCCGTAGTGGTGGAAGGACAAATGATCCATTAGGATCCGAGAAGAAGGAATCAAATTGAATATCAGACTCAATGTGATCCAAACATGTCTGGAGATGATCCATATGAAGATTGGTAGGAGCCATCTATGATTCAATTTCGGTGCAATGGGTGATAGTCATAGCCGGAGCTAACCAATAAGGACTAGGTTCCTCAGGGACACAACTAGTGTGATCAATAGGTATAAACTAGGGAATATTTTTGAATATGACAAGTAGTGGAACCTCAAATATGGGTTCGTTTGGATTATCAATGTGGGGACTAGTCTCACAATCTATGGATATGTCAACATAATTGTCAACTTGGGTCCTGGACCATGGGATGGTCTTAACTTCAAGATTCTTGGGGTAATAAGGTTGGGCACAGTCAAAATTCATGTCACAAGATGACGCTTTGTCATTCCACACGGTGAAACACTAGTTTAAGTGGGGAGGGGTGGGGGGAATACGATTGTCTCGCACATTCAAATTCATTTTATCACTATTCAACCCATTGACGAGATTGATTTTGATATTGAGTAGCTAGCTCTTGTTCAAGGATGAGATTTTGCAAGAGGCTTTCAAGAGCGGGAGTCGATGATGGTGGAGAAGTGGTGTATGATTGAGGCGGACACAACTCCCTATTAGACTGAACAAATGGAGAATATTCATAGGAAGTACGGGGAATGGGATCAAGTTCAGCATATAAAAGAGAAGGGCCTCTGTGAAAGATAAAAGATTAATAATCGTGGGGATCATAATGAGGGAACTATTTGAGAAGGGGTGCCCTAGGTTGCCATGATGCCTAACGCAAATTATGAGGATATAACATGGGTTTGGGATTCCTATAGAGTGGGATGGTGATTGATCCACCACGAATAATTTGGTTTCACACACCAGTCGGTATTGGATATATCATAATAATGGACCGAAGAAGGTTCAAAAAATAGTGTCGTATGGCTAAACTTGGTCCATGGTTGGTTAGGATGGATAAGGAACATATGGGCACTCATGGGACACATTATTAGATTGGAAGTAAGTGGTGGATAATGAAGAGGGGAAATAGCTGAAGTGGTCCCATAAAGGTTGTTCTTTGTCCATGGTGGGATGGATAGAAATATAAAAAGGATTATCCGAAAATATTTTTATTTTTTAAAATTTTTGAAAAAGGAAGAAATTATTTTTTGGTTTTTTCAATATAAGGAAAAGAAATATTATTTTTGGAATTTTTAAAGAAAAGAAAAAAAAAGAATGATTTTGGATTTTCGAAAAGGGATAAAAATGGACTTACTTTGAAACACATAAGGGCGGATCACAAAAAAATTACTACTAAAAGGACTTGAATTAGAAATATACGAGCAGAGGTTAAAACCTAACCCGCACGTAGCTAACTCTTATCTTTAATTAAGTGATTGAGAAATCCAATTTTTATTAATTCGTAGGCGAGAAGCGAACAAAGTTTTATACATCGCATTTGAGAAATGAATGTCCCTACATCCTTCACAATATAACTAAAGGCTTGACATAAAGATTTTCCACAAAGATACTGTGACAAAACGATCCTCCCGTACAATGTTGGGGATGTCACAAACCCGTTTTATGGGGTGCCATGCTTAAAACCCAATTTCTCTAGACACTACCATGCCTCAAAGAGAACCAATCGAGATTTTATCATGTGGAAATATCTTTACGTTTTTTCCTACAATTTAAATTTTTTCATAATTGTTCTTATGATCAATGTATCCAATAGGGATTACGACATTATTGATTTTAAATTTTAGTGATAGATAGGGTTGCATAAAAAAATACGTGAATGAGTTGGATGATGAAATCTCTTCTCGTTTCAATGAACGGTGCAGGTCTTAAGTCCAATTAATTCATCAAACCATTAAAAGTAAGACTGTGCATAAAATATAGTCATATAGACGCATATACTCAAACAATAAATGAACTCACTAATTGCAGATGCACGAGTGGTAAAGAAATGTACCTCCCACAACTTTTACACATGTCAGGTGAAGACCGAGTTGAGTCAGTTGGGGGGATTTCACCTAATTTCAATCGTCGCTAGGAGTCCTACAAACCCAAAATAGATCTACTTCTAATCCACTCCAATGTAGATCTTTATCCTACAGAAATATCCACATGATGTCCTCCAACAACGGTACATACGTCTATAGATTTTTATTTAGATTTATAATCGCATATGGTTCCAATTTAGATTAACCTATTATTTCTTCCTACTCATTTATCTCTTAAAAAGAACTTGTTCACTGTTTAATTTTCTTTAGCTAATCCTTTAAAAATGGACAATGCGACAGTTTTGCTATGTAGACCAAGTGTAGCCAAGACAAGTGTAGCTTTGTATCTCCAAAAAAACTTCCCCACAATATTTTTTGCTTAGGGTTAAAGATGATGGTTTTCAGTAAGATATGGAGTATGAAAATATTTATTACTAATGTGATCACTGTTGAAGTTGGGTAATGATCATGTTTATTGTGAACTCACATAGAAAAAATGTCATCCAAATGATGAGAACCATGCTAGAAAAGTACCCGTTATCACGACCAATCAAAAACTGAAATGTTGAAAAATAAAAATACCGTGTAAAATCAAACGAGTCTCCGACCAACTCCACAAGATAGTCAGAATAATATCATGGATATTTTGCTTAAATCTAAACCTCCCATATCCAATAGAATATTACCAATAACTATACACGTGGAAGAGAGCTATGAGGATGAAGCTCTGATTTTGAAAGTAAAAGTTACCCTAAATACATCAATTATTAGTTTACTTGTGATAAATCATTTATTAACAAAGTCAAGCACTGAGAAAATCAGCCAGCAAAATCTAGATCGGAATGATAAACTTGTGCAAGCTCATGAGGGATTTCTGATAGGTATAAAACACATTGTGGTTAAGGACGTGGATATAACACCCGTTACTTTCGTGTATTTGTTTTTATATTAAATTTCTCGGGGCGTGTACAATTTAATATAATTGATAATTAAAACAAAAATTTAACATGAATATTAATTTGGGTAGAATAATTTATATTTATTCGAATTGTATATTTACTAATGTGATAAGGTCAATATAATTATGTTGCATGCTATTACGTCGCATGCATGTATTAGCAACGGGAATTAGTTAATTCTCAACCGGGGCAGATTTGAGTGACTTATGAGGTTGGGAGATGATTTTTTAGTTTGGAGTCTTTGATGATAAATTGGAGTGAACAGTCTATTTCAGAAGGGCTGGGATAGTCAAATGACTACTCGGGGGTTTTATTTTGATTCCGGGGTCTTTTTGGCTAGTTTTACTCAAATTGTGGTATACGAGTCATTTTATGTTTGTATTATCATTTAAAGTTGGCGTATATAGAAAATGGGATATTAGTTAATCTCATTATGAGGGAAAAAAAGTGTGTGAGAGAGAGAGAGAGAGAGAAAAAGAGACTTGAGAAAGAAGACAAAAGAGGAGAAAACCTTGGAGGTTTGAATTTTTTTGTCAAATCCATGATTTAGAGGAAGATTAAGAATTTACGAATTTGAGGCAAGTGATTAAACTCGCTAAATGCTTATGTGTGTGTTTTATTTCATAATTTGTGGATAAATTATGGTGATGTTAAATATATATGTGATAAACCTTAGATTTAGTGTTAAAATCTAGCATTTAATGAGTATGTATAGGTTTGATAGTGTAAAAATGCTTGGGATTATATTTAGGTTGATCTATGATGTTAAAATTAGGTAGAAAAAGGATCCCGAGATGTAGGGAAAATCTCGTAGGAAGAAAATCGGAACAGGCCGAATCGATTTGGTTATGGAACTTATATCGGTTCATTTTAACAACGGACCGAATTGTTTTTCGCCCCTCTAAGTGTAGCAGACTAATTCACTTTTGGGAACCTTCGGTTCGGTTCGGTCATGACAGATTTTTAACTTTTTTGTAACTCTTTTCCGTATGGGTTTGGTGTTTGGAACACTCTAAAATAATATGATAAACATGTTTATGAGTTACAAAGGGGATAATGTTATGACACGATGGTTGAGTAGACATTAGGTCAATTATGGAGGCATAGTTAGGAATTTGTTATGCCGATTTCTTTTGTAAATTCTCCTAATGATAGGAATTTTCTTAAGTATGGATACAAGATAATTGAGAGAGGCCGTGGGTTTTGCAAGCTGTTAAATTAGTGATTATTTGTATCATATGTGTGATTGATGATCAATGTTCAAGCGAGTGATTGAAAAATAATGTATATTGGGAATAATTTTATGGATTATCGGCTAGTGTAAGGTGTGGTATATACATTCGGATATGAGATGGTTTGTATATATGAAGTGTGTAAATATCTTGTGTCTATGATAAATATCTATTGTGTGGGCATGCCCCTCTAGTGCTATCATGGGATGTTGTGTGATGTTGGTGAGGCTCCTGGCTAGAGGAGCAGGGAGCGTATAGTTCCCAGGTCATAAAGTCCATTTATTTATTGTGTGGCATTTATCAGGGGTAAGAGGAAAAAATTTGGAACTATGATCGCTTCGCCTACGTTTGGGATTTCATTTTTACAAAGTAGGTGTGAGATTCCGACCACTGGTAACCCAGGATGGTATGTGATTAATTCCCTAGAAGATGATAGCACTGTAGAGCCTCTATCCATTGAGTTAAAACTTTGAGCGATTATTAGTATAGATATGTTATGTTTGTTATGTATGTGTACTTGGTAGCGATTATTTATCTCGTATAATAGTGAGACTGATATTATACAGACTTGAAAATAATGTGTGGTATGTTATGAGAATAACTAGTGAAAGTTATTAAGTAATTCTCAATCGGGGAAGATTTGAGTGAGTTATATGAGGTTGGGATATGATTTTTTAGTTTGGAGTCTTTGATGATAAATTGGAGTGAACGGTTTATTTCGGAAGGACTGGGATAGTCAAATGACTACTTGGTGGTTTTATTTGGATTCCAGGGTCTTTTTGGCTAGTTTGACTCAAATTGGGTATACGAGTCATTTTATGTTTGTATTATCATTTAAAGTTGGCATAAACAGAAAATGGAATATTAGTTAATCTCATTGTGAGGGGAAAAAAGTTTGAGAGAGAGAGAGAGAGAAAAAGAGACTTGAGAAAGAAGAGAAAAGAGGAGAAAACCTTGGAGGTTTGACTTTTTTTTAAAATCCATGATTTCGAGGAAGATTAAGAATTTACGAATTTGAGGCAAGTGATTAAACTCGCTAAATGCTTATGTGTATCTTTTATTTCATAATTTGTGGATAAATTATGGTGATGTTAAATATCTATATGCTAAACCTTAGATTTAGTGTTGAAATCTAGCATTTGATGAGTATGTATGCGTTTGATAGTGTAAAAATGCTTGGGATTATATTTAGGTTGATCTATGATGCTAAAATTAGGTAGAAAAGGGTTCCCGAGATGTAGGGAAAATCTCGTAGGAACAAAATCGGAACAGGCCAGATCGGTTTGGTTAAGGACCTCATATCGATTCATTTAATAGTGGACCGGTTTGTTTTTCGCCCTTCTAAGTGTAGCAGACTAATTCATTTTTGGGAACCTTCGGTTCGGTTCGGTCGTGACAGATTTTTAACTTTTTTGTAACTCCTTTCCGTATGGGTTTGGTGTTTGGAACACTCTAAAATAATATGATAAACATGTTTATGAGTTACAAAGGGGGATACTGTTATGACACAATGGTTGAGTAGGCATTAGGTCAATTATGGAGGCATAGTCGGGAATTTGTTATGCCGAATTATTTTATAAATTCTCCCAGTGATAAGAATTTTTTTAAGTACGGATACGAGATAGTTGAGAGACATCGTGGGTTTTGCGAGGTGTTAAATTAGTGATTATTTTTATCATATGTGTGATTGATGATCAATGTTCAAGTGAGTGATTGAAAAATAAAGTATATTCGGAATAATTCTGTGGATAATCGGCTAGTGCAAGGTGTGGTATATACATGTAGACGTGATTATCAAATATATACATTTTGATATTAGATGATTTGTATATATGATGTGTGTATATATCTTGTGTCTATGATATATATCTATTTTGTGGGCATACCCCTCTAGTGCTATCATGAGAAGTTGCACGATGTGGGTGAGGCCCCTGACTTGGGGAAGAGGGAGCGTATATTCCCCAAATCTTAGCGTCCATTTATTTATTGTGTGGCATTTATTAGGGTTAAAATTTCTTGGGTATGATTCGTCTTATTTGAAAATGAGTAACTATGATCGCTTCCCCTACGACTGGAATTTCATTTTTACCCAGTCGATGTGAGAGTCCGACCGCTGGTAACCTAGGATGGCATGTGATTAATTCTTTGGAAGGCGATAACACTATAGAGACTGCATCCATTGAGTTAAAACTCTCAGGGATGGTTAGTATGCATATATTATGTGTGTTATGCATGTGTACTTGTTAGAGATGATTTATCTCGTATGATAGTGAGACTGATATTATATAGACTTGAAAATAATGTGTGGTATGTTATGACAATATCTAGTGAAAGTTATAAAGTAATGAATGGTTATATAATAATTTGGATGAGATTTAAATGATCACATTTTAAGTAAACTAGATACGCGAGTGGGGTAAATACGTAGACTCGAGGTTTAGTCATTCTTATATAAGTTGGGTTGCTTGATTAAGATTAAAATGCATACGTTTAGATGCACACTATAGTTGAGGGGTAAGGTTGAATCTCAAGAGAGTGAGATACCACGTTATATTATGAAATTGTGCATTCATAATTATTATACATTTTAATTCACTTGCTAAACTATTTTCAAACCTCCGGCAATGACCCATTTATATCCTCTCCTTTTCTTTTATTTATTATGTTATAGGTGTCCCACCGCACGGATGCCAATGTTGAGTCTTCCATTCCTGTGTATATGGAGTTGTAGTATGTACGGATTATTGCTGGAATTTTCTTGTAGCCGCTTCTTATTTTTGGCTTCCCAGTTAAGGATACAAAATTGTAATTCGGGTGTTTACCCAAGGGTTGTAGTGGTTTATGTCTTATACATTTCAGAGATGTGTTAAATTGTATTGTCTGTTGCAAGACATCTTATTCGGGTATATTCTTGTGTTGTACATGTTGTACATGTATGATCACTATATGTCGTTGTATATAGTTTGAATGTTCTACATGCTTTGAAAAAAAATTCGCATCGGTTTATTCCAATTTTGGCTATTTAGTTATTTTGTTCCTTTCGATAGTTGATGCTAATAATGATCCACTTAAGATTCATGTTTTATCTTAGTATAGGGTTGTCCACCCATTATTATTACAAGTGGGTTGTCACGGGTGGCATCGGATAATCTGGTTCGAGAATCATAGGATCTGTGTGGATATTCTATGTTCTATCGTAGCATTTTTGAGTTAAATTCCATTATTCGGACTGTTGTGTTCTTTACGCATTGACGATCTTCTGCGATGATAATTGCTTGAACTATGAGCTAATACAGTTTGTCTTTATTTCAGATTCCATAAAAAAGAGGTCGCCCGACAAGGGCAAATAGAGGAGCTGAGAATGTGGAACCCAATTTTCCTTAGGGGACTATGACTGCAGCCGAATTTACCAATATTATGGCATAAGCAGTCAATGCTTCCATGACAACAATGGCACAACAAGTTCCTCTGTTTCAGCAATAGCTTACAGCTCCGGTATCTCAAATGAGTACAAGAAGCTTTTTCGAAGGGACATCCTCCGGAATCCCATAGGGAGCTGAGGTGATTGTTGCAAGTTAATGGAAGAAGGATATACAAAGTCATTTTTGAATGGTTGAATGCGGTGAGGTTCATAAGTAAAAACTCGCGACTTTTAATTTAGTGGGTGAGGCTCTCCAGTGGTGGGAGTCGGTTACAACCTCTTAGCGGAGAGATACAATGCCCACAGAAGAATTTTGTTTACGTTTTGATCATAAGTATTTTCTTCCAATATGTCAGATCGAGATGCCAAAGAGATTGTTCGATGTAACTCAAGCAGACTGAACAATGGCTGAGTATGAAGAATAATTTTCCCGTCTAGTAAATTTTTTGGCGAATTACGTAAATACAGAGGAGAAGAGGATTTTGAAGTTTATGGGAGGTTTAAATTGGAGAATTCGTCAACATTTGTTAGGGAACACAACTTTGTTAATATTTGTAGATGTAATGAATGATGCATTATTACATTATTAGGAACACCGTATACATTTGAAGTGGAGTAAGAAGCTTGTGGACTCAGGCTCTAGTGGGACACATCAAGCTCAACCACAAGGATATAGGCAGAAGGAGAGGGATCTCCATTAAGGGAATACAGCTAAGAGACAACGTTCCAGAGGTTTCAGATTGGGTGGTGGTGGTTTTAGTCAAAATTTTCAAAGGGCCTAGCAACAGCTATAGCAGAATGATCCACAGGGCCATGTAGGCCTAGGGAACAATGGGGAGGCCAACCGGGCAGAGGTCGTCTGGGACAAGGACAAGGGCAACCCAGATTGTGGCAGTAAGGCTAGAGATAGGAGAATTTTGTAAGCTTTTTCTTTCACTGTGGGGAGGCGAGCCACAGGAGAGCAGAGTGCCCATAGAAGAACATATTCCAGGCACCGGGAGCTACGCAGGCACCTCCCCCCCCCCCCCCCCCCCCCCCCCCCGCACTTATTCCAGTTGCTTAGCCTCAGAGGGGACAAATCCAATATGAACGAGTTTATAATGTCCAGAATGTGGCGTTACCACAGGGGAAGCTACCTCCAGCATAAGTTGAGGGTAAGTTCCCTATTCACGGGCATATGGGTTGGGTGTCATTTGATATAGTAATTCATTTGGCACGAGCGACAGGGTTATTAGCGTTTACCGATGGTCTTTTGATGTTAGTAAATTCTCCTTTAAGTAACGATGCACTTATTCACTCCATTTGTTGAGGAGTGGAGATAGATGTTCGAAAATTGTGTTTACCTTATGATTTACATATGCTAGATATGGTTGGGTATGATGTTATTCTGGGTATGGATTGGCGGGCACAATTCCAGGCTATGGTGGATTATTTTATGATGTCCGTTGTCTTTTTATTCCTGGCTAGGAGATGTTTCTTGTTTCCATACCTATTCTGAAGGGAGGTTCGAGTACTCATTTGTATTATATCAAGTAGTGGATGTCATAGGAAGTAGTTGTTTCCTTAAATTTGATTCCCATGGTCAAGGAGTTCGTTGATGTTTTTCAGGAAATTCTAGACTTACCTCCTAGTCGTGAGTTCATGTTTTTTTTATTGATCTAGCGCCTAGTATTAGGCCGATTGCACGATCTCCTTACCGTATGGCTCCTTTGGATATTAGGGATTCACGTGGCCAAATTCAGTAACTTTTGGGGCAAGGATTTATTTTTTGAAGTACGTCACCCTGGGGATCCCCTGCATTATTTATAAAGAAAGGGGACGGTTCTCTTTGGTTATGTGTAGATTACTGACAGTGGAATAAGGTGAGGATCTGAAATAAGTACCATTTACCTAGAATTGACGATTTATTTGATCAGTTGAAAGGAGCCTCTTACTTCTTGAAAATAGATTTGCATATAGGGTATCACCAATTTTTTATTAGATAGCAGGACGTGTCTAATACTATATTTTTAACCCGTTACGGATCTTATGAGTTTTGGGTTATGCCGCTTGGGTTAACCAATGCCCCAGCAGTGTTCATGGATCTGATGAATAGGGTCTTTCGAGATTTCTTAGATGAGTTTATGATTGTGTTCAATGATGACTTCCTTGTCTACTCTCAAACAAAGGGTGAGCACGTAGAGCATTTACGATTGGTTCTGTAGACGTTATGGGACCATCAATTATATCACAAGTTAGAGAAATGTGGGTTCTAGTTGAGGGAAGAACAATTTTTGGGTCACATAGTATCAGATAAGGGTATTTCTGTGCACCCAAGTAAAGTTACAGTGGAAAGGGAGTGGGGTCATCCAATGACACTGATGGAGATCCATAGTTTCTTTGGTATGGTGGCTTATTATTGTCGTTTTATTAAGGGATTTTCAAAAATTATCGGCCCTTTAACTAATTTGACTCAAAAGGGGTTACAATTTTTGTGGGATGATTCGTGTCAATTAGAATTTGATGATCTAAAGGATAGATTGACATCGACACCCGTTCTTGCATTTCCCCAAACATGGGTGGAGTATTTAGTCTTTACGGATGCATCTCTCTAGGGATAAGGGGGTGTGCTTCAACAAGAGGAGAGGGTTATTGCTTATGCATACCGTAAACTCAATCCCCAGGAAAAGAATTATACTCATCGTGATTTAGAATTGGACGCAATAGTCTTTGCATTAAGAATTATGGAGGCATTATCTCCTAGAGGAAATATTCAATTTTTTCACGGATCATAAGTCGCTGCAATATTTTTTCACCTAGAAAGATCTAAATATGAGGCAACACAGGTGGTTGTAATTTGCAAAGGATCAACAATTTGATATCCAATACCGTCCGAGGAAAGAAAATGTAGTAGTTGACACGTTGAGTCATCGAACCACTGGGTAATTAGCACAAGAATGGAAAGCAAAGTGGAAGGAACTTAGCCAAGATGATGCAGTGACTAGAGCATATATGGCAGTGTTGACAGCGACGCCCGAGATGGTGATATGGGTGGTGAAAGCTCAAGATGAAGATAAGGATTCCCAAGACATGGCACACAAATTTTTTACAGAGGGAGCGGGATCCTACTCTATTTGTTCTCAGGGTGGATTACATTTTAACGGGAGATCATTAGTCCTGGATGATAAGAATTTGCGACATATTGTTATGTCAGAGTCTGACGGGCCAAAATTTGCGATCCACCCGGGTGGAGACAAGATCTATAATTTAGTGAAAGTGGATCACAAGTAATCTTCTGGAATGTTGCCGTCACTAGAGATTCTTGTATGGAAATGGTAAATTATCTCCATGGATTTTATCATGGGATTACCTACGTCGCAATGTAGTGATGACTCCATTTGGGTTATAGTGGATCATTTGACTAAATCAAAACAGTTTTTCCCTGTGAGAGCGAATTTCACAAATGCACAGTATGCTTAGCTCTTTATTGCAGAGATTCTGAGATTAAATGGACTGCCGATCAAAATTATGTCAAACTGAGATAAAATCTTTGTCCCCCATTTTTGGCAGAGTTTCTAGGAAGCCATGGGAACTAAATTACGGTTGAGAACTGCATACCATCCCCAAAACGATGAGAAAACTAAACTAGTAAATTTGATTTTGGAAGATATCCTCCGAATGTGTATGTTGGATTTGGGGGGAAGTTGAGAACAATACCTACCACTGGTAGAATTTTCTTATAATAATTATTACTAGTTTACTATAGGTATGGTGACTTACGAGGCATTGTACGATTGTCCATGTCATTCGGTCGCATGTTTCTTAAAAGTCAGGGATAATAAAATTTTTGGACGAGGTGATCCAAGACACTTCAGCAAAAATTGAGTTGGTTTGGAACCGCATACGCGTTGCACAAAATCGACTAAAAATTTATGCCGATGCAGATTGTAGATATGCAGAGTTAGAAGTGGGAGACCAGTTGTTGCTAAAGGTATCCCCGATGAAACGTATAATGAGATTTGGGAAGAAAGGAAAACGTGCATCGAGGAATATAGGGCCTTTTCCAATTATTGAAAGAATTGGTCCTGTGGCCTACAGACTAGCTTTGCCGGACCATTTGTAGACAATCCATGATGTGTTTCATATTTCTTCCTTGAAAAAGTATCGAAAAAGTGAGAGGGACAATTGGCATATCCCTTTGGAGGAAATTGAATTACAACTTGATATCTCGTATGAAGAACAACCGGTTACCATTTTAGACCGTAGTGAGAATAGGCTACGATGAAAGATATTGCCTTTAGTTCGAGTCCAATGGGGGCACCATAGAACCAATGAGTCAACGTGAGAACGAGAGGATGAAATGTGAGCCAAATATCCTCCCCTCTTTCCAAAAGGTACACCTAAATTTCGAGGATGAAATTCGTCTGTAGGGGGGTATGTAATGCCACTTACTTTCATGTATTTATTTTTATATTTAATTTCCCGAGGCTTGTGTGATTTACTATAATTGATAATTAAAATGAAATTTTAACATGAATATTAATTTGGGTGGATTAATTAATATCTATGCGAATTATATATTTACTAATGTGATAAGGTAAATTTAATTATGTTGCATGCTATTATCTCGCGTGTTTGTTTTAGCGGAGGGAATTAGTTAATTCTTAGCCAAGGAATATTTGAGTGAGTTATATGATTTGGGAGATGATTTTTTATTTTGGAGCCAAGGATGATAAATTGGTGTGCACAGTTGATCTCAGAAGGTCCGAGATAGTCAAAGTGACTGCCCGAGGATTTTATTTCGCTTATGAGGTCTTTTTGGCTAGTTTGAGTCGAATTGGGGTATACGAATAGTTTTAAGTGTGTATTATCATTTAAAGTTGGGGTAAATATAAAATGGGTTATTTGGAAATCTCATTACGAAGGAAAAACCGTTTGAGAGAGAGAGAGAGAAATGAGACTTTAGAAAGTTGAGAAAAGAGGAGAAAACCTTTGATATTTGAAATTTTTTTGTAAAATTTGTGATTTCGAGGAAGATTCAAACTCTACAAATTTGAGGCAACTGATTAAACTATCTAAATACTTATATGTATGATTTATTTCATAATTTTTGGATAAATTATGGTAATGTTGAATATATATTATAAACCCTAGCTTTTTTGTTGAAAACTATCATTTGATGAATATTTATGGGTTTGTTGGTGTAAAAATGGTTGGGATTATATTTATATTGATCTATGATGTTAATAATAGCTAGGAATTGGTTCCCGAGATGTAGGAAAAATATATTAGGAATAAAATCTGAACATGATGGAACGGTTTGGTTATGGACCTCGGATCAGTTAGTTTTAACAGCGGGACTGTTCATTTTAAAGGTCTTAAGTTCGATTCACCCCTCTCAGTGTAGCGGACCAGTTCATTTTTTGGAACATTCGATTCGGTTCGATTATGAAATCTTTTTAACTTTTTTGTAACTCCTTTCCATTTGGGTTTGGTGCGTGGAAACCCTCTAAAATAACATGATAAACATGTTTATGAGTTAAAAAGGGGGGATAATGTAATGACATGATGGTTGAGTAGACATCACATCAATTATGGAGGCATAGTTGTTAATTTGTTATGCCGAATTCTTTTCTAAATTCTCCTTGTGATAGGAATTTTCTTAAGTATGGATATGAGCTAGTTGAGAGAGGTCGTGGGTTTTGCGAGGTGTTAAATTAGTGATTATTTTTATCATATGTGTGCTTGATGATCAATGTTCAAGTGAGTGATTGAAAAATAAAGTATATTGGGAATAATTCTGTGGATTATCGGCTAGTCTAAGGTGTTGTATATACATTTAACCGGGATTATTAAATATATAAATTCGGATATGAGATGGTTTGTATATATTAAGTGTGTATATATCTTGTGTATATGATAAATATCTACTGTGTGGGCATGCCCCTCTAGTGCTATCATGGGATGTTGTGTGATGTTGGTGAGGCTCCTGGCTAGGAGAGCCGGGAGCATATAGTCCCCAGGGCATAACATCAATTTATTTATTGTGTGGCATTTATCAAGGGTAAGAGGTCTTGGGTATGATTTATGTTATTTGAAAATGAGTAAATACGTTCGCTTCGCCTACGTTTGGAATTTAGTTTTTACAAAGTCGGTGTGAGAGTCCGACCACCGGTAACCCAGGATGGTATGTGATTAATTCCCTCGAAGATGATAGCACTGTAGGGACTGCATCCATTGAGTTAAAACTTTGTACGATTGTTAGTATGCATATGTTATGTTTGTTATGTATATGTACTTGGTTGCGATTATTTATCTTGTATAATAGTGAGACTGATATTATACAGACTTGAAAATAATGTGTGGTATGTTATGAGAATAACTAGTGAAAGTTATTAAGTAATGAATAGTTATATAAACATTTGGTATGAGATTTAAATGATCACGTTTTGGGCAAACTAGATTCGTGAGAGGGGTAAATGCGTAGACTTGAGGTTGAGTCATCCCTTGATGATGTATACATTTTGGTGCGCACTTTAGTTTAGGGGTAAGGTTGAATTTCAAGAGAGTGAAGCACCACTTTATATTATGAAATTGTGCCTGCATAATTATTATGCATTTTAATTCACTTGCTATATAATTTTCAAACCTCGGGCTCTGACTCGTTCATATCCTCTCTCTTTCTGTTAATTATTTTATTATTGGTGTCCCAACGCAAGGATGCAAATGTTGAGTCTTCCATTCCTGTGTATATAGAGCAGTAGCAAGTGCAAACTATTGCAAGACTTTTGTTGGTACCACTTCTCATTTTTGGATATCTAGTTAAGGATATAAAATTATAATTGGGGTGTTTAAAGAAGGGTTGTAGTGTTATATATATTATACATTTCAAAGATTTGTTACATTGTACAGTCTATTGCCCGACATCTTATTCGGATATATTATTATGTAGTACATGTTGTGTATGTATGATCACTTCATGTTGTTTAATATAGTTTGAACATTCTATATGTTCTGAAAAACTTTTGGCATTCGTTTGTTCTAATTTTCGGTGTTTAGTTATTTTAGTCCTTTCGACCGTTGATGCTAAGAATGATCAACTTGAGATTACTATTTTATCTTAGTATAGGGATGGCCAGCCGTTATTATTATAAGCAGGGTGTTAGAGTGGAATCTATAGTCACCAAAACGGGAACACGAACTGATCGTTGAGATATGTCTCTCATGAACCAAGAAAATATTATACAATCATCTACTCACAGTACTCCCCAAAAATTTGATGATATGCTTACTTTGGAGGACATTATGGACCCATAAGATTTTAGCTTATCCCATGCATTATTTGAATTGGAATGACACTATAATGATTTAAAAGGTGATGTGGGCATAATTGGTGCTCAGTTAGTCCCATACATTAATCAAATGTGTGAAATTAGTCACAATGTAACAAATGACATATATGTTAAAATTCCTATTCCAAAAAAGTGCATATGATGTGGGTATGTCATTCACTTCTGCTCAATCTTAGGATCTTATTGACGGTTCAATTGGGAAAATATTCAAAGAAGCCGTCTTGAAACGTATATTACACATTCCAGCAATTCATTCGATCTTTTAGGTGATATTGAAGATGAAATATATGTTTCAACAATTGGTGATTAAAAAATCACCATATTCTAAAGGTGTTACTAAAATAAATGATTAATCGGTCAATTGTGTTCCAACTTTGAGCCTTAAAGAGAAATCATGACTCAAATATAATCTAAGGTTGGTTTCTTCTCGATCAAGACCTCGAAAATTTTCATAATTTTAGGTTATATATCTAACTTTGTTATGGGAATATATATTATCCCCCAATTTTTAAGTTTTAGTATTTTTATTTTTCTCTCCGTCTTTATTAATCGAGTTTGCTTGTAAGAGCCCCTGTGAAAATCTTTTTCTCCTGTTGTATATAAATAATTTTTAAGCTAAAAAATAGAGTCCAACTCACGACAAATAAATGTATGAGGCATTAATAGTCCTAATACAACTAATATAAGAAAATAAAAAGAATATATACGAAATGGACAATACACTAGTCTTCAAAAACACTCCTTCAAACAGAGTTCGACATTGCCTACTGATGTAACCACTGTATCCAAAAAATTAGCGAAGTCTAATACTCAATCATGTATTTAACAAGTAAGGGGTATAAATTCGTGCTTTACAATGTGGACAAAAGAAAAATTAAGATCTATTATGATTTTAAAAAGGGGAGGTTAACGGATGTTTATTTAAACTAATAATGTGCATCTATTTTAACTAAAATAAGAAATAAAAGCTAAAATAAGATATCATTTACGTGTATAAACATTTTAACGAATAATGGATGTGACAATTCTGCGTATATTAATTATTTTAATTAATTAATTAATTAATTTAGAAATTTCCAAGACAATAGAAAAGTTACAAGTGAACGTTGCACACAAAAGTATATTCGATATTACAATTTTGGACGATTAATTTTAGCACTTTCACATCCTCTCCAAAATTGTAATTAAACCCTCTTCAATAAATCAGCCCCTAGGATTGACTAATTAACTATTATTTAATTCTTAAAAACATATTTACAGTTTAAATTTGAGATTTAATATTTAACTTTTAGAAAATCCTATCTTTGGTTCGATTTAAAACTGAATAATATATCTCAATTTTTATTTTCTCTCAAAATCCATTTACCCACTCACGAGGCGCGAATTAAAAAGTGAAAGTATGAAACTAATATTCAAAAGAACTTAATAAATAAATGAAACTAACTAATTAAATTTACGTGAAGATGAGTTTCATCTCACCCATTAAAAGGGGTATTTATCCTAACATTTGAATTATTTTACATTTAAAATGTAAAAACAATCAATTGGAGGGATAAAATAAATAATAAAAGATGAAGGGAGAAATATATAAACCAAGTTTTCTTGCATTTTCTTTGAACCTCCAAGCTTAGGAATTGAAGAACACCCACAAATTTGAGTTTTGTAATAATATTTTACTCTCCAAATATATATCACAAACTCACGATTTGCCTCTTGGAATACAAATTTCCTTAGACAATTATCTATAAATTACAAAACAAATAAATAAAAGATTTAAATTACACTAACCTAAATTATACTTAAAAGGAAGAATTAGAAAGGTGCCTAGTCTCTACCAATATTGGCTCTAAATTGGTCCCTTAAAAATGGAGACCAAATTCCCTTTTCATAGGCAGAAATTAGGGTTCTGGGGTATATTTTGTTTTTTACAATATAAATGTGTTATGATTTAATGTAACACCCCATATTTTTGAGCATTTATTTTTGAGCATTTTTAAATTACACGTGTGCACGTAATTAAATAATGTTGAGAAATAAAGTGAATTAAATAAATTTTGATTAAAGACTAAAAGGATTAATATTTATGTGATTATTATATTTACTTACGTTATTAGTAAACGAAATCCTGTTAAACTATATTGCATTTTAAGTGAGTAAGATCGACAACTTTGACTATCTAATTTGGGACACATGTGTAGGGTCGTGTTGGGAATGATATGGAAATTGATGTTATGTATCTCAGATGGTGATTTCGGGTGTGTCAATTATCCGGGATGGGACGGGATAGTCAGAATTAGGAACTCGGGAGTTGTAATCACATTCCAGATACTTTTTTTGGCTAAATGGGACCCATATAAAGGCATTTGGGTGATTTTACACATAGCACTTTGCCTAATTTTGGGATTGAGGTTATATCTAGGCAAGCTGTATGAAGTGAGCAACCATTTCCCCATCCAAAACACTTTGGGTTTGACACAAAGGAGAAAAGAGAAGGAAAATGAAAGATAAATATAGGAGGATCAATCTAGGAAGAGAATTGAAGCATTCCAGGTCTAGAACCATTCCGTAGGGAGGACCTGAAGGGAATAAATAAGAATTCCTACGATAAGAAGGCAAGTGTTTATATTACTTTGATGGTTCATGTGGTTTCAATATTTCATATCAAAATTTAGTGTATGAACATTAATTTCCTGGTGGGATTCACATTTATAACGGGATTTTTGAGAATGAAATTATAGAGAATTTTTGTTAATGTAATCCCATAGTAAGTCTAAGATGATTTATGTGTACAAAATTTTATCATTAATGGCAAATATGATAATTGATGTAATCTTGAATTAGAATTAAGAAAGTGAATGATTCCGGATAAACAACCGTAATTCCCATGAGTTGATATGTTTTCAGGTGAATGTAGACGTAAAAATGCATGCTATTAAGCACTGTTCTAAAAAACCCGCCTAGGCTTGAGGCTTGGGAGAAACACCCCGCCTTAAGTTTTTGACGCCTTATGCTTGGTAAAACCCTTAAGGCACACTTTTTCTCTAAAAATAACAATGCTTTAGTGAAACGATATCGCCTTTTAATTATTTTTTTACAAACCGGACCATTATCTCATCCAAAATAATCAAATAGTATTTTATTTTGCAAATATTTCGACATATTTTTATGATATGTACAATTTTATTATTTTAATAGCCTTGTTATGGTTAAAAAATATTAAAATATATTAAAAAGGCCTAAACTCCTTTTCATGCCTTTTTACGCCTAAGGCCCGCCTAGGCTTCTAAGGCTTAAGGCTTGGCCTCGACGCCTCGATCACGCCCTACGTTTTTTAGAACCTTTCTATTACGTTTTGGCTTGATAGGAAGATTTGGTTTTGGTTTTGAATAGTATTGGGTATTCATATGATTGATGGGTGGAAGAATAAACCCGTAAAAATTTAGCTCACTACTTAGGGGAACCAAACTGGGTATTCATATGATTGATGGTTGGAAGAATCAACCCGTAAAAATTTAGCTCACTGCTTAAGGAAACCAAATTGGTTCGCTGGGCAAGGCCGAAATAGATTTCCCACCGAACCGGTTCGGGAAGCCATGTGAACCGGTTCACTGGGCGTGGTTGTCTAACATTTCACTTAATGATTTTTCATACACCGTTGAGGGGTCTTCATGATTTATGAAACTCAATAGCTTATTTAGGACTTCTACGAATCCATAGGAGATACTATAACCTACCTAGGATCAGACAAAAATAAAATCCTTGCATGGTATTATAGGTGTTCTAGGGTAAATGACACTCGGAATATAATTTATCAAATCGGGTTGGGATTTCGGAAAGAGTTAGGCTATTGGCTGGTGTAGAATAGCTTAATGGCTAGAATTATGATATTTGTGAATTATAATACGTAAGTGCATACTGAATATTTGGGAGTCAGGGATAAACTCCGGAATTACGGGCTAGTGTTATGAGTGATTTTTGTACGTTTAGTTGGTTATATATATATATATATATATATATATATATATATATATATATATATATATCTGTGTGTGTGTGTGTGTGTGTGTGTGTGTGTGTTGAGAGAGATAGTACATATATATATGGATAAATCTGTTTGATTTTTATATGTGAGCATACATACCATATGGATGATATCGTTGGAGGTTGTGGTAGTGGGTTGTCCACCCTAGCTTGACCAGTAGGTATTGAGTCGTTATTGTAGGTCATAGAACAATTTCATGACCATTGTACACGAGTTTAGAGTCCAGTGGAGAAATGTGGGATGCTATGCATATACATATATAATGGTGCTACATGTATATGTGTGAATTAAACTAATGTGTGAACATTGAAATTGTAACTAGTGTAAAGTTATGTGAATCGGTTAATGATAAGATTGTAATGGGTAATTATAATGATATATCTTATGTAATAACTCATTGAGAATCAAATCAATGTAAAATATGTATAGAACAGCTTGGCTAGAAGTTTAACCTGTGGGGATAAAATACGTGATCGTACTAGTTCGGAAGGGTAGCATAACTAAGGTGTTAAAATAGATGAGTTAGGTGCGCACTATAGATGAGGGACAACGATTATCACATGTCAGTGAGACACTAGTTTCAATATGAACGATTATGTTGTATATTCATCATTTCATTTTAAAAACTTGCAAAATATTTTCAAATGGTTTTGGGTACTGACGAGTATCAAAATATTTTTTCACTATCCTTTAGGTGCTCAGTCACAGTGACGCCAGTCGTATCTATCCTTCCAATCAGACGATGCTACGACAGTTATGGATGGGTAGAAGCCTTGAGTACACATTTCCTCCTTTGTCATCTATATAGGATTTGCTTTCACTTGTCATTTTGGGCATGGTGCTCATTACTAGATTGTCTTCACTATTAAGATTTTATTCCGTTATTTTCATTAATAGTTGGATGTCTCTATTTGGAGATTAGCAAAAAAATTAATCATTTGGTTTATTTCTTCATTAGTATTCGTATTGTGATTATTATGGTCACTGTTTGTTTAAATTGCGAAATTGTTATTTGAATGGCTATATGTTTTAATAAGTTCAGTTATTAAGTTTTAAATTTTTGACACCAGACCTAATTGGTCATTAGTAATTAATTTGATTTTTGATAGTGATGAAAAGAATGAAGCAGCCTGAGATTCCTGTTATATTTTAGTAAAGGATTGATGACCCATTATTAGAATTAGTGGGGTGTCATATTTAAATAATAACAGGTGAAATAGGTGAAAGTTATTAAATTTGAACTCTTTTAAAAATGACATGAAAAAGAAATGAAGAATAAACGAGAATTAATTAAGGTTTTATTAAAGAACTAAAATCTGGGTTTAATGTGGAATTAGTGGAAATTTGCTAGTTGAGTGGCGGTTGGTGCGCATCGAGCACGTTAAGCACATCAGCCCGCGCTTGGGTGGGGTCAGACCACATAGTTTCTAGGCAACCGCGTGGATCGCCCAAATAGCCCCACATGGCGCCCAAATTTTATTTTCCCAAATCGGGATTTCCCTCTCCTGGCCGCTAAATTTCGTCTCCTCTTTTATCAAAAACGAAACAAACCACTGAGCCACACACGTGACTTAGCATATATATTGTAGGGAAAAATATGTAAGCCATAGTTAATTCCTAATTTTCATTATTTGCATACTAAACCCCAATATTTATATCTTTCATATTGGACCTCCAATTAACAAACCGTGAGAACCGACGTAACCCTATTTTCAAGGCGAACAATATTTAAATAGCAGCCCGGGCATGGGGTTTGAATTTAAGGTATGAACCAAAATTTCCTTGAAATAGCGCGTTTGAATCCATAAGTACATTTTTATCTATAAGATAAATAAATACATGTATAAGGCCAATATTAACGAGAACTAGTCATTAAAATGTGTCTATTTAAGGTATAAGTTTAACACTTGTGCGCATTTATCAGAGAAGAAGATACAATCTGGGGCTTGAATGATTTTCATGAGATGAGTTTAGAAACAAAATAAATTTCAAAGCCTCCAATTTAAGTGTGATTATCAACACATCCAATCCAGCCGGAGTCTGTAAGTGCTTGGTGGTCTAGAAAAGAAGAATTAGAAAGGTAGATGACATGAGAGATTATGTTGTTTAGCTATCGAAAAATACATTTCACAAGTGTCTAATGGGTGTCAGTCGATTGGTGCATGAATTTACAAGTAATGAATAGAACCAACATAAAGGAAAAAGCCGATTGAGGTGGGTATTACTTCGATGTCAATAACGTAATGAAAAGAACCAAGATTTTTTATGGTAAATTCATTTCTATGTGATCCAATGAGAGTTTGGATTAGGAAGGGGTTATTGTTCGTCAGAAGAATCCCTCCAACATTAATGAGAATATGAACTATGTGAGCACAAGATTTGTATATAAAAAGTGATGAGTCAATTTTAGAGGAAACAAAGTGTTGAGTTTGAAGAAATTTAGTGAGATGATGGAACTAACCACATGGTTCTTGATTAAAACCATAAAGTGGGAAATTTTATTTGCACAAAAAATTGGGGTTGGAAGGGACTTGGAAGCCAAGAGGTAAGCACGTAAATGATTTTTTATGAACAAATCTATGATGAAAGGAAATGTTAACATCTAAATGGGAAATGAACCATCTGTGACAAAGGTAAATGGAAAGAACATTTTGAATATTAGTGGCTTTAATAATTGGACTATATGTTTCATTATATGAATATTGGTGAAAATCATTTTTCTACCAAACATTCTTCATAACAATCAACAAGGCCATCGGTTTTCTGTTCAATGCGATAAAACCAATTGCAACCCATAACATTTGTGACAGGTGTGGAAGGAATTAGGGACGAAATTTGATATTACAAAATTTAATTAATTTCACGTCTTATAGCATGCCTCCATTTTTTATCTTTATTGGTTTTAGTAAAAGTTATGGGTTCAATTATATGAAAGGTTGTGGAGTGAGAATGATCACTAGATTGGATAGAGGTGTTAGGGATGGAGCACAAAGACAATTGGTGAGTGCGAGGGGGGGGGGGGATATGGATAAGTTTCTAAGGTCAATAGTAACAGATAGACCATTTGAATCAGATTAGCAATATATGGGATGAAGTTAGGAAGACTGTGCATGGTCGAGTTTTGAATAGTGGAACGCATGGAGGAAATGTGAATTGGTGCGAGTAACATTGTTGAAGAAGGTAGGATAATGGATGTCTGGGGATCAGCGGGGGTGAGGGGTATTAGGATTAGGTTGGTGTTGTGAAATGTAGGCTTGTATTTGGAGATCAGGTGGCAAGCATTGGGGAGCTGCAATGGACTGAATGGTATAGTTTTGGGCTTATATATGATGATCAAAGATTTGAGAAGGAGGATAAAGATGCATGATAGTAGTTGAGGTTGGTAATTGAAATGGAATTGTTGGAATAGGAGATTAGAGTTGCAATAATGTAACAAATTGGATACAACACTCCACGAAGAGGGTGATGATTGAGAGGATGAATGGGAAAAAGAGTGGGATGAAGTGGAAAATGGAAAAATATTTTCATCAAAATGAATATGGAATTCATGCTATATACATACATAATTTAAATGTATGATATAATATCTACGGTGACTTGGTTTGTAGAGGAGGAAGGTCCAAGGATGAAAGAAAAATCAATTTTGTACGAATTGAAAGGGTGTAAGTGAGGTATGCCAATGAAGAAAAAAGGACTAAGAAATGTGTAGTCTAGAGCTTGAGAGTTAAGAATTAGAGATGGAGAGGAATTAGAAATGGTGCGTGAAGGCCTGTAATTTGTAAGGAACATGGAACACTCGAATGCATAATGATTTCGTTTTAAGAATGAAGTCTTGGGTCATTAAGGTGAGGCTAGTTTCAACAATGTGTCAGTGACGCTTTTCAACAAAACCAACTTGTTCATGAGTGTCAGGACATGAGTAGCTATGGTTAATGCCACAATTTTGAAAACTGAGTTCAATTTATGAAATTCATCACCTGAGTCCATTTTTAAATTTTTTTGTCTTGTGTAAAGTTATCATTCCACTAATTTTTGAAAATTAATAAATGTGGAATAAAGAAAAATAACACTTGACATGACTCTACGGGTGAGTTTTAGAAGCCTTTGCTATTTTATATGAAACAAAATAGTATTTTCACTCAAAGAAATACAAGCAAGTTGACGTTGACTCGTAATTTGATGAAGCACTTGATGATGAGGATGACCAAGTCGATTGTTGCAAAAGGTAGTGGAAGCTTCAAAATATTAAAATTCTTATGGAGAGGAAGACACTAGGGCGGAAGATATGATGTAAATACCATTGTTACTCATGTGAGGTGTAGTGTCATATTGGTGAGGCGATACTTCAACAACACAAAAAGATGGATGACATTAAAAAAATACACCATTATCATGGGTAAATTGTTGAATGAAATGAAGATGTTCAGAAATAGTAGGAACATGTAAGGAAAATTTAAGAGTGTGATTTGAAGATAGTGTGTGAAAAGATAAGTTACCAACATGTGAGACAGTATACAGATTGATAGTGTATATCTAAAGAATGAATTAAGTAGTGAAACTTAATTAGTTAAATAAATGAAAAGATAAATCAAATGTTAATTTCAACTCTTAATATATGAGAACTGTTAATTCGTTTAGCGTACTATGTGGGATGTACAGGGACTTAGAGATGTGAATAGTCCATATATTTATTTATATCTACTTATCTTAGGTAGTACAACTAGGTATGATAAGTATATAATGCTAGGCGGGCATATTAGTTGAGGGATGAGGAAACTCAAGAGAGTGTGCGTGAACCTAACATGTGTAATTAAAAACCGAACTTTGAACTGTGATAAACTCTTGATAAATATTTTCAAAATGTTTTGATTACTAATGTTTGATATAAAAATAATTTAAAAACCTTTTAGGTGTCTCTCCACAAGGACGCTAGACTTGATATTCTGCTTCAGGGATACGAAGCTTCAGCACAGGTGGACACTTGCAAAGGTTTGGATTAGACGCATCTATTATTCATTTCTAGTTTAGGATTCTATTTCGGTTGCAGTTTCAGTTAGGAATGTTGCCCCATTCATATTTATTATCTCAGTTCAGGCTTGTATTCGATTTTGTTGTTATTATTGGATTTTATTTGGTTTGGTTGTAGGCGATGGTTTATCAGTCAAGATTTTTAATTTAGTCATTTTTTTTTTCCTTGGTTTAGATATTACATGTGGTGAATGATTTATTAGTTTTCTTCTCGGTTATTTATTTATTTAATGAAAGATTAATATTGGCACCGACTTTTGAATACTAGGTGGTTAGTAAAGTTTTAAAAAGTTTTCAATAGTGATGCTAAGAATGAATCATATGTAAATCTTGTGTTTATTTAATAAAGGCCTGATCACCCGGTATTTAATTAGGTGGGGTGTCAGAATAAGTTAGATGATGTGTGGTTAGCAGTAGGGCATGGGACATCAGTTAGGTTAAAGATAAGAGTGTAATACCCCATAATTTTTATGATTTTAAAATGGGTTATATTTTAAATTAATGGGTTAATTGGATTTTATTATTAATTAATTCATTTGGGTTTTATCCGAGTTGTGGATATTAAAATGAATGATTCTGAATATTACTTAATGATATTTAGGTAACATATGAATGTGCTGATTATTGATAATGTTGTGACTTGATAATTCAGTAATTTGAATTTTTAGTCAGACGCGGTATGGGACGTGTCGGGACTAATTTGTTAAATTAAAAAGGAAATTCATTTTCTATTGACCTTATAGTCATTTTGACAGCCTCGTTACGTTCGGAAGGTTTGAAATAGTCAGGAAAGTCTATTTGGATGTTGGATTTGGGTCTCGGGTCATTTAAGAAGGAAAAGACAACCCAAAAGGGTATTTTGGTCATTTTTACAAGGGGATGAATAGTGATTTCGGATTTTGTCCTATTATAAGTATTTGAATATTTAGTGTACATGGGTTATTCATCTCTTTAACGCAAAATAGAGAAGTTATCTTCCTAGAGAGAGTAGAAGGCTGCTTGGGAAGAGAAAAGCTTACTTGGGAAGGAGAAGAAGAAAGAACCAAAGGTCACCACCACCAACCACCACCGGAAGTTGACCAGAGAAGGGAGAACCACCTGTGATATACTACACCAAAGCATCAGACTTTCATTAGAGGTAAGTGTTTGATAATGGCAATCTAAGTTTGTATATTGTCCATGTTATAATAGTTATCAAAAGATGAAATTTTTCATGTTGGAAGATGAAAATATAGAGTTGACTAATGGATTTTTGGGATCCAAAAATATATAGGAAATGAACTCATGTTGTAGGTAGTTAGTAATCCATGAAATAATCATACATCTGTTGAACAAATTCGGGAAACCATTGATGTGTTCTTGATGATATTATGTTGAAAATTTTCTTGAAAAAGATGATATAAACATACATTTATTTCGATCTCTTAATGATTCTAGGATGTTTAGATCATTAGACATCATTTATATATGTTGATATATCATGTAGTAAGGATAATAAGTCATTTGGGTTGTTATTATGAAGGTTTTATTGATCAAAAATGGTTAAACCCGTAGTAGAAGAAATGCAGAAAACACGGTTGTTACCTGGGCGATCGATCGATCGACTCCCTGCCTTCGATCAATCGACCTCCCCAGAATTCCTAAAGTTGTTTCTTTTAATGTTGATTCTTATCCTAAACCTTTTTTAGATCTTTGGTGATTATTAATTGGATATGATGGGACTTATAAATGACCAGTAAGCCCTAGTTAAGGTTTGAATTAATTTGATTGGTAGAATAATGATAATCAAATTCAAAGGAATTTTGGTTGCTAGATTCACTCGTTAGATTCTAATTGGTATGTATGAGGATTAAAGATAGGACCATTATGGGTGATTGAATATAAAATCTGGGAATCCTTAAGTTTACAAGAAGGTTACTCCTAAGTGAAAGAAGATGTGTATATAAGAGATTTGAAATTATCGGTTTTAACCTTAATTAAAGGGAGAGAGTTTCATTCGTAGTAATTCGGGAGATGTGACGATATGGACCATTAGGGTATTACTGAATTCTTACTAAATATATGTTGAGGAAAAACCTATTTGAACCTTCAGTATTGAGTGAGGCTCGGGGATAATTAAACTAAGAAGTAAAGTTATGATATTTTAATATGTAGGATTTAAAGAGATATAATGCTACGTATGGGAATAATATAAGGTTAATGCGAGTAACTTGTTGATAGTATATTATAGGTATGCTAATGCCTATTTGATTTGATTGATAATTTATGTGTATGACATACCTATCTTACTTGCTATCGACGGGAGGTTTACGCGTGAGGACAGTCATATCCTGATGAATCCATGGGATCTTTGATTTGTCGCTCAAGAACATAGGTCTATCAAAGACTTATCGGGGAGTTGATAAGTCCGCTGACTGTGGGAACGTAGGTATGTAAGTGACCCATGGGATTGAGAACTATGTTCGCCTCCAAATGTTTATGTTGTTGTTTGTGGTTCGTGGAATCCTTACCGAACCTTTTAACCCCTATTCGGCAACTAGCGATATTTGGGACATGATAGCAGAGTAATGCATTTCACCGCAGCTGTGACTCGGGGTGCTGTATTATATATGTATATATATATATATATATATATATATATATATATATATATATATATATATATATATATATATATATATATATATAATGAATTAAATGAATGTATATAGTGGTTAAATGTATCTACATTGATAATTGTAGGTAACGGTGAACAGAGAAAGAGAATATAATTAAGTTAATGAATGTTTATTCTTATAGAATTGAAAAGCATAATTCATATAAGTGAAACGATTCATGTTAATGATAAATGTTTATGAATAATTATATGATGTATGGTATGGAACATACGGGGTTATGATATGAGAATGGAAACAAAATATGGAAACTAGTGAAGAGGAACCATTCACTAGGAAGTTAATAGGAAATGTTAAGTGTGCACTCTAGATGAGAGGTGAGAATAGCAAGTGAGAGTGTGGATGCTAACATGTACATAATAAATGATTTATTGCACTTGTTAAATACTTGTTGTTTTAAAAAAATCATTTCTCACATCGACCTCTGACCCGTTTCCTTGCATATTTTCTTTTTTATTGTATCTTCTATATCAGGTGTCCAGCAACAGGGCCGCCAACCTTAGTTGATGTTGATGAGATATGGAGCTATGAAGTTTTTCTTAGACGCCTACCTTCATTTGATTCATAGTATTCTCTTATTTAGGGAATGTCGCCCAAGGGAATTCAATTATCTTTTCTATCTGAGTCAAATACTCTTATATTCGTGTCATTTTAATACATTTCATATTGTTGGGATTATTGTATTGGATTTTTATGTGGGAATGTTTATTCCAATTGAATTTAAATTCTTTTGAGTTATCTGTTCGATTTTCAGTGTTGTAAAATAAAATGTGTTGTGTTATTTATAAACTAAAAATGGATTTTGTTGAATTAAAATTTGGAATGTTTTTAACACCAGCTTAATTGGGTATTAGGTGAGTTGTAAAATGTTTTCGACAGTGATGCTAAGAATGAGCAAAATTGTATATTCTGTTTTAATTTGGTATGAGACTGGCCACCCGGTATTTAATTAGGCAGGGTGTTAGAGGTGGTATTAGAGCATCAGGTTCTAGTTGTAATACCCCGTACTTTTGGCTATATTTATTTTTGGGTTTAATTAATTAAATTGCGTATTAATTGGAAATTAATCCGGGTTATAAATACTAATGAGATGCGAATTGGTATTTGATTATGTGCATATATGATTATATATGTATTTGGTATTATAAAATTTGTCGTGAGATTTATATACGGCATTTTAGAAATTTTGTTGAGACGCGTGGGACCGCCGCGTCACGGTATAATATTTTGTTAATAAAAGTAAATTTAAAATTTATAATCCGTATGGTCGTTTTGAGTGCGGCAACGCGTCCGGAAGGGTCGAGATAGTCAGAAAACATTAGCCGGGGGTATAGTTTGGGTCCCGGGATATTTTTAGGCCATACCGGTAACTTAAAGGGTATTTTAGTAATTTGGTATTTTTGGGTAATTAAAAGTGACGAAAATTGAGAGTTGTAATCTGATAAGGTTGACCCCAACCAACCCTTATTAACCCAACAAGCTACGGAGGTTTATTAAAATTAGGTTTTCATAAGTTCCCCAAAGCAAACCCTAGCCACCATAACCTTTTGGAGAAGAAAGCTTGGAGAAGGAGAGAGAGAGAGGAATTCTGCAGAGATTCTTCACCAAATCAACACCAAATTCGAAATCAAACCAAGGCAAGTGATTTATTCCATTTAAATTTCAGAGAATGCTTCTTCCATGTTAGATTATTCATAAATTTTGTATGTTCTTGGAAGATAATGAAAAACCCATAAGATTGGAGTTATTAGTTTAATTTTGGGATATAGGTTGCATGTAGAATGTTACTGGAAGATTATATTAAGAGAATCACTGACTTTTGTTATACTAAAAACGGATTTAAGATGAAGTTTATGAATGTTCTTCAGATAAAATCTGGAAACTAGGTTTTTGATGTAGATTGATCCATATGTAGCCTTTAGTTGTTGAAATATTGATTTATGGACGTTAGTAATACTGTAGGATTGTTATATGGCATTACTATAACGTTATATCCGAGAATCATACGTTAGAAATAAGTTTTGGGACGTTTTCAAATCTGCAGATCGAAGCAGTCCGTAGCCATACCTGTTCGATCGATCGATCGACATTCATAAGTCGATCGATCGACTAAATCGATCGATCGATATTCATAGGTCGATCGATCGACCTTCCCAGAATGAATGAAATTTTCCTTAATATGATGTTAATGGTGGAAACCCTCGGAGGATATGTTTGGAGACCTTATGAATACCCTCACCCTTAAGGAAGACCAGTAGGTGTGATTATTATAGTGGACCTTAATTAGAATGCAATTCGAGGAATTATTCTAGATTATTAAAATTTGTTAAGTGAGATAACGTTTGGGTTAATAGTGTAAAATTGTGTAATTTGATGAAATAAGGTTTAGAGCAGAAGTAAAGACCTTAGGAATAAAGATGTTATATTTGGGAATAATCGGAACCTAATAATGTATTATAGATAGGTTTTAAGGTTAAGGGACTACGGCGTGAGACGTGTCGACAACTTAACTTTATATTAACGTGAGACTTGAAATATATAAGTTTGGGATAACGGTATAAGGATGTAGAAAATACCTTATTAATATGGTAATATCTAAGATGTGTGAATGCTTAGTATATAGTTTGTGTGTATGACATACCTACCATACTTGCTATCACGGGAGGTTGCGTTCGCTTAGGACCCTCTAATCCTTGTGTGCCTACGGGGGGGATATAGACTGGTACCTTGATGAACATAGGTCATAGAAAGACTTATTGTGATATTAATAAGTCAGCTGATCATGGGAGCGTAGGTATGTGCGTGACCCATGTGATGGTGACTGTGTTCGCCTCCACTATTTGTGATTTGTGTTATCTGAACTATTCCTGAGAGATTCGGAATATGTGATCCTTATGTACGTGATGTACCGGGATGGATAGCAGAGTATGTGTGCACTACAGCTTAGTTGCGGGGTGCTTGTATTGTATATTTATGATGTGAATAATATACATTTAATTAATTAGAATCATCATGTTAATGTTGTAATTATATTACGGTATTGTTTCGAGAAATATAATGAGTTAATTTACAGTTATAAATATTGCACATTGAGTATTTGAGTTGACGTTAAACCTCTATTTAATTACGAGCATTATTATGTAAATGGAACCAAGTATTATTGGCAGGACCTTTGGCAGTCTAGCTGGATATGTTGTCACTTAGCTAGTAGTATGGGTAGTTATAGATGGGTACTTGCGTTAGGAGTGCACAGTTAGACGAGAGGTGAGAATATAATGTGAGTGCACGTCCTAACATGTACTTTTCATTTAATGTTTTTAAATGTTTTTAAAGCACTTGCAGGTTTTTTTAAAAATATAACTCCACATTCGGGCTCTGACCCGTTTGCTTTTTCAAATCTCTTTTTTTTTGTAAAACCATTTTAGGTGCCCAGCCACAAGGACACCAAGCATAGGTACTCATTCAGGTGACGAGCTGTAGCTGTTTGTGGAAGCTACAGGGATTTGCTCATAGACGCTTCTATCTTTTGGATTCCAGAGTCACTATCTATCAGTTGTAGGGCATGTTGCCATTTCTATTTAGAGCATCTTTTACATTTCCGTTTTCAGACTTTAGTATATAGTATTTCAGTTTCAGTTATTTATCTTCAGTATGAGATTGTAGTGAGGGGTTTCCTCCAGACGTTATTTATTTCTATTGTGATGGTTATTCATTTTACTTCAGTATGGTGAATGGTGTTATTTATTTCTTTACACTTGTTGCATGTTAATCAGACTTAAATTAAAATTTGGCAACTTGCTTTTTAAATACTAGGTGGTTAGTAATAATAAAATGTTTTCGACAGTGATGCTATTAACTGAGCCAACTTGGCATTTTGAATTAATTTTATAAAGGAGTAGCTACCCGGTATTTAATTAGTCGGGGTGTCACACTAGTGTCCTTTAGGATCTGTACGGTTTACTGTGTTTTCAGCTTAGCGTTCTTTGATGTAGAGCCCTATGTTTAGGATTGTTGATTTCATTGGTGATATTTCGTTCTCTTGCTATAATGTAGATATTACTGAATATTATTTGCGTTCGGACGAGTTCGTATAACAAGTATGGTTGATGAGGGCCATTGGACGGAGAGCGGAGGTCGTACATAGGAGGGTATGAAGTATGTTCGAGTATGATGATCGTAGTCGAGATCACCCCTATAATGGAAGATTGAGGAGAGTCGTCAGTAGAAGTTCTTTGAAATGCGGTAATTGTGTGTGTTACCTAATGAAGGCAATATATTCAAAGGCTTGGGCATATTGTGTAGTGTGGTTAACTAGAAAATAAAATTTGGGGTAAAATTTTTCTTGACTCATCGGAGCAAAGTTATAATAGTGGGAGTCGACAACCATCACCCGCGAATGAGGGTATGTTTTCTATTTAAGGATTATGAGGCGTATATTGATTTTTGTAGAGAATAATATTGTATGGGAAATGGGGTTGCTAAACTTAGCCTATAGCACTGTTATTTACGTAGACTCACCGAGGGGCGTTGGACACCTATATTATAAATATTATCACGTGGGTTTTATTTTTATCATGGGATTTCTTACTTTAGGCATGTCCGAGGATGATGTGATTATAGGCGTGCATTGACTTGTGGTATACGAGAACGTATGTACTATTACTAGCCAGCATCTTGCCTTTATTAAGAGAGTAGATGAATAGACTTGTTAATTGCGATCGATAAAACCTGTAGAGCGATTATATACTTCTGACTAAGGACCTGAGGAGTTTCGATGACCGACTACTTTAGGTAGTAGTGTATCGGGGGGTTCCTTGTTTGGATTTCTCTTGTGAGACACCCCACGCATGAAACTAATAAACGTTGGGAGTCAAAATAAGTTAGGTCTTTAGGATACGATTTTATAACCTTTGCGATAAATAAAAAAAAAATTGTACGATAGGGTGTATGGGCACCCTCGATGGTTGAATGGTAGTAGTTTTCATAATTGTGAAACAGTAAGTAGTTGTGACTTCAGGATCTATTTGTTTAATACGTGAGGATCATTTTTTTCTAAACTTTGTCACGAGGACGGTATAGGGAAGATTGGGTAAAATTTACATTCGATTCAGTTGAAACTATTTGGTGAGACTTGTTGTAACATCAATGGGGAATTTCGATAATGTATTGTATGGGCGGTACTACTTAGATTTTTTGCGATGTAAGATTTATAGTCAGAGTTGACCTTACTAGTATGATTTAACTTTCTGAATTTCGGGACAAAATTCTGTTATAAGGGGGGAAGTAAAAATTTTAAAATGGGTTATATTTTAAATTAATGGGTTAATTGGAATTTATTATTAATTAATTCATTTTGGATTTATCCGAATTGAGGATATTAAAATGGATGATTCTGAATATTAGTTAAATATATTTATATAATATATGAATGTGATGATTATTGATATTGTTGTGACTTGATAATTCAGTAATTTGAATTTTTAGTCAGACGTGGTATGGGACGTGTCGGGACTAATTTGTTGAATTAAAAAGGAAATTTATTTTCTATTGACCTTATAGTCATTTTGACTGCCTCGTTACGTCCGGAAGGTTTGAAATAGCCAGCAAAGTCTATTTGGATGTTGGATTTGGGTCTCGGGTCATTTAAAAAGGAAAAGACCACCCAAAAGGGTATTTTGGTCATTTTTACAAGAGGGTGAATAGTGATTTCGGATTTTGTCCTATTATAAGTATTTGAATATTTAGTGTACGTGGGTTATTCATCTCTTTTACACAAAATAGAGAGGTTATCTTCCTAGAGAGAGTAGAAGGTTGCTTAGGAAGAGAAAAGCTTACTTGAGAAGGAGAAGAAGAAATAACCAAAGGTCACCACCACCAACCACCACCGGAAGTTGACCAGAGAAGGGAGAACCACTTGTGATATACTACACCAAAGGATCAGACTTTCATTAGAGGCAAGTGTTTGATAATGGCAATCTAAGTTTGTATATTTTCAATGTTAGAATAGTTATCAAAAGATGAGATTTTTCTTGTTGGAAGATGAAAAGATAGAGTTGATTAATGGATTTTTGGGATCTAAAAATATATAGGAATTGAAATCATGATGTAGGTATTTAGTAATACACGAAATAATTATACATCTGTTGAACAAATTCTGGAAACCATTGATGTGTTCTTGATGATATTATGTTGAAAATTTTCTGGAAAAAAAGGATATAAACATGCTTTTAATTCGATCTCTTGATGATTCTAGGATGTTCAGAACATTAGAAACCATTTATATATGTTGATATATCATGTAGTGAGGATAATAAGTCATTTGGGTTGTTATTATGAAGGTTTGATAAAAAAATATTTAAACCCGTAGTAGAAGAAATGCAGAATACTGGGTTGTTACCTGGGCGATCCATCGATCGACCCCCGGCCTTCGATCGATCGACCTCCCCAGAATTCCAAAAGTTGTTTCTTTTAATGTTGATTCTTATCCCAAACCTTTTGTAGATATTTTTTATTATTAAGTTGATATTATGGGACTTAGAAAACACCAGTAAACCCTAGTTAAGATTTGAATTAATTTGATTGGGATTAATTGATTAGAATAATGATAATCAAATTCAAAGGAATTTCGGTTGCTAGATTCACTCGTTAGATTCTAATTGGTATGTATGAGTATTAAAGATAGGACCAGTAGGGGTGATTGAATACAACATCTGGGTAACCTTAAGTTTACAAGAAGGTTAAATCCTAACTGAAAGAAGATGTGTTTATAAGAGATTTGAAACTATCGGTTATGACCTTAATTAAAGGGAGAGAGTTTAATTCGTATTAATTCGGGAGATATGATGATATGGACCAATAGGGTATTAGTGACTTCTTACTGAATATATGTTGAGGAAAAACCTATTTGAACCATCAGTACTGAGTGAGGTTCGGGGATAATTAAACTAAGAAGTAAAGTTATGATATTTTAATACGTGGGATTTAAAGAGATATAATGCTACGTATGGGAATAATATAAGGGTAATGTGAGTACCTTGTTGATAGTATATTACAGGTAAACTAATGCCTATTTGATTTGATTGATAATTTATGTGTATGACATACCTAGCTTACTTGCTGTCGACGGGAGGTTTACGCGTGAGGACAGTCATATCCTGATGTATCCATGGGATATTAGATTTGTCACTCAAGAACATAAGTATATGAAAGTCTTATCGGGGAGTTGATAAGTCTGTTGACTGTGGACCCATGGTTATGAAAACTATGTTCACCTCCAAATGTTTGTGATATTGTTTGTGGTTCGTGGAATCGTTACCGAACCTTTTGTCCCCTATTCGACCACCAACGATATTTGGGACATGATAGCAGAGTAATGCAATGCACCGCAGCTGTGACTCGGGGTGCCATATTGTATATGTATATATATAATGAATTAAATGAATGTATATAGTGGTTAAATATATCTACGGTGATAATTGCAGATAACGGTGAACAGAGAAAGAAAATGGAATTTCGTTAATGAATTTTTATTCTTATAGAATTAAAAAACTTAATTCATATCAATGAAACGATTCATTTTAATGAGAAACGTATACGAATAATTATATGACGTATGGTATGGGACATACGGGGTTATGATATGGGAATGTAAACATAATATGGAAACTAGTGAAGAGGAACCATTAACTAGGAGGTTAATAGGAAACATAATATGCTAACATGTACATAATAAATTCTTTATTGCACCTGTTAAATACTTGCTGTTTTAAAAAAAAATCATTTTTCACATTGAGCTCTGACCCGTTTCCTTGCATATTTTCTTTTCTATTGTATCTTATATATCAGGTGTCCATCAACAGGGACGCCAACCTTAGTTAATGTTGACGAGCTATGGAGCTATGTATTATTTCTTATACACCTATCTTCATTTGATTCACAGTATTCTCTTAGTTAGGGCGTGTCGCCCAAAGGAATTAAGTTATATTTTCTATCTGAGTAAAATACTCTTGTATTCCTATCATTTTAATACATTTCATATTATTGGAATTATTGTATTGGATTTTTATGTGGGAATGTTTATTCCAATTGAATTTAAATTCCTTTGAGTTATCTAGTCGGTTATCAATGTTGTAGAATAAAATGTGTTGTGTTATTTGTAAACTAAAAAGGGATTTTATTGAATTAAAATTTCGAAAGTTTTTAACACCAAGTTGATTGGGTATTGGGTGAGTTGTAAAATGTTTTTGACAGTGATGCTAAGAATGAGATAACTGTATATTCTGTTTTAATTTGGTATGGGACTGGCCACCCTGTATTTAATTAGGTGGGGTGTTACAAAGAGTAGATAAGGTATCATTGGGGATGAGTTCATGGACAGGGATAATGTAGTGGATTTCAAAGAATGTGATGGGAGTAGAACGTGTAGTAAAAGACATGACAAGATCTTCTAAACCCACCCTAATCCCATTGGTAATGTTAATCTTAAGTTCGTCTTGACTTAATGGACGTCCAAAGGGGCTTAACTCATCGGATATTGTTTTTGCTTTGTGAAGGTAGGTAGAAATAGGATAACTGCCTTGATGGAGTCGATGAAGATGGAGAAGTATGTTGATAATTTAATTTTTCGTTGGATATAAAAGAGTTGCAACAACGGTTGTCCAGATGTTGTGAGATGTTTTTAAGTCGCCAATTAGAGGGAATGTGTCATAAGCAAGGGGCAAGATAATTATTCTCACAATTAACCAGTCTTATTAGCGCCATAAGGTGCAGATGGCACATCGGCGGGACACGAGTAACTAGCTTCAACAAACCAAAGGAGATTTTGGCCATTTAGAAAAGGTTTTTTTCGGTAAGACAATAGAGGAAGTTCTTTTGGCTAGGTTTGAGTTAGAGATAGTGATGTTCATGGATGAGATTAATAATGCGTGCGGAAGAAGAAATGTTAGTAGAGGAGTTGGAAGAAGTGGCATTTTCCATTCGTGGCTTTCTACCATATAAATCTTTCAGTTTTGATATGTATTTAATAAAATGAACTATACAATTACAAACCCACTGTTCTAGGTGCATATATAATACATAATGAGCTGAGAGACTCATATTGAGAAGAGTGGAACAACCTAAATTATCAAATATGAATTTGAATAATATCTCTTACTTAAAGGACTAAAAGGGCGAGTAAACCATAGTATCGATTTTGCTAGGAATATGAGATGGTGATGTTTAATATGCTTTTATTTTTAGTTTTGAAACTGAACTGAGGACTAAATCAATAGATTCAACAATAATAACACACACACAAAAAACAGATTCGAAATGTATTAATGGATCGTTTGGGATTATGGATTTTACAAAAAAAAAGATGGTGGACAGGGTTTTGACCGGTGGTGCTTGTATGGGTTTTGATGGGGTAGTTTGTGTATGAATGCGGCTTGCATGGCCGGTGGTGGCTTGGGTTTGCCCAAATGGAGGGCGGTTGGGGTTGCTGCCTAATTGTATGGTTATTTTTTTATTTTTTGAGTTTGTAGAAATTTGAGGGATTTGATTTGAACTTTGATTCAATTTTTTTGAGAATTAATTTTTTTTTATTTTCAAATTTTAATTTTTATTTATTTTTCTTGATAATTTTTATTTTTTTCAATGTTTTTATATTTATTTTTTAATTTATAGCTTTATTTTACATCAACTATTTCAAATATTTTGTCATTTCCATAATTAGCAAAAAATTCTTCTTTTTTTTCCAAAAAAAAATTAAAATGTTCATTGTACTTTTCAATGTTTGTATGTAATATTTAGTCTGTTTGAACTGGTCTTCTTTCAAATTATTTAAATTTTTTTGACATTTCCATTTTTTTTTCGAAAAACATTATTCTGCTTTAAAATATTTTTTATATCTATTTAGTTATTTTGACATTATTTTATGTAATTTTCAGTGGTTATAAATATTTTTTTGTGAAATTTATAATTTTATTTTTTACTAATTATACGTAATGTTTAATATTAATTATCAAACCTTATAAATATTATGTCCTCATTTTTATAGCTTTTTATTTTTTCCTTTTTTATATTGATTTATAATTTATAAGATTTTCATATGTTTCTTTGTAGTTTTCAGAATTTTTTTAATATATTCACAATTCCAATATTTTAAAAATGTTTTTTATTTCCTCATTTTTGCAAGTTCCATATTCACGTACCTGGAACATAACTCATGTTCCATCTGGAAAAAATAAGCGGGAGTCTTGGGAGTGAATTTGAAGCCATTTTTGAAGTTCGGGCGGTTATGTCCTAAAAATGAAAGTATGGATAGTGAAAATAGTGTGAAGATAAAATCGAGGAGAAAAGCGTAACGATCCATTTCAAAATGTTTAAGCTTTTAGATATGTTGAGAATCCTGATTTATATACACACCTTTCTAGTGCAAATTCAGTCGTACTGGCATGGCCCCACCCTTTCCAACACATACTTAAAACGAGTTCTAAAATTCCAACCAATTATTTTGAAAATAGCGAAAAAGTTAATTTGTGCGGATTTTTTAAAAATAATTTATTTACTATTATAACAAATCGGACCTCACTGAACCGTGCTTATGTGTGTTTGTGTATATATATTTAAATAATTTTAAAATTTTGACATAAACTATATTGTTTTAATTTAGGAACTTTAGTTTAATGTTATCGGTAAACCTTATCTTTGTGGTATGAGGTCAACCGTGTTCAATAATGGAAATTGCAATTGAGGAAATTGAAATATGGAGGACTTTACCATGTGTACATAACTAGTCAGTCGAGGCGTGAGAACAAGTGAATACATAGTACGTTTGATTTTCCATTGCAATCTTGTTTGATTTTCTCGTTTTTTGCTTCTAATATGGCTTTGACAACACCACTTAATGTGGGATTTTATCGGCGAAATTGTGCACATGGTGAGATTATTATGAGAAAAGCTGTGAATAAAGTAGTTTCTATGAATTCGGGAATTGCAGTTGGCCTCATTAGGATGCATTTCCATGATTGATTCGTGAGGGTATGTTTGTCTATATATTGTGACACCACGCCTAATAAAATATTGGGTGATCAGTCATGAACCAAATTAAAACAGGAATCTCAGTTGGATCATCCTTAGCATCACTGTCGAAAACTTTTTAAAACATACTAACCACCTAGTATTCCAAAATCTGGTGCCAATTTTAACTTTTTGATTAAACAAAAACAGTACATGCGGAATTAAATATAAACCATTTACACGACTGAATAAAACTCAACCTGAATAATTAATTAAACAATTTGCCGAATAAACCATCGGCCACCAAAGTGAAATAATCCAATACAATATTCAACATCGGAATAAAACAAATATAAAAACTGAACTGAAAGTCTGGGCGACATACCCTAAATAAAACTGGAACTGATGAATGATACCTACTCTAGGAATGAATAAGCGACGCGTCTAATCCAAATTCCTGCTAGAATCCACATATGCTGCAGCTCCATGTCCCTGGAATAGAATATAAATCTTGGCGTCCCTATGG